>QODF01000161.1:1287514-1318780 GCA_024372805.1 Oostethus manadensis
TATATATATATATATATATATATATATATATATATATACTGTGTGTGTGTGTATATATATACATACATACATACATTATTTTATTTTATTTATTTTTTTTGGCTGCTGCACTAAATATTGCCTTTAAGAATTTACCACAGGCATACAGGTGCACTAGTTTACCCTTCTTAACAAAACATTTGCACATTTACACTATGTACTTAAAGATGTACCAATAGATCCACATTTTACCACTTCCTATCTGATTCCCTATACCTGAATTTGGATATATTCTGATACTATTCCAATACCAGCTCTGTTTTCTTTACTACTGTTATTATTAATATTGTTGATTTTATATGAGGCTGTTACAAACAGCTCTCTACAGTAATAATATATATGATATATATGATAACACTAATATATATGAATGTATGCATGTATATCAGGAAAAACAGGAAATTCCACTAGGCTGACATTTGGTGTCAGGGAACGGCAATATGGTCAAAAATGTACAGTATATTGCAATACAGTATATTGAAGCCTCTTGCAATAATATGTACTGTTGCTTACATAATAATAATAAATAATTACACTTGTTATGCGCTTTATCAAAGCCTCTCAAAGCGCTTACACTGAGGTCATCATTTTTTATTCACACCACACGGGGTGATGGTAAGCCACTATGTAGCCACAGCTGCTCTGGGGAAGACTGACGGAAAGTGAGGCTGCCAGTGTGCGCCATCAAACCCTCTGACCACCACCGACACTAACACACACACACACACCACTTTCATACTAGGCAATGTATGTACAGCTATTTTAAGTAGAACCTGTCCCCAATCTAGGAATGAAGACAGGATGGAGAGAAGTGAACGGCAGACCTGAACCAAGTTGGACAGTATTGAAGCTGCAGAAGAACAGTAAGTCTTCAGATTGTGGTTTGGTTCGCCTTTTGTCTTGGGTTGTCTCTAAAGCTGTGGCCGCATCCCCAGACACCCCAGTCTGGATGAGGTGCTGTCGTGGGCACGTAGTTTTGAGATGATGCTGCGCTCGCTCGAAGGCCGGGAGATCTTCCGAGAGTTCCTGAGGTCGGAGTACAGTGAAGACAACCTCCTCTTCTGGATGGCCTGTGAAGAGCTGAAGAAGGAGACCGACCCCTCGGTGGTGGATGAAAAGGCCAGGATCATATACGAAGATTATGTATCCATACTGTCGCCTAAAGAGGTTTGGGCTGTGTGAATGACGCCATACCTTTTTTGTCCTATCCTATTCAGACCCTTGAGCAAGTAGTATTGTTGGTCTTACAGGTTTGCCGTTCAAGGGAAAAGTGTGTAGCATATTTTGTGTTAAACATGTTAGGTCCAATTCTGAATTGTACTACCGCCAAGGTGTTATCTGAAGAGGTTCCACACTGTATAATTTGGGAAAACCTATTTATCTTTCATCCCTGAAGCCATCTTGTCTGTCCGCCAGGTGAGTCTGGACTCGCGGGTGCGAGAAGGCATCAATCAAAGCCTGGCCGAGCCCAGCAGCTTGATGTATGAGGAGGCGCAGCTCCAAATCTACACACTGATGCACCGAGACTCCTTCCCCCGTTTCCTCAACTCCTCCGTTTACAGAGACCTTCTCGCCAGCAAGAGGCGCGCCTGCCTCGACACCTAAAGACCCCCCAGCCATCCACGTTGGCCCTCCCTCGTCGCCGCCTGAGGCTACAAGACTATTACGTCAATTACTACTATGGTGCCAGAAAGTCTAGTTTTGGGGAAAACAGGCACATCTCTCTCTCTCAGTTGAAAACATCCAAGATAGCTGGTTTGTTTTACTTATATTTTTTTAAGCAGTTTCTATCTGGCGGTCAACCTTGGCTGGTATAACCAGGCCACAACTGCTGGATGGTGAGGGTTTTCTCCAGCAATTTTGTGCCAGAGGGTGGAGTCAAGAGTGTCACTGTGGACTCCTCAGGACCAAGAAAAGAGAGACAGAGAGACCGAATGGACGTCCCAACTATTCCTGTACTGTAATAATTAGACCTCACTTTAATTAATCTTTTATTTTCGTATCATTGTAGTCCACACTCGAGCAGCACCTCTGCGTGGAACTCTCACTCTCTCTGGAGTAGCGTGACAAAGTAAGCCCCTAACTGCAAGTGTACGGTATTTGGGGAAAAAATCCGTTTCATCTGACTCTGTCCTCTAGTGAAGGGAAAACAGTTTGAAGCTTAGTTGTTTGACGGCAGGTGAAGCCGCAGAAGGATCCGGCCATCCATCGATTCATCCGTCGTTTCATCCATCCATCCATCATCGATCCATCCATCTAAGCACTTTCCTTCTTTAAGCGGGGGAAGTAAGGGCTAGAATTGTGGTTGGGCAGCTATGTGTACTATTATTCTTAACTCGTGTACTTTACCCCAAGAAGAAACACAATGCCTTCACCTGTTTTGGGCGGGAAAAAGACAGTACAAGTGGCGCTGCTGAATTTCAAATGTTTCCTGGAAAAACAACCACAGGGAGTCCCAACAGTCCCCTCTTTCTCCCTCCCACCCCAGAAAAGCCAGCCTGACAAGCACAGGTGAGGGGAAACACTTTTTAAAGGTGGTACAAGGTGCCCCGGCTTTTGTCTGCAAGGCTTTGTCATGATAGGATTATTGCTATGAATTTATGATTAGCTGCCCTAAGGCAATAGCTGAATCGGGGGCCAAACACGATGTCAATGACGTGTAAGAGGAGTCTCGGGTGGTTTAGCCAGCACATTTTAGTTACCGACTTTTCCTTTGAACGACAATGCTAACAACAACATGTTTGATTCAGGCGTGTGACGTGCTCCCTTCCCCTTTTGGGTGGAAGTTTCAGTATGTGGCTAGCATCTGTGCCAATCCTGCGTCACACTGCCAGCCCCCTTTTTCTCTCTCTCTCTCACACACACACTCTCCTGGTTTACTTTTCTAAACCTGACTTTGATCGCATGCAACGATAACGCGTCTGTAGACGCTTTGAAGAAAAAATCTTTTAATGCAGGGGCGGCGTGTTGCCAAATGTCCGACTAAGAAGTTTTGTTTTGATGGTGTGACAATTTAAACCTGTAGAAACGTGCATGACTGAAGTATTAACAAAATTTTTGTTGAATTAACTTGACTGATCTTGGTTTTGGAGGCCCCCTTTTGACACTTTTCCTACCTTTTAGAGGTAGTGTCAGAGCTCTAACAGAGGCGAGATGGGGTGTGACTTTTAACACCCTGACGCTCTTTCACCTGCCGTGTGTTGAAAGCGATTATCGCATTTTATACGTCGCAGGCGCATCTAATTACTGGACTGCATGGTGTCGTTGTATGAAAGCGCAACATTCGCGAATAAATGTTTTTTTCCAGCCTTGCTGCAGCAATCTTGCTGGCCTGCATCGTTAACGATAATAAACGACAGGATGCCACCTTAACTACCTAATGTTGATGTGACAACTTTGGTAGATTTTTTTTTTTTTAAGAGCAGGCTAGCAAATGTGCCATTGGATGTGCTGCTGTTGTAAAATTAAGAATGGGTGCTAAATCTCTGATCATTGATTGACAATTGTGATTTTAATCAGACTGCTGAAACTTATTGTCTGTGAATGTTCTGAGCTGCAGTGGATCTGGCTTAACTTTCCATTAGTGACATCTTGCTGTGCTTCTTTAGACAGCAAACTATCTTAGACTGAATCAACAGCGCCTGTGCTGGTTGCCACGGGTGGTGCACTCCAAAAACGCCAGCTACCAGTCGACGTATTAGTATATTTTTTATGCCCATCCCTACTCAAAGTCTGCAAATGTATGAACTCCATTCAGACGTTAACAGGAGTGCACACACCTGAGGTTAATCAATCAGTTGAGTCAACAGAAGCATTGTTTTCCAAGAAAAGCTTTTTATTCCGAGTAAAAAAAAAAAAAGAAAGAAAGGCCTCCTCATGGCTAACTAGAACATATTTAACCTTCGGCAATACAGCAGTGGTTCTCAATGTTCTGTTACGTCTCCCCCCCCCCTACCGGGGCCAGAAATGTTGTCGCGCGCCCCCATTTGAAATATTATTGACAACTGATAATATTTATTTATTTATCCGTACTGTACAAACTTAACTAGAAACTGAAACCAGAAAAATGCAACAAAATGGAGAGCAGTGAAGAGTGCCAGAGTCAAATGGCATGTTCCTTGCTTCACGCGGCCCACCCCCAGGAGGTGGCCCGACCCACTATTTGAGAACCACTGCAAGATAGCGCTTAACTGTGTGTGCATGCACCCACTTGATGACTATATTGTGTTATTATGATTGAACGGATTTTCTCCATTTTCAGAGCACGGGTTTTCCTTCTGAGTGTGTTTAGCTCGACTAACAACAAGAAGAATGTTTTATTCACCATAAAGCAGACATATAATGGTGCAATTCAACCAAGTTTACATTTCTAATAAATGCTGTGCCGTGTTAGTAACGCTCGTCGTAAGCATTTGGGAGACCAGCCGAAAAAGGTTGTAGAGTGTCTGGCGTTATTTATTGTGACTTTTATTGTGGAAGTACTGCAGCAGTGACCATGTGACGTCACTGCTCGGCTTGTCCAAGTATTTCAAACGTGGCTGCGTTTTGTTTATTTTGAATTTAATGGCGAAAAAAGCTGACGGGATGGACGAGACCTTACCGACACATTACTTTTAATTGTTTGATGTTCCTTTTTGTGTAGACGACAACCAGTAGGCTTTTCACTACCTCTCATGTTGGTTAATTTATTTCACATCTAGTTTTTTGGTTTTTTTAGATCTACTTGAAGCCTAACACTGTAAAAAAAAAAAAAAACTCCAAAATGTGCACAGTGAAAATGTGTATGACCACAGGTGGGTTTGTTTGAAAGAGAGCTTAGCTTAGATGTCATATTTAATTTTGGGGTTTATTTGTATGTTTTGTGTTGAGCTGAACTAGACTTTTGCATCTCTATAAATAATAATTCAGGAAACCACTGTCTATAAGGGCTAATCCCATTTTTGCCTATGCAAATATGTTACTGTGGTGGAGGGGCTTTGGGGGGGGGGGGTTGTCGGAAAAAGGGGCAAAGTACCAGCCTCCCTCTTTTAGACGGACTATGGTTTACATTGCCCTTTGCTGGTATTCGTCAGTCTTTACTCAGCAAAAATCTACGCTCATTTTTGTTTCTATATTAAATATGACAAATAATAGTAATGTCTTTTTAAAGCAAGTACTATAAGCAGAAAATAGTATCATATGCCTTTGTGACGATATGTAAGAAAAAAAAACAAATGTGTTTGTTGTCAGACATTATGTGGCTGGCGTCTTGCTAAGGTGAGTGGCCAAGAAAAAGAAATAACTGGACGGTAGCTAGCTAGCGAAACCCCGTGCGTTGTTTACAAACACTTTGTTGGTTCCCGTTCCCAAATCATGTGTTCTGTCACATTTTGTTATTTATTATTTTCATGAGGTTTTGTCGGGGTTAGTGGAATACACACGTGCTAATAACATGGGCTAGCTTGTAAAATCAACTTTCAGTTTTTTGGGTTTTTTTCTCCTCGCTGCAAACAACGTAAATGTAGGGCCTGTTTACAGGAGAACCTTGTAGCAAAAAATGCCGGGTGTTAAAACGCAGTTCAGACAGCATGTTTTGAATATATTGGGGTGGATAATGTATGTCCTGGCCGTAATGTTCGTCTGTAAATGTACACTGGGAAAGCTCTTTATATTTACATATACTTACTGTATATCATTATTTACATTGGAACAATTTTACGTCATGTAAAAAAATAGCGTCATTTACGACATTTCTGGTATTCAAAGTTCTGATGTAGCCAACAGCAGAGGTGTGGACTCAATTTTGATGACTTTGGAGTCGACTTGACAATGTCACCAAAGACTTGCAGCTCAACTTGGACTTGTTGTCATTGACTTTGGACTTGACTCTGGCTTCAGTGTGATGACTTGAAAATACTAGAGATTTTCAGTGAGCGTGCTGAGTAAATTGTGTCTCTATTCAAAGTATTCAATGGACTCATGCATCTATTAACATTCAATCAGTTTTAAGAACAAACAAGGAATGTGTGGATTACAGAAATCCTAAATGCTATTGTTGTTTGTTTTCTGCGACCAAGGCTACGTTCACACTGCTGGGTAGGATTCCCAATTCGGATTTATTGTTTAAAATCTGATTTTTTTATGCGGCCGTTCGCATTACCAAACAAACGCACCTGGAAAGTGACATCACTCGCATTTCCGTGTGTTTACACAAGTAAAGACTGCTGCGGTGTGTGCTGCGGTGTGTGCTCCAGTGATGTGCGATGCCAATGATTTTATTTCTGATTCGATAATGGGTAAAATTCAGGCTGGTGACAATACTTCAGTACTATGTGCAAATTCCCCTTACCTGTGTCTGGTAAATTTGAAAAGTAGTGTACATGATGTCAGTGGGATTGACATACCCACTCAATCCCACTGACATGCTTTCCGTAGAGGAAGCAGAGTCTGAGGATACATACGTGGACAGTTCTATCACCGTGGCTGAGGTAATTGGGGTAGTTAAATCACTCCCCAGTGGCAATTCCCCGGGGGTGGACGAGTTTCGCCCAGAATTCCTCAAGGCTCTGGATGTTGAGGGACTGTGTTGGTTGACACGCCTCTACAACATTGCATGGACGTCGGGAACAGTACCTCTGGACTGGCAGACCGGGGTGGTGGTCCTCATTTTTAAAAAGGGTGACCGGAGGGTGTGCTCCAACTATAGGGGGATCACACTCCTCAGCCTCCCTGGGAAAGTACTCCAGGGTGCTGGAGAGAAGGGTACGACCGTTAGTCGAACCTCGGCTACTGGAGCTGCAATGTGGTTTTCGTCCCGGTCGCGGAACAATGGACCAGCTCTACACCTATACAAGGGTACTGGAGGGTATGTGGGAGTTTGCCCAACCGGTCTACATGTGCTTTGTAGACTTGGAAAAGGCATTCGACCGTGTCCCTCGCGGTGTCCTGTGGGAGGTGCGTTGGCCCCCGCCAAGGCTGCCCTTTGTCACCGATTCTGTTCATAATTTTTATGGACAGAATTTCTAGGCATAGTCAAGGCGTTGAGGGAGTCCAGCTTGGCGACCTTAGGATTTCGTCTCTGCTATTCGCAGACGATGTGGTCCTTATGGCCTCATCAGGCTGTGACCTTCAGCGTTTACTGGAGCGGTTTGCAGTTGAGTGTGAAGCTTCTGGAATGAGACTCAGCACCTCCAAATCCGAGGCCATGGTTCTCAGTCGGAAACGGGTGGACTGTACCCTCTGGGTTGGGAGGGAGGTCTTGCCTCGGGTGGAGGAGTTCAAGTATCTCGGGGTCTTGTTTACAAGTGAGGGAAGGTTTGAGCTTGAGGTCGACAGACAGATCGGTACAACGTCCGCAGTAATGACCGTCGTGGTGAAGAGAGAGCTGAGCTGGAAGGCAAAGTTCTCTGTTTACCGATCGATCTACGTTCCCACCCTCACCTATGTTTCATGAGTTATGGGTCATGATCGAAAGAACGAGATTGCGGATACAAGCGGCGGAAATGAGTTTCCTCCGTAGGGTGGCTGGACTCACCGTAAGAGATAGGGTGAGGATCTCGGCCATCGGGTAGGAGCTCAGAGTAGAGCCGCTGCTCCTTCACATCGAGAGGAGCCAGTTGAGGTGGCTCGGGCATCTAGTCCGGATGCCTCCCGGGCGCCTCCATGGTGAGGTGTTACGGGCATGCCCAGCCGGGAGAAGGCCCCGGGGAAGACCTAGGACACGCTGGAGGGACTATGTCTCACAGCTGGCCTGGGAACGCCTTGGTGTCCTCCCGGTGGAGCTGAAAGAGGTCGCCGGAAACCGGGAAGTCTGGACTTCCCTACTGAAACTGCTGCCCCTGTGACCCGGACCCGGATAAGCGGAAGAAAATGGAATGGAATGGAGTGTACATTATTTTAAATCATAGCATAAAGAATACAAAACATCATAGTCATTTATTGATTTATTTTAAAGCGTGAAGTATAATGAGGTAGTGTGTGATTTACAATATAGCCAAGCTAATATACAACATCAGAAAAAACATAGGACAAATTCATATACCTGATTTTGATTTCAGAATCGACTTTAGATCATGAACAGCTTGTATCAGAGATAGACATTTCAGTATTGATCCACAGGTCACTAGAATGCTCTTCTTAACGCGTTTGCGTCAATTTGAGGATTTTGTGCAAGGGGAGTCCATATTTTCTCAACCAAATGATTCCGTGTAGAAGATTGAGAAGAAAGAGGGCAAGAATTTTGGTATGGAAGATTGTAGACAACTTGTTGCCACGTCTGCTCCAAGTGCATGTGGGTGGAGTGGTGAGACAAGGCGTAGAGATGCTTCACTAACACCTTGTAAAATGATTTGTGATAAGCTTCTTCTTTTGGTAAGCATGACAGTATCTTTCCATGACGTACATATTGGATATATACCACCTGAGCAGTCGCATCGCATACATATCCCATTTATATCCACATACGAATGACACCTGAGTCACATTTGGAAAAATTGGAATTGTGCTGTTTACACTGACATGAAAAATATCAGATACAGGTCCAATATGTGCAAAAAAATCGGAATTGACCTGCAGTGTGAACATAGCCTTGTCGCACTGCTCTTATTTTATTTAAAAAAATGAAAATGCATTGACTGTATTTGTCAAATATAATAGATCATTGTTACATTGTTAAAATGGTATTTTATTTGGGAGACACTAGACAGTGCTTATGACTTGTGAGGACTTGGAAATTTCAAGCCTATGACTTTGGAGTTGACTCGTGATTTGACTTGGACGTGCACATCCTTGCTTGAGAATCGACTTGAGATTTAAGACTTGAGACTTGGAAAACACCGACTTGCTCCCACCTCAGGCCAACAGTCACAGGCTTCTTTTGCTTTACTTATTCTGATTCTGAAAACAAAAGCACGTGACATCACGTTCTTCATGTACCTGGTTTTCAGCTGCAAAAAAAAAAAGGTTGAACGGAACAGCCCTGAATTAGCAACATTCAAAAGTCTTGTTTATTTGCCAACATGTCCTCCCAAAAGTCACCATATTGATGCCATACCGTAAACTGTTTTTAGTGCCAGAAATATTAAAGCAATTCTAAAAATAAAAAAGTGACGCACAGGACAATTTTTTTGAACCGATTCTGTGTAAGCAGAATTTAAAACCGTTATTTAGCGCAACATGCACTCCCTACAGTCATGCCCAACGTCATCAATCGTGTATTTGTAATTCCAGTAAACGCCTCACTTAACTAACGTTCTTCTCTTAGCTAGTTTGAGACACTTTTCAAAGTGCAAAAATGATGAAAAAACAGGAATAGTCAGTTATCGTCCTGACCGTCGTGAGACAGGTTAGTTTTACCCTACTGACGATGTGTTGTTGCAATAGTAATCCTGCTCAAACAAAACATATGAAGTATGTTTTTACTGTATTATTCTAATAATGAAAACTAAAACAACGGCATCACTTTTCAAACGTCTTATATACAGTAAACAGCCCCTAAATTTCCCACTTTTCAATTGAGCTCGCACTGTCAATCATATAAACGTAAATAATTAGTTTTTATTATTCTGATAAACAAAATCATAAACTGCGTCCTTTGGCGTTCCTCACTTAGCTAGTCGTAGCCACTTTTTCAAATGTTTGTGATGTTTAAGCGTCAGTGGTTCTGTAGTGGAGGTTTTTAGCGGCTAGCGTGAGATTCAACGTTGGTATTCTGGTGCCTCTTTTTTTTCTGTTTGTTTGTTCCGCAGAAACCTCAAGATCCGTCGCTTTTATTTTCTCAAGAGCTCTCGTTGACGTGAGCCGTGCAATACCGCCCATCTGCAGGCAGGGCGGCGACATTTCCCCTCGTGGTTTTCAGAGAATCCCTGCTCGGTGCCACAAACGGGCTTTAGGCGATCACTTTTCTCTTTATTGATTTCGATGCCTAATGGTCTGGGGTTGTTGGTGTAACGCAGGTGGAAATCGGGGATTTTAGAAAAAAAACAAACATGCGATGGGGAACAGTGTTTTTCTATTCAGCATGCTTTTTGCTAAATAATGAAATAATTCAGTTATTTGCTACAAACGATACTGTATGAGTATGTATTCCAGTACTGCAGTATGCAGACAATAAATGAAAAAAAAAACACTCTTTGGGGATCTCCTGTTTGTTTTGCTACTTGGTGCTTGAGTGTCACACGACGATTCGAACCGACCTCTTTTGTGTGTGGCGACGCGCACTCGGTTTGTTTGCATGACACTTGAGCTTTTGCGCACCGGGTGCCAATGTTGTTTTCTTTCTGGATGCGCTCGGCAATATGTAAAACAACAGGAGGTGCGTTTTTTTGTTTGTTTGATTTATTTAGAAGCTGCTACACTAGAAAATAGAGCAAATGACTTTTGTTGTGGGAGTCTCATTTTGAAATATTGGCAGTTTATTTTGCAATGGCTACGTGAAAAAGCAGCCATTTCGCGTTTTTCGCGAGCAGGGATGTCCAAACTTTTTCCAAAATTGAAGGACCGGGGGCCACTTTACTACGTTGTTACATTTAAAGATGCTGCAACCAGCTAAAGAAAACGTCAACATGTCAGCTTTGTGTTATAGGTGACATAAACACTGTCACAAGATTGACACGTGACAAGATTTTGTGTCTGAGGGCACCAAGCCTGCGTTGATAGTAAATGAATGAATTAATCACACAATAAATAACAATCAATTGCATTATCAATATATCGCCATGTGCATGCACGTCTCTTTTCCTCCTAACAGGCAGGGAGAGGCTTCACTCTGTGCATTGGTTTCAGCACCATTGGGACGTTTGTTCCATTCAACAACAGCATGAACGACCAGAGTCCTTTTTTTTACTCATACAGTCTCTTTGTCTCGGTGGGTGGAGACGGGGCCGCTAGCATACACACAGAGTGTAACCTAGTAGAAATTAAATTAGGAGATTGCAATATGTTGTCATATATTTTAAAAGTAATATTAAAACTGCATCTCGTTTTCGTAGGTCCAATCTGGTTTATGGTCTTGTCTCGCGAACGGAGTGTCTCATGACTCCTCATGACTGGTCCTCAGTTTATGTGCTCCCACATTTTCGTTTTGCTCAGTGAACACGAGAACTAGTTACAGCACAGTTTGCTGCACAAATGTGCTCAATTGCTTGGCTCTTTATTGCAAAAACATAACAGTCTTCTGAGACATGCCAAAACAACATCAGCAAATTCAACTGTCCTGCACACACACACAGAGTCAGGAGTCATATCACATTCACAGACAGTAGGAATTCGTAAAACTGTTTACCACTACAGCACACTTAATTTCCAGTTAGTTAATTCTCTGAAAGCAAGAGTAATAACTAGGCAGTGTACCGGTCTTATTATTGACGTGGATTGCTGTATTTCATGACCTCTATGGGTAATGAAGGTATGATGTAGGTATGAGATTATACTAAAACTCCACTTACATCACAGTCTAGGATCAAAATTTGTACGTGATCTGAGGACCACCGTACAAACTCGTACGTACCACCAGTGTACCAAAGGCAAAAAAAAATGCTGCAGGTTGAAAGTGGTCCCCAGGCCGCGTTTTGGACACCCCTGTTCTGGAAGGTTCCAGGGGAGCCTCAAAGGTCACGCGATGACTTTGATAGAAGCGGCCTCTGAAGTGCAGTGAGATGCAGGAGGAAGCCCTCGAGCGTAGCAGTCGCGCATCCCGTCGTGGTGGTGGAGGACGCGTGGCCTCAACAAATCTTGTACATTGTGACGGACTTTTAATAATCATTTGTGTGGCTTTTTGCATGACGGTTGAAAAAAAAAAATGGATGTAACGTTTGCATTCATGTCCCATTTCTAAATTTTTTGATTTGATTTCATTTTGATCTGCTTTGTAGAACCTTTCAAAAATTGTGCCAAAAATGAAGCCATTTTTAGATTTCCGTCGTTGGTATAAACAACAAGTCAAGTGTTCCTTTCTTTTCATGCAAACCTTGGTTAAAATAGGCAGGAGGAGCTTGGTGATGACAAATAAGAGCTACCATATTGCGATCTACACTGTTACGCTTAATTTTTGTGTGGTCTACCTGTCTTTTTGTTTGTTTACACGAAAAGCCACCATTTTTTTTTGTTCACAACAAGAAAAAAAATACACAAAGAAAAAAAACGCAGATTTGTTGTGAGTGCCCTTGAATATCTTGCCATTTGCATAGTGCTGCTAGAAGAGTGTAACAAATGACAATAAATACTTCATAGATTTTTGACAAATCTGCCCGTGTCTTTCTTGAGGGGGTCACAAGAGTCTTTTTGGAATAAAGGCAATGGAACTATGGTTAGCATCGTTAATTTGCATTGTTGAAGGTCCGACTAACCGGAACGGATGCTAACCGAGTCCCATTTTTCCGATAAGGAATGTAAATCCAATTAATTCATTATAGAAAGCCAAAAATATTAACAGAAAACAGGTTTTTATAGTTTTACTTGCAATATAAATGATGAATGAAGGAGATAAATGACCAGGTAAGGGCACTTTTGAAGACGTGATCCTTGATGTGTGTTTCCAAGGACACCTTCTGTCTTGACATGACTTATTTCTTGAATTCAGTAGTATTTGTCACCTCAGCAGCCCGAAATGGAGCCACAGACAGTTTCAAGTGGCAGCATTTTGATCAAGAATGTGAGAAAAATTGAATTCAAGAAATAAGTAATGGCAAAACAGGAAGGTGGTTTTTGTGTTGTCTCACCGCCACATGGTGTCTTTGAGAACCGTCATCTTCAGTGAGGGTAAAAGTAAGCTTAACTGTTCATTTATGCCTTTCATTCGTCATTTATACGCATGTAGAATTGGTTTATTCACATAAAACTATAGAAACCTGTTTTGAGAGTCGACCGCTAATGACATCAGTGATGGAACTGACTCCCGGATTTGGTTATTGTTTTGTAACTTAGATTTGTTTATGAAAAATACATATGATAAAAAGTAACTATAGCACCATATTGTACGCTAATCGGAAAAAGCACATAAACTGAAGCAAAATATCTGTGTTGATTTTTTCATTCATTTTCTATACCGCTTATCCTCATTAGGGTTGCGGGTAGGATGGAGCCTATCCCAGCTGTCTTGGGGCGAGAAGCGGGGTACACCCTGGACTGGTCAGTCCAGTCAATCGCAGGGCACACATAGACAAACAAACATTCACATTCATACTTATAACAATTTTTAGAGTCACCAATTAACCTAACATGCACCTTTTTGGAATGTGGGAGGAAACAGGAGTACCCAGAGAAAACCCACACACACACACGGGGAGAACATGCCAACTCCACACAGAGATGCCCAACGGAGATTCCAACCCTGAACCTCCTGACTGTGAGGCCAACATGCTACCCACTCATCCACCATGCAGCGGAAAAAGAACAACTAGTTACAATAGTAAAGATGTAGTATTACTAGAAAGAAGTAAAACGTGAAGAAAAGTTAAAATTTTTAATGATAAAGTCACTATTTTTTTCATCCATTATCATAACTTGGGTCTCATGTTTTACTTCCACTGCTTGACATTTGGCTCGTTTACAAACGGATCCGTTTCAAAGACGCACAAACATGACAACTTGCTTACACAAGTATTTATTCCGGTTCAGCACTAATCATCTCCGCTCACTTTCACCCCAAGTGGAACAAAGTTAGCTTACTTTGGGCTGACGTTGGTATGCGATTTCTGCAATCTACTTGTGCCGTTTCACGGGGGATATTTTAGGTGACAAAAAAAATGTACAACTTTGTTTGGTTAGATTACAACTTTTTTCACCAAATTACTGCTCATTTTTTTAATTTTTGCTCTTTCCTTACGTCCTTAAATTAAAATTAAATTGTATTTGTAGATTGCGCTGTGGACAAATAAATCACTCAAACTGCACTTAGAGCACTCCTGTTGTAAGGCAAGATGTATTACATATATTTTAAGAAAAAACTAAATTAAAATAAATATTATGGTGTTTAGAAACCTCTGAGAACCTTATGTGCTCATCAAAAGAGCTACATCTGGCTCCCGAGCCATATGTTCCCTACCCCTGCTATAAACCTCGCAATCCTACCTCCACTTGTAATCGCCGATAATGAGAAGTGTGATGGTTTTTTTTCTCTATGGAGTTCCACACCTGCTGCAGTCCAAGCAGAACCTGTAGTAATTCTACACTTGATCAAACATACTTAAGTTTTGTCAGATTGCTGCATAAAACTTCAAAACGTGATATTAGCGTCTGTTCACTCGTCCAATTGGCTACCTCCTGAAACTCTAAGCATCATGGGAACTGTATTTTTTTTTGTGCCATAAATTAGCCTACAGCACTATTTGATCTGGCCACGATATTCTGACTACTCTTCTGTAACGTTTACACTTGTTTGCTCTCAGTGTGGCCCTTATACCCCATTAAGAAAACCAGGCACGCTACTGAAAGCAGTAGTAAATGTCATCAAGTATGGACAAGAGCTGACTTTTAGAAAGACGTTTTAATTTCATCCATGAGGATTTCCATTGAGAACAAGGTGAGAGAACATGCTGAGGAGCGATGGCATCCTCACGGAGATGAAACTGGTTCAAAGTGGCATACACTCCTCTCTGTATGTGTTCTTTTTCTCACACAGTCTTTTAATCTACCGCCTCGGCAGTAGTTGACGGCGCATCCGCCAGGGGTGTTTTGTCCGATCCCTGGCTGCGGCTCCGGTCAAATGGCCGCTCGGCGACTGCGGCGACGTTGCTGGGAAGGGTTTCGTCTATGCTCTCGTTCGGCTCGGACGTCCACTGATGCACAAAAATGGAAAAGGGTCACTTCAGCAACAGACAATGCTAGCTTTAAGCTAACTAATGAGTCTATGTTAGTTTAGCACGGCGTCACCACTGTAAGAAAAAAAGGGCAAACACCATAAAAAATGAAATGATAGCCTCATTAAAAAAAATGTAGAGATGCATTCATATGCTTGGTTTGATTAGGACGTACGTGTTTATCGATACAATTAGATGTTCGTTCGAAAAAATGCTAGGTTTAAGCTAACTTCTCCTGATCTTAGCTTAGCTTGTGGCGCCACAAGAAAGGTGGCGGAAAGGTTTTCAAAAAAATCATTGCGAAAAGTGAAGAACCGTTGATATAATATCTTTGCTATGAAAAAAAAGTGTTAATTTCACAACTGGTGCTCGTACAACTGAATATATAGAAAAAGCAATGCTAGTTTGAAACTAGCTTCTACAGAGCTTGGCTTAGCTTGCCAAGAAAAAAGAGGTAAATATCTGTGTCTATAGTTTAGAAACAAAAATAATCATTCATATGATGTTTGGTTGTATAGTCCATTAAAAACAGAAACAAAAATAATCATTCATATGATGTTTGGTTGTATAGTCCATTAAAAACAGAAACAAAAATAATCATTCATATGATGTTTGGTTGTATAGTCCATTAAAAACAGAAACAAAAATAATCATTCATATGATGTTTGGTTGTATAGTCCATTAAAAACAGAAACAAAAATAATCATTCATATGATGTTTGGTTGTATAGTCCATTAAAAACAGAAACAAAAATAATCATTCATATGATGTTTGGTTGTATAGTCCATTAAAAACAGAAACAAAAATAATCATTCATATGATGTTTGGTTGTATAGTCCATTAAAAACAGAAACAAAAATAATCATTCATATGATGTTTGGTTGTATAGTCCATTAAAAACAGAAACAAAAATAATCATTCATATGATGTTTGGTTGTATAGTCCATTAAAAACAGAAACAAAAATAATCATTCATATGATGTTTGGTTGTATAGTCCATTAAAAACAGAAACAAAAATAATCATTCATATGATGTTTGGTTGTATAGTCCATTAAAAACAGAAACAAAAATAATCATTCATATGATGTTTGGTTGTATAGTCCATTAAAAACAGAAACAAAAATAATCATTCATATGATGTTTGGTTGTATAGTCCATTAAAAACAGCTGTTTATGTAGCTGTTGGTGCTCATTAAACAGAATAAACTGTCAACTCCTGGTAACTTGTACTGAGCTTAGCTTAGTGTAGCTTAGTTTAGTATAGCTTAGCTTAGTGTATCTTAGCTTAGTGTATCTTAGTGTATCCTAGCTTAGTGTGGTTTAGCTTAATGTATCTTATCTTAGTGTAGCTTATCTTAGTGTAGTTTAGCTTAGTGTCGTTTAGCTTAATGTATCTTAGCTTAGTGTAGTTTATCTTAGTGTAGTTTAGCTTAGTGTAGCTTAGCTTAGTGTATCTTAGCTTAGTGTAGTTTAGCTTAGTGTAGCTTAGTTTAGTGTATCTTAGCTTAGTGTAGTTTAGCTTAGTGTATCTTAGTTTAGTGTAGTTTAGCTTAGTGTATCATAGCTTAGTGTAGCTTAGTTTAGTGTAGCTTAGCTTAGTGTATCTTATCTTAGTGTATCTTAGCTTAATGTATCTTAGTTTAGTGTAGCTTAGCTTAGTGTAGTTTATCTTAGTGTAGTTTAGCTTAGTGTATCTTAGCTTAGTGTATCTTAGTTTAGTGTAGCTTAGTGTATCTTAGTGTAGCTCGCGGCACCACAAGAAAAAAGGGGCAAAAAGGTTTTAAAACATCATTTAGAAAAGTGAAGAATTGTCAATATAACGTCTTTGGTTTGGTGTTCTATAGAAAAGTAAGTGTTAATCTCACCATTGTTGGTCATACAACAGAATATACGAAATACAAAACAGAATGGAAGATAGCTTCTGCAAAGCTTATTTTAGCTTGCATTCCCACAAGGAAAGGGACACAAATAATCATTCATGTAATGTTTGGTTTGACAGGCATTAAAAATCGCGGTTTATCTAGCTGCTGTTGATGCTCATACAACTAAAGCGGTCAAGAAAATGCGGGTTTTAAGCTAATTTAAGCTACTGATCTTAGCTTAGCTTGTGGTGCCACGAGAAAAAAGGGCAAAATTGTATATATTTTTTCAATAATTTACACACATGATTGATGTACAGTTGAATGTTCTGTAAAATAAAATAGCGCTAATCTTCATGGGCATACAGCTCAAAATAAACGAAGAAAATATGCATGAATAATATAAATGCAATAATATTAATATAGTATATCAAAATGTCAACAAATGTTTATTCAAATCAATGTAAAAAAAAAAACACGCCCATTGGCCTATGAATGACTCCATCACACACGTGAAGATGTTTTACCTGAGTGGCCCTGCTGGCCGACCGGTACGAGGGTCCCATGGCGATGTTGACGCTGGACGAGGACTGCGTGTCGGTGGTGTTGCCCCCCTCGGCGGCCGACAGCCCCGAGATGACCAAACCGCTGGAGAAGCTCCGCTTGCCAAAGAGCAGACTGAGCGTGGACGAGGACGAGGACACCTGAGGACGCATGCAGAAGGTAGTGTGTCTCATTGGTGAAGACTGGTATTATGCATTGTAGAAGTCGGTACCTGGCTGGAACGCTGCTGATGCTGCGCCGCCTGGAGCTGTGAGCTAACCCCGCCTGCTCCCGAGAGGCGAGGAACCTACAAAAACACCAAAAACGTGTCTCGTTATCCAAATGCTGGCGCAAAATCAAAACCGGGCTGTGTTGTACGCTCTTTACCTGTGAGAAAATGGACGCTATGGAGGTGTTGAAAGACAGCTGGCTGTTGGAGAGACGATGGACGAGGCCGTGGTTGGATGCCGAGTCCAGGATGGGTCCTGACTGGCTGCTGACCGGTGGACGCTGAGTCTGAGGCTGCACGGACCTGCTGCGATACTCCCTCCTGGCTGCACACAACACGGCACCCATATAGTCCAATGTAGCATCTTGACTCTAGCAGGTTCTTGTTCTACACAAACGTGTTTCAGGATGACCTTTTTTCAACCAAAACGTGAGAGCCACACGGACGTCATGAAAGGTAGCGTTTATCCATTCAATTATTACCAAAATTCATCGGACAATTAGCTGTACTTGTGTATAATATCTGCCCGTATGTAAAAAATGTTTCCTAAGTGTTAAAAGTAAAAATATGAACTCTAGCAAATGTTTCATATTACTGGCCTAAATGGAGCATTTCAAGCATAAAATGGTTCTAAATTAACTAAAATACAAATACGTTTTAAGGCAATACAAGACCTTGACGAACTGTGGTCTACACTGGCCACTAGGTGTCACTAGTAACACCAGCATCAGAATTAATTGCTAGCACATGGACAATAATGACATAATAATAATAATAATAGTCATCATCATCTTGGTGTGGCCGCTAAAACTCAACTCTGAATCCCCGACGTGATTTTCTGTTCACACGTCCTGTGGACATTTATTGAAACACCCAGGAGGACAAGTCTGTATGTCTAAATGGCTTATTTTCTTTGATTATATCTACAATATAGTAATATAAAATAAGTGTAAAGGTGACTATAAATGTGTTATTTCATGACTAGAAAGCTCTAATAATGTTATAAAATCATATCTAAATATTTCATTTTTACATTTTCATATTTGTCCAACAGATGGTGCCATTTTTTCCCGTTCAAGGCATGCGGCAATATTTCTCCAACTTGCGCTGTGCCTTGTAACTGAAACGAGAAGCGTGTGCCTCTATTGATTTTGGGTCATAGTGTGTGTCAGCCGTTGTCACCTTTTGCTCTGACGGACTGACAGCTAGCGATCGAGCTAAGGTTGAACCCCTAGTTCTGGGTTTTGTGGAGCTGTGTAAACATTCTGCTATTTTACAGCAATTGGGGGAACCAGCGATTGGCGTTGTACCCGAGTTGTGGTGTCGGTGGCTGCGGGTGGTCCGGGCTCTGTGCTGGTACACGCTCAAACTGTTAGAGGTGACAGATGATGGCCGGTTGTGGCTCAGAGACGACGATCCGCCAGCGCCGCAATCGGCGTCCTCCATGTTGATGCCACTGTTGCAGCTGTTCAGGTTGTCCTTGCGCACCCTGTCATGCACGTATAGTTATGTAATTATTGCAGCAGTATCTGCAAAAATTTAATAATAAGAACAATATGTGTCACATACACATATTAATGCAGTCTTGCTTATGAATTTGTCCAATGTGCTCAGGCTGAGAGGTATTTTCGCTCAAGGAGGATATTTAAATGATTTAATCTTTTTAAGGAATGAATGACCCGCAGAGGTTAGCCAATGCAAAGAAGATTGCATCAGCTAGAAGTAAAGGAAGGGGTGACACATGGGAGGAGCTTTTAGCACAAGCCGTCGAGAGAAAAAGAACAGCAAACCCAGGATGTCCTCCGTCATTGTGCTTTGTTTACTGTTTACTGCATCGCCCCCGTCAAATAGGGTGCCCGCCTCCTGACGAGGTACCAAATGTATAAATATACAGTTTCCTGGACCAAGAACAGCATTTAGTTTTTTTAGCGACAATATTAGTATACATAAAGCGTATGTGTGGACTCGAGTCACGCGACTTGGACTCCAATCACAATTTTGATGACTTTGGACTCTACTTGACAATATCTAAAAAGACTCGACATGGACTGACTTGTGCTTTACTGTGATGACCGATTAGATTTTCAGTGAGTGGTTTGAGTAAAATGTCTTCCCATTCAGTATTCAACAAATGAGACTGTTATGTGATTTGGAGCAAGATACCAAATTTTCCCACAGAATTTGACGCATTGAATGCATTTATTAACATCCAATCGGGTTGTAGGTATTTTACTGTATTTGGTAAAAACATAACAGTGCTTATGATTTGTAAAAAACGAAAAAATTTAAGGCCATGACTTTGGACCTGTCTTATTTTTACTTGAGACTTGACTTGGACTTGTGTGTCTTTACTTGAGATGTGACTCGAGACTTGGGATGAAGACTTGAGACTTACTGCTTACTAGAGAGTTGCAAAACACTGACTTTATCCCAACTCTGACATCAAAATGAACAAGCGACCCGTTTGGGCTTTTCCAAATCATGCACATGCCTTTTGACTTTTCAGAGGCTGATGGACTCGATATTGCGAGACCTTTGTGACCTCTCAAAGATAAATTCAGTATTCCAGCGTAATGACACACACAGCCTGATTGTCAACGCGGCCAAATTTCTGAGGTCTTTTCGCAGGGCATTCTCCTTTGCTTTCAAAAGTGCATGCGGTGTCAAATTTCCGCCGATCCGCCTTGCTTATCACTGCAGGAGGATGGCTAACGGCCCTCTTGCTTGGATTCCTGAGCAGATTCAGGCTTTCCAACAGTCTAAGTTTGCCCTCGCAAACACTGCTGGCCTCACCCACCCCAACCCCAAGTCGCCAGTGGATTTGACAACTGACATGTCTGGGGGCGGTTGTCAAACAGCGGGTGGCAAACGATCAGCAGCCCTTTGCGTTCTTCAGCCGCAATCTGCAAGATCGTGACTGCAAGTACTGGGAGTTGTTGGCACGATCCGTACGATCCGTCATTTTGTACTAGAGAGCTCCCCTGTCATGGCTTATGTAGATTATAAGCCTCTGACTTTTGCCATGTCCAAAGTGACAGTCATGGACAGCCACTTGGCGACCACTGCTGAATTCATGATGAAAGTCTAATTCGGTTGCAGGCGTCCTGTGTATCCAGTGTGATTAAACCAGTCACCCGGACATCCACACTCTTAAGTCTGTGGGTATAACCTTTAACCTACAAGAAGTGACAATCCAAGAAGGTGGTCCAACTTTCTTCTACAACATCTCCACATCGTCGGCTTGTGCTCGCAGTAGTCCGGTGACACCGGTTTTCTACTTGATCTCCACTCCCTCTTGCACCCAAGCTGGTCGGAACCCAGCTCGTCTGGCCAGGCCGGGCCTCCGTAAGGATGCAAGATCAAAGCGCCAAGATCCATCACCACACCAAATCCCCCCCTCGAACCGCTTCCAATTTCTGATCTGGTGGACTCGGTTGTTCCTCTTCCTCCTTCTCGGGGTTTTACGCATCCTCCATTTGGTGTCGGAGCTCTGGTCTGCATTGGCAAATTCGTGGGGTGTGCAGGTAGCGCCCTCAGGCTAACGGCTTGTAAACACTTTCGCTGGTCTCTGCGCTGTGGAATGGTAACTGGGTTGACCGTTGGCCTTGGGTCATGCTTGGATAGCGCTGGCCTTGGTGCTTAAATGTGTTTTCTTCTGTTGTTGGCAGTGATGTTTTTATGAAGTCTTCATTATAGATGATATGAATTCTAACTAAGAGAAACAAATGGATGTGTCTGAAGTTTTGTCATACCTGAGCCATTTGGAGCACAGCCACAAACGAATGGCATCTAAGCTTGAAGCCCCTCCTCCGATTGTGCGGAGCGTCCGATGCGTTCCCGCGTATGATGTTGTCAGCGGTGACACATACCTGGACAGGATGAAACCAAGCAACGGTTGTCAAATCTCAGACCGAGATCTCTCTTTGGCGCCGATGCCACACGCATACATGGGGTAGCCCAGCGGCTGGTCACATGAGGAGTTGACCATGTTCCTCAAAGCCTGCTTGGAGTTCTGAATGCTGCCTCGCTCCGGGTTGCGGTTCCGTAGGAAGACAAGCTCTTGTTGCTGGCCCGCCCACATGCCTCGTACGCATTCCTTGTTAATCTGCCGAGAGGGAGGCAGTATTGCTTTGAAAATCCCCAAGCTAAACTTCCCAAGAAAAGGTAACCTCCTTACCTTGATGACCTTGAAGCTGAGATGGCGTTTGTACAGCATGATGATCTTGTACTCATCCGTACCGTCGTCGACCATGTGTCGCAGCGTGAGGAGCTTGTCGCGGCTGGACAGCACCGCCTTGCGCCAGGCGGGGTCACTCTCGTGGCAAATGACGAGACTGCTGCGGTAGTTTGTGATGGCCTCGTACAAGATGGACGCCTCCTCCGTTTCCTCCAGACAAGTGAAGTGGTCCTACAAAAAGCAGCAGCAGAGCACTGACTCAACTCTTGACAGCTTTAGACAATTAAAGGTCGATTTACTTTGAGGACAGGACAACGTGACTCTTCGAGTGTACCTGATGCAGCTTCAGGCTCATTCTGACGGCAGGAGCCACGACCTTCTGCAGGAGGTCGAGATCAGCGAACACCCACTCGTCTTTGGTGGCAATGCGGAAATCACCTTTGAACAGCGTGTTGAAGCCGAACAGGAAGGATTCCAAACTTGGGTAAAGAAAGATGTTTATGTGAAAAGTATCGGAGAACAAGGCCTGGTTGGTAGTACACGCTTGGGGATTGAGCTTCTGCTTCTGATGCCCCCTTGTGGTGCTGCTGTACTTTCCTGCTCTCCTCCAAAACTAGAAAATCAATGAAGGTTTGGGGGTTTTCACCAAGCGTTTGTATGGAATATCTCACCTAAAAATGTCATCTAAATTTAGTCATGTCATATTTCAACCAAATAAAACAAACATATACAAAAATGCACACAAAAAAACTCGAGTTAAAAAATGAAAGCAAAGCTTATAATAATGCCCTCCCATACTCATATAATAATTATGACTGTTAATTACACTTATATGCAAATAATAAATAATTAAAGAATTCAATATGATGACGATACAGGGTTAAAGATATTTCAATTCAATGACACAAATTATATTGCATGGCAAAACAGCAGAATAAAGTCAAATTAAATTACATAAAATTTCATAATAAACATTAGGATACCATAAAATATAAAAATCAACATAAGCGTTGTACCGAATCTGTGTAGTTTCAGTAGATAACAAGAATATTAATTGCGCATAGCACAATGCAGACACGGTATTGATAAAAGGACAGATTACAATATGTGCAATATTGCTATATTTCAATCACAATTTTCACCATTACATCAAATTCAGAGCACAAAAATGCAGTTATATAACATTTCAACCACATACATGACAAGTAATTAATATTAGTAAACCTTTCAAATTAAACAAAAAATTAATTTAGTGCAGAATGTAAATTACATAGAATTGCAATTTTTTTAAAATATTTCGGGTGTGTAAAATTTCACAATCATGATGTTAATTGGTAGGGGTATATTTTACCAGTAGGGACTTTTTAATTTCAGATTTGAAAGGTGAATGTGATTTGATATCTTTAGGTTCGATGTTTGTTTATTCCATAATTGTATTCCTTTTATTGAGATGCTGTGTGATTTTAGTGTTGTTCTGAAATGTATATGAAAAAATTCGTTTGTTTGCCTATTCAAATAATTACATTGTTTGATGTGAAAGTATTGCAGAACATTCCGTGGCATTTAATTATTGAAAATTGTGTGCGTGTTCAATTCAACAAGATCTAGGAATTTCAAAAGTGTTTGAATAAAGGGGTTGTGTGATCATATTTACCTCCATACTGGGAGTATTTTGAATTATTTTACCTAAATTAGTCTGATATGTATTGCCCTGATTATTTTAAAGCGGCAGGAAGATGCACGTTATGGAATAATAGGAATGCATAGCAAAACAAACGTAAATGTAGCAGCTGTACCATTACACTACCAGGTACTGACAGGTGAGTGAATTCCCCCATTTTAATCTCTTTGTTTATTCTTATGGAGTATTTATATCTTATTCTGCTGCATGCTGCCAATCATTGTGGAAATGCGTGTGGTGTCAAATTTGTTTTCTTTCTTGCCTCAGGGTGCCTTGGTGTTCTATTTATCGCTTGGTGTTTTATCTCCTGGTGTTCTGTGCCACGCGGCAGCAATGTGCCACCTGTGCGCATTTGGGGCGGCTCTGCCTGAATGAATGAAAACCTGCACATAACCAATCTGACACGCTGAGCAAGCTTGTGTGGAATATCCTTTAAAATCATCATGACTCCTATCACTCAATGGACACTCATTACTGAATTAGAAAAGAAAAGGCGTAGAATACCTGTTGGACATGTTGTGTGATGCCGTGCCCAAAGATCTTCTTCCCAGGACCGACAGGGCGTATGACAGTGTCACCAGAGGAGAGTCTTCATCGCTTTCCACAGGCTGGACATAAACCCAAACAACATGGAGACACAAGACCATGAGTGACTCATGGAAGAAAAACTGCTAATTACACGCAACAACAATCTAGTAACAGTCGTTTTCAGAATACAGTCATCCATGATTAGAGCGTGTTTTTGGCTCCGGACTTAACAGCAGTAAGTAAAATTTAGGATATGAGAATTATGTCAATGATATGTGAATTTCCACAAGGTAGGCTTTAATATTAATAAACTGAATATTTTTGTAGTTAAGAGCATAGAAAACCAGTTTATGACTTTATAAATATGTTTTTCGAACTATTATTATACCCCTCTAAACATGAAAATCGAGTAAAAGCCAAAAAGCGTACCACTTCCACACGTAACGGGAGAATAACATTTTTTTTTCTCTGTCATGTCAGACATGCCATGGCTGACTCCATGCAGTGTTAAGGTAATGTAATGTAACATTACTGACGTCTAGTGACCATTTGACCATTGTTTATTAATTTTGGAAAGAACATGACATAGCGAGGGACAACTGTATCTGTAAACTGGAAGTATACAAACAGTTGTGATCAGAAATGTACATACATCATTCTTGTTCTAGGGTGGAATGATAATACAATGCAATGTGCATCTTCAATAATTACAACAAAAGCATCTGCAGTCAATCATGACCACTGACAAGAAAAGAATTGGGCCTAGCTTTGACAAGCTAAAGGACACGCAGGAACCTTCAGCACCAAGATTGTACAGTGTATCATCACTCCACCCTTGCAAAAAGTCTACTTAAAATAAACTATGAAGGGCCAAAACGAATACGAATGATATACTGTATGCAATCTTCTAACTGCAAGATAAAATGACAAGTTCCCTACCGCCTCCGTCTTGCCAGAGCAGTATTGGATCCACTCCAGGTAAACGTTACAGAAGCTGGCCCGCGTCACCCCCTGCAGGCAGTGCACGTAATCCTCATCTATCTTCACGCTGAAGACCTGAGGGTCTCGCTCTATGTGGTGCCACTTGGTGTAGGATTGCAGAGCCTCGTAGATGGCGGCGTCCTTGAGCCAGCTGGACAGTTTGGGAGAGTGGACCAGGTAGTAGATAATACTCTGTGAGGAGGAGGAGGACGAGGAGTGGATGAGGAAGGATGTCCTGCTGGTGAATGTGTTGTTTTATCAGGTACCTTCAGGTAGTAGGTGATGAGCAGCTTCCGAAGGTCGTAGACCTGCAGCATGGTGGCGGCGTTGTTCTCGCTGATGCTGTAGCCCTCCAGCAGGTACTTGGTGGCCGTAACCTCCCACGCCAGCCAGCGCAGGTTGAAGGCGGCATTGCACGACAGCATATGGGGCAAGTGGCCCGGCTCGCAGCAGCAACAGCCGTCGTCTTCCTCCACGCCCTCCGTGATGGCCTCCACCTCTCGCTGCTGGCAGTACGTACCTGGCGTGGAGCCAAACCTTGAGACACGGTCCGCTTCTGATTTCGCTTCTGTTTGGAAATTACCTCTGAACTCCAGGCCCCTCAACTGGAAGGTGACCAGCCCGTTGCCGATCTCAATGAGGTGCACCAGGGCGTTGAGGTAGTCCGACGCCAGGATGAAGCAGTCTCCGGAGCTGTAGTTGCCCCAGCGGCCCAGCATGAGGTCGCCGCAGAGCGAGTGCTGGAGCGAGCGGGTCAGGTACTCGTAGAAGATGGAGTTGAGGTTGTTGTCGTCGCACCCTGAAGACAATCAGAAGACATTCATGAAGAACACTGGTAACACTTTATATCGGTGTTTGCAATGAGCTTTAATAAGCAGTAATTCAAGTTTAATAAGCAGTAATTGAGGTTAATAAGCCTCTTGTACTATTGATATATGAATTAAAGACTTATTTGCATTAATAAGCACTGAGATATTTATTGACAACAGTGCTCAGGTAATGGATAGTAAAGGCTACTAAATCCTGGAACAGTGGAACCTCAACTTACAAAAACCTCATTATTATACCATAAATTCATACTACGAAACGGGCTTCGAATACATTTTTGTCCCATTTCACGAAAAGAATATACAAAATATGGAAACCAAAATCCAAAGTGCCGCCCGACAGTTGTAGCTGCAGCTTATTTTGAATGTACAACACCACCATACAAATTGCCCTCCCCGGGGGCAGTAATGCACCAAAGCAATGGATACCAACCGCGTAAAACCAAAGAAGAAGAAGAAGCTGCCCTCCCATTGGTTTTCTCCCATTGTCATCTTCCTCCTAACAATGGCCAATCACAGCGTGCCTTTGCCAAGCGTTAAAAATGTTATTTAATTGCAATCGAATTTAATAATTCATAGTGTTTGTTTCAGCATGTAATGTAGTGTATTCATTTAAATGAAGTTACAGTACGTAAACGTACGTATGATTTCTGCCAGCTGTCAAAACTCCCTTCGCCTCCTCCTCCTCCGCCAACCAGGTCAAATGTCATTATTCATAACAACATTTACTATTATTTTTCATTCATTTTATTATTTTCTCATTGTTTTTTAACATTCATGCACATGTAAATGATTATGTTGTCATTAATGAACACATTTCTTTCGGGTGGGTACAATATTTAAACCTTTTGAGGGGACTGGAACGACGCCTTTTACACTGTATGTAAATCTTGTCTCATAATATGAAAATTCCAAGAGACGAAAGGCCCTCTGGAACAAATTAATGTCGTATCTTGAGGTTCCACTGTATTATGTAGTTACTAACAGTTTAACAATGCTGCTCTATCAGCTACTGGATCTTAAATTGGGAAAACAGCGCCTCGTTAGGTATAATAAAGTCAATATTACACACCTAATAACCTAAACCTCTAACCCTAGCCCTTTAATATATAATCATTAACATAATAAGAGTCTTATTAACTTGATTTACAACTTCGACGGCTTATTACAAGCACCTTAAAGTGTTACCAGAGCACTAACTCAGGAGCAGATGAAGGGCAAGAACTCACCCGTCTCCTTATCCACTTGAGACACCAGGCGGCTGTTGGAGTTGTCGATACGCTTTGTGCTGCAGAGATATTTTTGAGTGTGTGTTAGCACTTTCTAGGAGCTATTTTTGGAGAGCTTGTTGTTATAGTTACCTGAAGCGAGGTTATTGCTCTGATTTGTACTCTATTAGTGAATATGTTGCCTTTACAAAGATAAACATGCCCTTTTCTAACCGTGCTTGTATTTTGCACTGCACTGCATCACAGGGAAAGGTCTTTGTAATATTCTGGTCACCGTAGTGTTCAGTATAACGAGGAAGAATCTTACTTGTAATTTCTCTCCCAGAACTTGATGGGTCGTGGATAGGAAGAAATGAAGATGGCGCTGCCCAGGAAAGGAGCCAGCGGTGTGTAGAAGACGGTGGTGATCAGAGTCTGGAGCAGCAGCATGGCCGAGTCTGATGGCACAGGCTAAGTCAAGAAGAACGCGCGTGTTTCACCGGTGAGTTTAGCACGCATGATGCACGCTCCATATGCTCTGGGGAAGGATACGAGGCACGGCGAAGGGTTGGGCGAAGGCGTGGAAGGCGCTGCCCCAGGCGATCTGCCAGGGGGCGATGTAGACCAGGATGAAGTGAAGCTTCAGCAGCAGCTCACGCATCTGGGTCCAAAACAAAGAAACTTTATTAACAGTTTATTAAAAGAGAAGAGAACGTCCTCATCTTAGCCGTGAGCTATTGGTGACAAAGCCAATTAGTGTATTACCCAATAAGATATCACTTTATTAACAAATACATTTTCTTTTTACAATAACACCGCAAGGTTATTGCGATTGACTGGCGACCAGTCCAGGATGTACCCCACCTCTCGCCAGAAGTCAGCTGGGATAGACTCCAGCATACCCCCGCAACCCTAATGAGGATGGATGGATGGAAGTCAAAATATTGCAAGAAAAAGTAATTTGACAAGATTAACGCAGTATTATGGGAAAATATTGTCATTTTAGTAGCATGAAGTTGAAATATTAAAGAAAAATACCATATGTTTAAAAGTCGTAAGAAATATTTATATTTAGTTATGAGAAGGACATTTATAAGAAAATAGTTGATATAATTGGAAAAAAAACAAAAAACTACAGAAATAAAATAAACATCTGTAATTTTACAAGAATGAAGTCCAAATAGTAAGAGAAAAATGTCGTATTCTATGCCCTGCTTTTGACTGGCGACCAGTCCAGGGTGTACCCCGCCTCCCACCCAAAGTCAGCTGGGATAGGCTCCAGCATACCCGCGACCCTAATAAGGATAAGCGGTATAGAAAATGAATGAATGGATATCGTATTCTAACAAGAATAATTTTAATTTCAGTTTTACAAGAAGAAACTCCTAATATTATGAGTTAAAAAATAGTGTCATTTTAGTAGCACTGAAAAATTACATTTTTGGAAAAAACTGGTTGGGGAAATACTCACCATACTATAGGAATAATGTGAAAATATTATGGGAATAAAGTCATAATTAGGAGAATAAAATAAAAATAAATGAAACAGCAAAATTCCCACCATATTTTTCCATATACACAATGTCATATTTACAATGAAGTGAAGTGCTATAAAGCTAAAGGTGATGTTGCGTAGGTGGTCACCTCACCTTGTGGAAGAGGATGGACATGACGAAGAAGTCCAGCAGGAAGCTCTCTGAGGCGCGCGGGCAGTCAAAGTGGAAAAAAAACAACGTGAAGAGCAAAGTGAGAAACTGGAAGCTCGGGTCGCAGAAGGACGAGCGCAGCAGTTTCATCCCGGCGACCGTTGTCAGGAGGACGTCGCAGCTGCAAGCAAGGACACACACAATGGCAGCCTGCTCCTTGGAGGTAAGCCTTGTCGTTATTGTTGCACTCACTGGATTCCCAGCTTTTTGCGGTGACTGAGAGTGAAGCCGTGGTTGGTGAGCGCGCTTAGTACGATGGCCGGGTACACCACATACTTCTCAAAGCACAGGAGGCCCACGTAGAGACGCTCGAACCACATCAGCACTGCGTCCTCTTTGAGACAAAACGTGAAGGTCAGTAGTGGCACTCGTGTTAGAAATCTTTTTTTTTCAAGATTGGGGTTGCATGATGTGTTTCAATTTTCTATTTTGAATCATTTAATGTTTTAGCGGTCCCTTAATAGTGTACTCAAAGAGCATTCACTGCAAAAACAGCCATAAAAGACCAAATGATCTTATAATGAGAACTTTTCTTATTTCAAGCAAAAACATTCTGCCAATCGGGTAAGCAAAATATGCTTGGCTATATTTCAAATAACAAAAATATTTTTCTTGTGACTTTTAAGAATACAATCAGTCCTAAAATAAGCAAGTTCTTAATTACAACAGTAGATTTAGTCAAATGTTCTTACTACAAGGTAAGAAGTCAGCCAAATGCTCTTATAAGAGTCCCAGACTGAGATACATTTTGCTTAAATTGCAGCAAAATGTTTTTACATATTCTAGATGTAGTATTATTCTTTATGAGAGATTTACGGGCAATTTTTAGAGTGTCCAATGAAACTATCATGCATATTGTTGGTATGTACACAGCGCAGGTTCCGCAGAGAGGTGTCCCAAAAGGGATTGCACTGCGCAGCTAACATCTGTTATTGTCGCCATGGTAGGAACCTGGACGCTCTCCCCTGTGTACTGATGATTAATTGTCACTCTAAAAATGGTAAAAAAGGTATGAATGGTTGTTTGTGTATGGCAGTGGTTCTCGATTATTTTCTGTCATGGCCCCCCCCAGGGGACAAAAATGTTTCCCCCATTTGAAATCCTATGGACAAATTGATAGTATGTATTTATTTATCTGTACTGTCACAAAAACAGTCACAAAAATATTGTAGATATCAGAATTCTAGCCAAGCAAATGTTGCATTTTTTGCTTGAAATTAGAAAAGTAAACAAGCATTGGATCGGTATCGCCGATACCAGCCTAAGTGTAACCCAGCACCGGCGTGGAAAGGAAATCAATGGTCATAAAGTACATAAAGAAAAACAAGAAACTCCTACCACTGACTGACAGGATAAGAACACCTCCGGGCTTTATTTTAAGATGTGTAGTGAAGCCTGTTTTATTTTGATATGGCGCTGATAAACAAGCTCTAAGGACACATATTACTGCTATGGCGTCTTTAAAACATCCAGTTTTCTTGACAGGGGACCTTTAGACTAAACTATATCAGGAAATGTAATAAAAATGTTGACTGTATGGTTCCTGATGTGATTTGGGGCTTTAGTGATTAAAAGTTCATAAAAGAAGGTTGGGGGATGCTCACCTCGGGGTTCAAACTGGTGGTACTCTTTGGTCTTGAGCAGCGGGTGTGAGATCCACAGCCAAGGGTGATGCTTCCTCAGCTGGGGGATCAGGTAGTGTGTGACCATGCCCACCGTCCCGGCCAGCGCGTACAGCACGATGGTCACAAAGGGCTGCACGTTGACAGACGTGAGACCATATAACGGTTAAAGAGACGGATGAGAAGGTGAGATGAAGAAGTTGCACCTTTAGCGAAAGGAAGACGGTGCTGGCGGTGATGGCAAAGGTCAGAATGTAGGCCAGTGAGCAGACGATGGCGTCGGACAGCAGGATCTCTTTCTGGAGAATAGAAAACAGATTATTAGCAGCGATTGTTCGTGTTTTTGTCATAAAAGAGGTGCACCTAATGTTGTGGTGTTGCTCACCATAGAGTTCTGCAGCTTTTTTGGCAGAGGGTCTTCAATGTCTGCATCTTCCCCCTCTTCTTCCTCGCTCTCCGCCAAAGTGGGCATGACTGTTGACCTTATCAGCGACCTGAAGAGAGCGGACATAAAATCAGCACTGCATGACATTTCCTTTTAAGTGTGTCCGTACACTTACAGCATGACAGAGGGGTCACTGCTCTGCCGGCTCAGGTGGTAGGAGAAGACAACCAGAAGGCCACAGAAGCCAGAGAACAAGGCTGGCGTGTGCTGCTCATCCCACGCCTCCTGCCACACAACAAGAACTTCACATAAAACTTTGCGTTTTTGGGGCGTTATTTCTCACATTCGCACAAAGAAGGCAGTCAAGGAAAGGGTAAAGCTTGGAGGAATTGCACGTGAGATGCATTTCAAGTCCACCTTGAGAGCCCCGAAGCAGAAGCCGTAAAGCAGAGCGAGAGCAATCAGGCTGCGGAGGATGCTGTAGACTGCAGAGATGAGACTGGTGGCCGCTGGAAGCACAGAAGAAGAGAAGCACGTAGATGCAGCAGTAATGACAACAAGCACATTAGGGGGGATTCTGCAAAAACCCAGGCTTTATTTGTGCTAAAGATGCAGCTCACCAGAACCTAAAATCCAATTGAGCCCGCGACGGTGGTTATCAACTAAATTTGTCGAATCCGGTTCTCCGCTTTACACTATTTTGACG
>QODF01000161.1:1319185-1379835 GCA_024372805.1 Oostethus manadensis
ATGGACAATTTAGAGTCGCCAATGAAGCTAACATGCATGTTTTTGGAATGTGGGAGGAAACCGGAGTACCCGGAGAAAACCCGCGCACGCACGGGGAGAACATGCAAACTCCACACAGAGATGCCCAACGCAGATTCGAACTCTGAACCTCCTGCCTGTGAGGCCATGTGCTACCCACACAGCCACCGTACTGCCTGTCTTTTAGTACTCATGCTAGCACTGCTATGACATACACTATACATCTGCTAACATTGGCCTAATTATTAATATTTCATAATGCATTTTATTCTGGTGCTGTCTCGCGTACAGATGGATCGTATCATCAGGGGAACGCTCTTTTTTCCATTATTTTTCTCCATGTTCCCTCTTTGTCACTTTGATAGCCCATGTACATTGTTAAAATTAAAAGTTAAGCAAACAGAAAACTATAGCTCAGCCATTTCCTCACACCGCTTCGTCCAAATGACGACATATGAAAGCGCTATTTTAATCTGCTACATTCATTATGTTTTACGGGGTACTTGGCTTTCATGGCTACATGATTGTCTTGTTTTCAACTATTTCATGTATTTATGCAACACACCATGCACACTCACACAACTGGAGCAAATCATTTAAACCATCAATGCCAAGCATTGTACAAAAATACTGGGGGTGTATTTATGCCAAGTTCAATGTGTGCATCCCAACACTGGAAGTGACACAAACTGCCTCCAGGTCAGTGCTTCTCAACTACAAAAGTGGGTCATATATCTATTCCGGGTGGGGTTGCAGATAGCAAGTCCAAAATTCTATAAAAATATGTAAAACACAAGTCACGTCTGACGTCAATAAAATATCTGATTTTGTGGTCTTTTTGACATTTAATTGGAATATATTTATTACTTGTATGCATGCAGTTATTTTGTAATTCCTCATTTCTTTGACAAAATGCCCTAATAAATGCCTTTAAAATGCACTTTGGACATGTAATTATGTGTATTAATGTTTCAGAAGATGACAGGCGATTAACAAAAACAAAAAATACTTTTGTTTAGTTTGATTTAAAAAGTAGAACTAATATACATTCATTCAAATTAAAAACAATAAATAAAGGGATACATAAATAAATTAATAATTAATTATAATTAATAATAATTTAATAATAATAAAAATGCAAATAAATATATAAAAGTTACAAAATAAAGTACATTATTAAATCAAATAGCAAAGAAAAGTTGAAATCATAATAAAATGTATTTATGATTTAAATAAAAGTGTAGAAAATAGTAAAATAAAATAAAATCATTGATAAAAGTCTAAAAAAAAGAAAGAGTACAAATAAAAATGACTTAAGTGTAAAAATAATCCAAATAAATACACGTTTGAATTTAAAAGGGGGTCATGACTTAATGACCGCTGTATGACCCAGCTTGAGACCATTTGAGAACCCCTGCTCTAGGTTATGTGGTTGCAACGCAGCAATTTGAGAAGCATTGGTGTATGGATATGCAAGCACCACAAGACATATCTAACAACACTGTAATGTACTTAGTTCCCCACCAGGTAGAGCGGATTGCTTTCTCATCTAGTCACGTATTGGAATGGATGCTGCATCTTAGCAGCTTGAGTGTATATAATATGTTACAACATTGACTGACCTGTGCCACCAAAAAAGTGGATGTCAATCTGCTCCAGCAGGTAGGTGCTGAAGGTGTTGATTTGTGGCAAAAGGCCCACCAGGAAAGTGATGGGGAAGCAGTGAGTGAAACCTGTTCCAAAAACACCAACGACAACAACAGTAAAGGACATGTGCCTGGAAGTTCAAGTATCTGTCCTAATCACGCGTCTCCGTACCCACTAGCAGGTTTCGGAGGAAACGCAGGGCATCGTGGAAGCCGATGGTGACGCCATACAAGGTGGAGACGGGGAGGTCCTCCCTCTGCAGGAGATGCTCCAATATCCAGATGAGCGTGCAGAAGATGCAGAAGTAGGCAGCCCGGCTGTAGGCTACCAGCTGGTTGTGACCCTGGAGATGCAAAGGTAGGAATCAGAATGTCTTAACCATACTGTCAAATGAATGTGGCGGTAAGAAGTCTGCACTCTGCAAGTTGCTTAAAGAGACATCTTCTAAGGTGGCTTGTTCTTACGAACAAACATTATTGATAGATGCTACAAGAATGTTGATTTTTTTCTGGTTAATTAGATTAGTCTTTCCCAACCTGTATTGGGCTGAGGCACATATTTTTAAGACACGTTTTCAAAAGTAATGTCATAATATGTAATATATTGTATTATATATCAAATATTGTGTGGTTTATGTTTAAGTGTCCAGGGGTAGGGGGTACATGACTTCCAGTCAGATGTCTGAAGGGGTACACCACTGTGAAAAGTTTGGGAACCACTGGTCTACAACTTCATTTCTGACACTGATATCAGCAGAAGCTCATTCATTCCTTCATTTTCTATACGCTTATCCTCATTAGGGTCGCAGGTATGCTGGAGCCTATCCCAGCTGAGTTTGGGCGGGAGGCGGGGTACACCCTGGACTGGTCGCCAGTCAATCGCAGATCAGCAGGAAGCTCTTCCCTAAAACTAATGTCAGGACATGTCTCGTGTGATGACCACATTATGCTTCATTTACTGTGATGCCAATGAATGCATTTCACTAATAAACACTCTTTGTGCAAAATAATACAAATACGGTAACATACAATGTAAGTTACCTAGAGAGAACGTGATTTTGTTTCAACAAATATTCAATAAAAAAATCATGTGAAATAGTCAACCAAAACATCATGTTCTCCCACTGTCAACTAGTGTTGTGATGTTTAAGAGCTAACTGGTTCTCGAACAGCTTGTTTACATGAACGATTGGAACCGAGTCGCAGCTGGGAACTGTTCTTTCCCCCTCAAATTAGGGACGTCACTGTCAAAACAGAGTGATAAAGCGCCCCCTTGTAGAATATTTACAATTTAATCCACACATGTAAGGTTACAATCAATATTTCAGATTAATTCAAACTCATATTGGTAAAATAGCTTAATTAATTCCTCCAAGTGATTATTTTTAAGACAAAAAGAGTTAAGGGCTGGCTGACTTCTTAAAACCTAATGAATATAAAAATGATCAAAATGAGGCAGTTTTTTGAATGGCTCTTTGAAAGGAACGGCTCACCAAGATCCGGCTACCCGCAAAAAGCCATAAATCCCATTTCTCCTATCAACCAGTAAGACAGGTTGGACTTAATAAATTAGCAATAGAAATCCAATAAAATAATGCTGGTGACGATACAATTTGGAAAGCTGCACATTTCTATGTGGCACAAACATCTATATGAAAACCAAGTATGAAACTCTGGACTACTATAATCAGTGAAATTACACACTGAATGTTCATTCAGTATGTCACGCTTGAACGCAGCATGAACGAGACATTTTAAAATTCAAGGTATTTCATGGGACAGACCATCGCATTACCAGTGCTTTCATTGCAAATTCCAATATTCCCAATCCCACGGCCAAACTTGGAAATACAACTACAGACCGCCAACATACCGAGCTAGCAAGCTGTGTGGAGCACGTCATTATTTGTGCACCGATATCAATACTGATGGAAAAACCAATACCGATATGGACCAAATTGGCATTTTCATCAGCTGATAATTTCTCTACTAGCAGGGGAAATCAAAGAATTTCCCGGAGCACATTTAATGACCTCTCACTACTGTAATGTGTGTGGTTGGGAATCACTTAATTACACATCATAGGTGCTGTTTGATTTCTAAGATAATGTCTTTCTTATTTTGGAGATGGCGCAGCCTGTCATGCACTGTAGTGACTATTGCAGCATTACCAAAGTCATGACGAGTAATGATCCAATTTTCCCACAGATTTTTGCACATTTTGGGTCTAAACCCATCCTAAAAAAGGTTCAGTTAATGGGAGTAGGTTAGGACTGTGCTGTATAATCCACCTTTTTTTTTGGATGCTTATGGGTAAACAACTCACGTGTGTTGGCGAAGCTGCGTCTGGTTGAACACTCTGCAAAACATCACCACAGGAGCATTTGATTCAAATAACAATCAGAACCTGTACAAAACAGATGTAATACTATATAATACGTTACCCTGACCCTCCGTCAAAATAAGACTAATAATATTGACTCAGTCTTTAGGTGATCAGTGTGCTGGATTACCTTAAGTAAGGAGTACTGACAGCTGGCGATGACCAGGCAGAACTGGAAGACCCAGAAGTCTTTGAAGCAGCCCCCATTGAGCAGCACAAAGCCAAGGAAGGATACCAGGAAGGCCATGAAAATAGCGACGACATTCTCCACCACATCGTGGTTCCTGCACAAATAAGGGATGCCACCAAAGTAGAGCGTTCGTGAGTTTGAGCAAGTAGCCGTCTGGTGCTCACCTGTCCAGAAGGGCCATCAAGGTGAGTCTGTCATATACAATGTTGACCCATTTGCCGGGAAACAGTTTGAGCTTGTAGTAAATCTTCCTGGTGGGTTTCTCCTGGATGGAAGTCTCTGAGGAATCATCCAGGGAGTCTTCCTCCTTGACATGCACATGAATTATTCCCATTTCATACGTCAACACAATTCTCGACTTATTCCGTCATAAAGTAGAACGGTGGCTTTACAGCTGCAATAATTCAGGCTTTTATGCGTGCGAGTTCATTAGAGTCTGCTTGGGAAACATACGGTGCAGGATAAAAAATGGGAATTGGGAGTGCTTGGAAGGAAAATGTCCCAGGGTGTCTTTGAGCAAGGAAGCCAACAACTACTTGAGGTTTGTGTGCAGTGTCTTTGCTCCATGATTTCACGATATATGCTTAATATTTGCTTTTCTACCAATAGCCGATATGCCAATACTGTATAGTCCAGGACATATTTTGTTTATTTTTGTCTTTTGTCACAAAAGTGACCTGTGAGTGCTTTTAGATAGGGGAAGGGCCCACAGAAATCCCCGCTGCTCGTTGAGAGGAATCATACGTGCTTTCATGCAGAGTCTCTCCATTAGATTTGTTACTACTGACCCTTTTTTTTGACGACTATCTAGAAGGGTTTGATTAATCGCTGAATATAGCGACAAAATTGCTAAGATGGCAACAACAATCCCTCTTGCTCTGTCTTATCACTCAATTACTTAATAACTCAAAAAGTAGCATAGCACAATTGATCATTTTTACAGCACAAACAGAGCAGAAAAGGATGAGACTATTTTGGTTTCACTTTGAGCAACGACGTCATCGCCGGGTACTTAAATCTATATTGAGTATGACATCACAAACGGCCATTTGAACAGTACAAACCTAGCACAAACAGTTATTTGGTTTAATTCGAAGAAAACGTGTTGAACTCAAACTGATAAAATCTGTAAAGGCTGAACAATAAAGCAGGATAAACGACAATTTTGACAGCACAAAACTGCACAAACGATTGCAACTATTTTCCCGGAGTTTTGCACGGGGCGGGGACCAACTTCACGCAGTCTACCTCTGTTATATTGTTTTGCATTTCCCTGCTTAATATATCTTGACCTACTTTGTATTGGTGTTAATCATGTAATTAACAAAAAGTAATACGAAATTCCCCCCCGCAGCTTTTTTTTCTATGTACCAGTGGTAAATGTTGGGGTTCAGAGGATGAGTACTGCAAACACTTGGGTAGAATAAAAATCCAGACGTGGACAAAATATGAATACCTGGAAGATCTCAGGGTGCGTCCTCCGTGGCCGAAGTCGATGTGAAGGAATAATGCGGCGCTGGAAAGGACAGTCGCCATGACCGCCCGCCATGCTGTCCTGGCACTCCGAGTTGGAAGATGTCGACAGAAGGTCACTGAACACACACACACACAAGAACTGACGTGAATATGTAAGTTACCAATGGCCTTTTTTCCGAAAAGAAACGGTGGACAGCAGTACCACATGTTGCCAGTGATCAGCTCGGCTCCCAGCGGCAGGTTTAGGGCTCGCTCCGCGTACAACTTCCGAGGCCTCTCTCCTGGGCAACACACATGCAACTTTGAAAACAATGTCCACTGTTTTTTTTAAACGAGAGTCAATGTTGTTTAGGGTTTACATCTTACGGTGCACAGTGTGGAAGGTGTACGCCTCTTCCTTGTTCGTAGCCTCCGGTCGACAGATGACCTGCAGCATCGAGCTTTCCGACTGAGACGTTTGGGAAGGCAGAGAGTCATAATCCGGATCTTTTTCCTTGTCCGTCTGCGGACTGGTGGCATAAACAAATCAGGTGTTGATGCTTAAAAAAAAGTGTGTTCCGTATGTAAAAGTGTTTGTTTGTACCTGTCTGGTGAGACAATGGGAATGTGTGTAGGCGGGACAGACTTCAGCGTGTCAGGAGCCAGACTATTAGGCAGGTTGGGTTGCTCTGCTTTTGTGTCTGTGTTGGCGTCTTTGGACTCATCTGCTCCGGAAGCTGGACTCTGATTTTCTGCCATGCATTTTGAGAGCATTGTGTTTGGTGATGGGATGTATACAATATGATTAGTATACAGCCAGGAGGTGCAGCAACAAACCTATTTGTTGTTTTTCCACCGAGGCTCCCGCACCATCTTTTAGCTCTGGCCCCTCCGCTTCCTTAGCGCCGACGCCGCTCCCTCTGGTGCTCAGCGACTCCAACATGGAAACAAACTCCAAGAAGTTGGATTCATTAGGAATCTGGCCCTCCTTTGCCTCCAGGTCTGACTTGGAGGTGGTCATGGTTGACTGGTGGAGAGAAAGGAGGTTTTACATCAGGGGAGTCTTTTTTCCATCAAGGACCACATACAGAAAAATGTAATTATAAGCAAAACATCCACATATTGCCTTTGTGTTATACGTGACAGAGCTAATGTGTGTTTTATTTATTTTATGTATACATTATGGCAAATGTTATAGGCCGTCTCTTTGGACAACAGTAACAGTGTCCACACATGAAGACGTTGCAACATACTGTGTTCTGGGAGTGGTCCGTGAGCAACATGGCATCTTTCCCGCTGTCCATGCTCAGCCCGCGAAGGTGCAACCGTCCTCCAGGCCTGTAGCGGCCCAAAGCAGGCGGAAGGCGCAGAAAACCTTGCGGGTCCACACAGGAAACCTGAGTATCCAGTGCAGCTTCGTCTGCGTGAGAGTGGCCATCAATCCCAGATGAGCTGTTGTTGTTGGCCTGCTGTGGACCAGCTGTGTCCGGTAAGTTCAGTCCCACATGCTCCTGATCAGGATTGGGACACTCGAAGGTGGTTAAATCGTCCCTGATTGTGTCTCTGCATAAGTAAAACTCTTCACTTTGGTTCCCCGTCTGTCTCAAGGTTGGGTCATCTTCTGATACGTCCGCTTGCTGTTCTGCTGCTGCGTCTTCTTCCGCTTCCTGCTTCTCGTTCTCGGGTAAGTCGAAGGTGATGACTGGGATCTTGATGTGACATTCCCCTGCATCCTTTTGGGCCTGACACACACACACACACACAATCCATCTCAAATACACAAAAAAGCCAAAGTACGGATTTCACCTGTTTGTTCTCCAGGAGGCTCTGCTTGACGCCCTCCTCCAGCTGAGCGGCAGTTTGAGGGTCACAGCTCATGGTGATGACGATCTTGACCGTGTCGCTGTCCTCCAGGTGAGGAGACAGTGGCGCTGGGCCGGAGTTATCCACGAGGACTACTTCTATTTCATCAGAGCAGTATGTCTCCTCCCCTGGCTCATCCTGACAGATGATAAAAGACAACAAATAGGTTCTGTGTTTGTCTATGGAGTGTATATCTGTGACCCACTATACCTGAACTCTAGGTTCTGGGATGTCGATGAAGTCAGGAGAGCAGTCCTGGGGATTCTCCACTGAGTTGTTATTGGCATCTGAGGGCTCTTTACGTTCCTCACTCTTCTTCTCGTAATCAAGTTCACCTCCTGTGGTAGGAGGGAGGCCTGCATGTGCTGTTTCTCCAAATACTTCCTCTTTCTCATCGTTGTCTTTCTGATTTGTGCCCTGCTCTTTCTCCTGTATTCTCTTTTGATCAGGTTCTTCTTCATCGTCCCTTTTTTCCAAATCTGTCTTTGCAGTCCCACCGACGGATTGATGTGATGGAGGCCTCTGCTGAGCCTGCAGCAGACGGGTACCCTTGTCCGGATTAGGGCTGGGAAGGTCATCTGGGGAAGAAGGCTCTGAATTCGGGTGCAGGCCACTCTCCAACGGCTTCTCCTCTACCAATTCACAAAAGCAGATACCTTATACACGGAACAAATCCAAGGCCATGCTTCTCTTACATTAAACCAACCAAAGCAGCACTGATGATAGAGGCAAGGAACCCCCCCCACCACCACCACCACCACCACCGGTTTTATTTTTTTTTATGTGTTTACTCTGACAAATTATTTTTTGAATGACATTATGTTGATGACAGTATTACCTTCTACTGCCTTCACCTCATCTGATTTGGGACATTCCTGCAGGACAGAGGAACACATTTTATTACAATTTAAAACTTAAAGTGACTAACTGGATGACCTGTAGCTTTAAGTTGCCATCCGGCGTCTATCCATCTATCCACTTACCACCCCAATGAGACCCGGGTCGGTTTCGGTCTGCTTCACGGTCACCTGGATCACCGAACTGGGACGCTTGCGAGCCAGCATCGTCATGGCAACACTGTCTGGGACGGTACTGCTCTTCCTATTGAGAAGAAAAGATAATAACAGACATGGAACCTTCTGATGGTAAAAGATTAAGTTGTGGATACGATACTGCTGAATTGTAAGATTTGACAGTAACAAGGAATTAAGTGTGTCAAAGTGGTGAGCTGAAGATTGGCAGATTTTCCTTATTTATATTGCTCATCTGCAGAAGCAGAGCCTTCATTTGTCGCAATGAAGTGGCAGTTGTCTGAAATGTATTCTAATTCTCCAACTTGATGATGCAGAAGTGAGAGGGAAAAATAGACACATAAGCCAAGAGACAGAAGCGACCAAAATAGCTCCAAAAAAAAAGGACTGTCTGGTTTTTCAATGACAGGACTCATTGAACAATGCAGAGTTTCATTAGAAAAATGTTGCATTGGAATGGTAAGAGATGTATTATTTGAAGCATGTGCATTATTGTGCTTGTAGGTTGCAATGGTGTACAAATGCACTGCATTTCTAGGGATTTGATTTGGATCCACACAGCTTCTGATACAGAAAACTCCTATAAACTCAAACCATCCTAACGATAATGACTCATTGTGTGTCTCTGTGTTGAGTTCTTTACCTAATGTTGGCAGGCAAACAGGAATCCGAGGCATTGCTCTTCTTTTCGGCAGCCTTGCTGAGGTCCGAGAGGCTGCTGCGGACCACCGCCTCGCCCTCGTCGAACAGCACGTGCATCCGGTAGTTGGCCAGCTTGACGAGCGCGAAGAAAACCGTGACGGCCGTGCAGTAGATGCTCAGAGCCATGGTGGTCGGAGGCAGGGCCTGATGTGGAGACAAGTTGCACTTTTATTCAACGGAATGGTGAGGCAATGTGTAAAACATCTGTAGGCTTACATTAACGTGGTAGAACATCATCATGGCCAGAGATTGACAATCTAACAGGCTAGTTACAAGTATTTAAACACACCACAGGGAACAAAAGATGCTAAATGTAGTCTAAATCTGACATTACTGCATTACATTTCACAGGTTCCTTCATTGGGAGCAATGAAGGAACAATATCGGGTAACCTAAATTCAAGTTTTCCACACACCTGACTATGAGGTAGCAGAATCATGTGACCTTTTTGGTCAATCAGCAAAGGAAGCTGATGTTAAATTGTGTTTACTGCCTTTTATGGCAGAGAGCATGGGTGTGGTTTCTGGCCAGGGTTGCATCAGGAAGGGCATCAGGTGGAAATCTAAGCCAGAACCATAAATGTGATTGACTCCCCCCGGCAAACCAAAAGAGGAAAACTATACACTACTGATCAAAAGCCTTAGAACACCACCATTTATTTGTGGGTGAAACCAATTTTTTTCAACTGCTAAGATGGTCTGTCTCTTTCCCATTGTTAATTGCCTTTTTTCTGCCATTTTGGTATCAACACATTACTTTCTGCAGCACCATACTGTTCAAATAATGCTCATGAGGACATAGTATCAGAGTGTGTTCCAAACACTGCTCTTATGCAGACAGAGGAGGTAGAAAGTGCTCCAGAAAGGTTGTAACACCTGTAGGTTGTAGGAATTAATAATAGCACCAACTGTCAAGGCTTGATCAGCATCCACTTTTTCAAAACAGCTTTCACTTTTTGACCCATTTGTGATCCCTGAAAAGGACTTTTTTTAATATAATTTTCAAATATACATTATTTTGCAGTTTTGTGTAATCTCACTTTTTTTTACCTCTGGCAGTTCATTTCGTATATTTTCTACCGTTTCAAGCTATTCATTGAACAACTTGAATTGCAATAAATAACTGGAAAAATTGGGGTGACAGGTAGTGTATGAATAGCTAGATGATGCAACGTGTGGCAAAAACGAGACAATTCTGTGCGTTCACATTTACTGATGTCTTTCTTGGTTTGAAATGTTTCTTATCAATGCTTGTTGATGCACGGCCACTGTACGATACTGCCTATCGGGGGTGTTTTTTTTTCTTAATGTATAATAGGCTGCAGCATACCCACCACCCGTGAGGATAAGCCCCATAGAAAACGGATGGATGTATAAATAAAGTAAACATTATAAGGGACTAGAAGGGCCACAAAATACAAGCTTATGGGAGAAAAGATGAAATGAAATGAAAAAAGTTTACAAAGCACATGCAGATAACATGCAACAACAGCACCAGTAAAAATGGGATATTTCTGCCGTTATTATGCTACCCAGATAGACTGGGGGAGTGTCTTGTGTAGTTATGAGGCCGCTGTGTGGGCTCACACACAATGAGCATGCATGCGTGCACGGCGTGGCAGCAAAGCAGCCATGCATTGCACACGTAGGAGCATCAACACACTGCGGCAATGCTGTGCCTTCTCCAGCAGGCGCCCGATGCCGGATGTCATGTCACAGCGAAAGCTTGATAGAAACCACATGAAGGCGTCATCACAGGCTCCCATGTAGGAGGGCCTTGACGTCATACGTCCCCATTGCAACTCACCAGATGGAGAGACAGGGGCAGCATGAGCAGAAAGATCCACAGATAGAGGTGGCACGAGTTGTTGAATTTGTTCTGGTCCGGGTCGTGGTACCAGCCCCCGGTGAGGGACGCCCAGACCCCCTGACGGAGGGTCTGAGCAACCTGGGAGACCATCCCTGCCTCCCTGTCCTCCTCCTCCTCCTCCTCCACCTCCTCCTCTTCCTCCCCGTTCAGGTCGGTGGGACGAATGATGGTGATGATGATGCTGACGCTGCTGAGCTACAGTAACACAAAGGCGAGCGCTACGCCTCCATGTTTGGACCGCGACGATGCGCCTCTCTCATTGTTCCTCCCCTCGACTGGCGTCTCCTATCACTGCCGTTGTGGTCCTCATCCTGCCTGGATTCTCTCTCCTCTTCCTCTCTGGCCCTACAGATTTCAGCGTCTCCTCCCCCCTCCCTCCGCCCCTTCTCGTTCTCCGCTATTATGTGCACGCGCGTCTGCGATACTGCCAATTGTGGAATCGATCCTATACCCGGTACTGTACAGTAAAGGGCCGATACTGATACCGGTACTTTTTAACTCGATTTTTTTCTGTTGATCGTGATTATAATCACAATAAAACACAGGACAAAGATGGAAGGGGGAAAAAAAAACAATATTTATTCAACGAGGTTCTACGTTATTGTGACAATGTAACAATATCAACAAAATAATTACATACTGTAGATACCTCATGAATATCCAAGACAAATTCACGAATGATTCCCTTATTACATATTATTACATATAATTGAGCAAAAAGAAGTCAGTAGTGCGATATCATCACCCTAGCATAGATACTACCTCTGATATCAACGCGGAGAATTGGATCGACCTGCCCACCTCGCGTGCACTTTCACCAATCGGACTGCAAGAAGTAGCATGCACAAGATGGTGGTATCGTTTGTGATAATAAATCACGTTTCGCATGCTTGCCATTTTATAAGTGCATTGGCCGTAACGTTAGGTACACGTTTTTTTCCAAGCATGATGACTCCCGATATATGTCGTTATGATGTAGTATCAGTCTTAGCCGTTGTAACAGCGGTGCAATACCTTTAGGATATACAGTATTAACATGTGTATCGTTTTAGTAAATGTCATTGGGTTTGCGTGATCACATCCCTAAATTCGGCGCGCGCTCCACTCGCATTCCAACGGTGGCTCCGCCCCTCCCCCCGCCGCGGGCGCTGGTCACATGCCACAGAGGCCACCAATCAGGTGGCGGTATTGAGATCAGCCCCGGCGTCCCTCTGTGGTCCAAGGTAGAGCTGCCGCTTCAGTCCAACTACCAGACGCAGGCGACAAACTTCCAGGGGGAGGGGTGAAGTCGTTTGGATCCAATCTGCGGGATTCCCACCGCTAAAACCGACGATGTTCGACGGGACGTTGACGGTTCAACCACCGACTGCTCCCCACCGAGGAGCCGAGCGGAGCAACTTTCCCAACACTAGCTGCTAAAGTAAGCTAACCCGTTAGCCTCGCGTCTTGGAATGCCGTGGGAAAGTCGCCCAGGCGCCGCAAACTGACAGAGGAGCTGCCGCTACAGCGCCGGACGGCGGTTGTGTGACATTAAAAGTGGACTTTGAAAGAGGAAAAACGTCGCTCGGCTGCTCTACCGCACTCGCTGGAAGTAGACGGGGGGCAGGTGCACCTTCCTCCCCCCGCTGCACCTGCGGCTGCGTCGGTGGAGCTAGCTTTAGCTTGCTAGCGCTAGCATCGGAAACGGCGAGTGGAGACTTTAGTTTACTTTCGGACAAGTGTTTGTAATTGGCGATGAACGTCAGCCCGCCAGACGGGGAGAGTTTGCGTACTTTCGGCTGTGCATCGAGGCCGGGTGTGTGGCGTGGCGACGTGCTGGATCAAGTTGCAGCCTCTCGGGACGCTCCTCGCCAGGGGACTTTGGACAGTGTCAAGCGCTCAGGCTGGGGAATCCCCCTCCTTTCCCAAATCAGCCATCTGATGCAACAACATGAGGATTTAAAAAGTCACTTTTTTGCTTTTCTGATTTAAGTACTTCGCACCCTATGGTGTCATTACGGCCACCGAGAAATGGATATCTCGCAGGCCGCTTTCCCAAACGGTGAAGGGCGGCCGGGCGGCGCGGACGAGGAGCATGCCTGGACAGATTGCCCGACCGTGCGGTCGTGGGCTCACTCGGCGCCGCTGTGCCCCACTCACTCCTTGTGGACGGCCGCGTATGACTACGAGGCCAGCGGTGAGGACGAGCTCAGTCTGCGCACTGGGGACGTGGTGGAGGTCCTCTCCAAAGACGCCGCCATCTCCGGGGACGACGGCTGGTGGACGGGCAAGATCAACCACCGGGTCGGGATCTTCCCTTCCAACTATGTCACCTATCAGCCTGCCATTTACCGTCTGCCCGTTGCAAGCGCGCGGGAGCGAGTCCCGAGCTCGCCCGTCCAGATCCCCTTCAGCGAGCTGGTTCTAGAGGAGATCATCGGCGTGGGGGGCTTCGGCAAAGTCTACCGGGGCACGTGGAAGGACCAGGAAGTGGCCGTGAAGGCGGCCCGGCAGGACCCCGACGAGGACATTACGGCCACCTCCGCCAGCGTCAAGCAAGAGGCGAAGCTCTTCTCCATGCTGCAGCACCCCAACATCATCAAACTGGAGGGGGTGTGCTTGGAGGAGCCCAACCTGTGCCTGGTCATGGAGTACGCCCGAGGGGGAACGCTTAACCGGGTGTTGACTGGAAGGCGGATCCCCCCGCACATCCTGGTTAACTGGGCCGTGCAGATTGCCCGAGGGATGCACTACCTGCACGAAGAGGCAGTGGTGCGAATCATCCATCGTGACCTGAAGTCCAGCAACAGTAAGAAAAGTTTTTGATAGAACGTCTAAACTACAGTACGTCTAACCTTTGCGTGGAGCTCCACAGGTGTCAACCCACCACACAAAAGGTCATAGTTTATGAAATATATGAAACATATGAACATTTGGAAATACTTGCTCTTTATTGATGTAAAAATGGAGTTTTGTCCATTGGAGGGCTTTTGGGTACAAGACTTTTGCGCTTGGCGGCTGTGCAAAGTGTGTGTGCCATCGAGAGGATGTGAAATTAAGTTAGTTTGCACAGCTGTGAGGTACCCTTCCAGCGTGCCCACACACACTCACTTTCCCCCTCGTCTGCAATCCTACTTGAAAATGTTGTGCAAAAAAAGACAGTGACTTGACAAAGGTAAACATGCAGGCTCGTGCCACATGAGGTGCCTGTGTGCTCCAGTAAGCGGAGCGCTATCACAAGTCATGAAAACACCCCTTCTATTGCAGTTTTCTTTGGAATGTTCCAGGTTTTGTGTACCAGTAACAGTCGACCATTTGCGTTTTTGTGTGAACACCCAGGTACAGACCAAAGCTGTCGGTTCCAATCTGTTGTGAGAAAACAATGACATAGGTTTAAATCTAGAATGTTTACTAGCATCACGTGACGTGCACCTCTCACAATAAATTTAAGCCCACGTCACAGCGACACTGCCCTGAATGGCTGCGATTGGTCGACTTTTAGCACATCACTTCACTTAAATACGACGTGTTGACAAGGAATAGAGCCCACCTTCTTCAACGTCTACTCCTCCGTTTTTGGATCAACAATTCCAATAAAAGTGACAGTTGCAACATGGCAGTTTACTTTGAGCTCCAATAACAACATCAGTCTCTTTTCAGTCTGCATTTTTTTATATCTTCATGATTTGGCCGACCATAAAACACTGCTAGCATTTCAACAGGAAATTGCACGGCACACACTCACCTATAAACTTTGCAGAACTCCCAAAAACGTCAAGCCGGTGTCATAATGGACAGCATGGTTGACTGCGCGGATGCACAAAACTAGCTACATGGTGCTTTACCCTTTGCTGTGTTTTAATGGAATTTAAAATTTTGCTTGGTGAGGTGTAAACAGTAGCTGAACTCAGGTATGCACCAAATAATTGGTTCCAAACTGTTCATCTGTGGTCAGAAAACAATAACAGAGATCCAAACCAAGATCGTTTACCAGCAACTATGGGACGGTATGAGATTTTGATGGTATGATCACTTTGGGCAAAATATAATTGTTTCACAGTATTACAATTACAAAAAAGCAGAGTCAAAATATAATTTTTTGACCATATAATGCATCACTATGACGATGGAACGGTATGACAGACAGTCTTAGTGGTTTTGATGTGGTAACCGTTTCATGCTGTGGTATATCTGGAAACCAGTAACGAGCCGTTGCCAACTAGCAGCAGGCTGGAAAACCTTATTTCCGGAGAAACTGCTCTTTCATTTTAGCTAACTGTTTACACGCATGTTGTAAGACTCCAAAACAAAATTTTCTCCGCTTAGGAGCCACAGACCCTTATCAGCCATCTGGCCATGTTGGTAGTATCAGCTTGGGTGCAAACGTTTGTTCCCACAGGGATTTAGGTTCCTATCTGTATGTCACAGTTAAGTTAGGGAAGTGCATTATTATTATTATATTGTATGTATAAATCAGTGTGTGCTAGAAAAACAAGTAGCTTACTGTTAAAATAAGGTTGTTTTTCTCTCCATTGTATGAATGGGCTCAACTCTTCCCCTTTCCAGTGTAGACGAGTCCAGCGCTTCTTAAATATGGCAAGGATTTGTGTTAATTAGCAGCCAGATGGAGAAAGAAAAGGGGATTTAAACTGGTTCCGGGTAAGTCGGGGTGTTTGGAGAACATAAACAAACTCTCCACCACCCCTTTGTGCAGACGTGATGCTGCTAACACAAATCCAATGTGTTTGTCCTGCCACTTCACTGCGACTTCCACTCAGTGCAGATATATGGAAACTTTAGCAGTGGTGTGCTTTAAACAGCTGCAGCATCCGCTAAGGTTTACATGTGAGCTGTGGATGTCGAAAGTGAACACACTCCTGTCAATAGCATGTGTTTTTTCCAATTCAGATTCTGGTGTTTTATCAGGGCATGTGTAGGCCTGTCATGATAATCAGTAAATTAATGAATTGCATGTTAAAAAAATAAAAGTGAAGGCGATAATTTTGCTGGCCTTGATATATCGACAAGCTCTATGAAATCAATTTCATTTTTTTTTTCCAAATTCTGTTTTTCCTGTTTAAATTTTTCTAAATCCTCTGTTTTTCTTTTTGCACTTATTTTATCACTATAGACTGAGTGTTTACTTGTGTCAGTGAATAAAATGACTGTTACATAAATGCCCAAAATTCTTACATTTATTGATGCTATACATCGTTGGACAATTTTGCCCAGTATCAGTTTTCAAATGTTTCACTGCTACAGAATCCTCAACAAACGACCGTATTGGTGCCTGTGGTTAAAGAAAATGTAATTGCAGATGCAATTGCAATCGTTTTTTAATTTTTTTAAGACGCCCTTATTTTATTACCACTGTTACAGAATGTGCGCCGCTCTTATTTTGAAGGCCGAAAGTATTGTGTGTGTTTGTGGTTTGAAAATGTATTTTGACTGTTGCTAAGTGAGTTAGCTAGCTGGGTGCCCTTCGGCCATGGACATCCTAACACGCTTGGTTACATTACCTTACGCTTACGTAATGGTAATTACACTCGGTGAAAAGTGTTGTTGCTTTCTTACACCACACAAACATTCCTTCTCCTCACAATTACAGCTTTTCATTCACAATAAGTCAATACCCGCGCAAGATTCCCTGTTTAACAGTAAATTCTGTTTTTAATAGGGACGTTTATCATCCAGCAAAATTTGTTATCATGATAAGCCTAGGTAGGTGTCAGTTTTCTACCTGCACTCTTTTGAAAGTCATTTGTTTGCACTGAAGAGGATGTTATTGGCATTTGATGTCTTGTTGCAGGTGGATGATCATCAAGCCAAAGAGTGTATTTGTCTTATTTTAATAAGCGAGTGAAACAGAGGCTGTGTGTGTCGTTTTGAAGCAGAGCGCAGGGCTCATAAAAAGAGTTTCCTACACAAAAACAGCACCCTGCTGTGTTTTGGGTTGTTTTATCCAGTTTAAAAAAAGTGAGACTAATGCAGTCAACAGAAGTTGTTGCATCTGCTGCTGTTTGTCTTATTAACTTTCAAAGAAGCAGCTGCTATACATTGTGTTGAATGGCTTTCCGAATGTTAGGCTACATTTGTTAGCGGTGTTGTTTCTAGTAACTTTCTGCTCAGTGTTGATGAGCAGAGAAACAGGTATCTACAGTCCCAAGGGGGAAGGGAAAAAAGGCTCCAATGGCCTAGTGTGTACATGCTCCGTGCAGACAAACATACATCTATTTGATCAATCATTAGCTAGTAAAGTAATATGTTGGAAGTCAGCGAGATTTTCCCAATCTTGCCTTTGTGTTTTTCAAGTTAATCTGTGAAATCCCGGCCCGCGGGGAGGAATGTTGCTAATGAGGGATAAAAGCTTAACATACGTTTGCACAATGGACCGGTCAAGCAGCGGTTGCTAGGCTACTGCGACCAGAAGAATGGCTAGGACTCGGAGGGTCCCAAAGCCCTCGTTTTGTTTTGTTCCGTTCATATTTAATCTCCCAGAGAGCAGCGGTACTCTTTTATTGCCGCAAACTGAGGGGGTTACCCTGCTTATTTTTCCTCCATCCTTGCCATCCCTCCCCCCCATCGCCTCCTTATTCCCCCCCAGTCTGCTTTTTGGCTCTGTTTAAACGTTAAAACCTCTTTCACGTTATTAGGACTCAACACAGCTCCAAATAAAAGTTGCCAACTAAGGTGCAGTAAGACGGTGAAGTTATGTTTTGTATACCCTTCCTTATACTCACATACTCAACTCCAAAGTAGGGAGTAGAGGTATTTGAAGAGCGGCAGATATATGAGACTGAAACCTGGCCCTAAGCCAGCTAAACGTGTTTAACTGCGGGATGTCATCATGTTTTTTGCAATTAAATCTGTACTGTACTGTCTGTACTGTCTCTTTTTTTACTCTTCTGTGACATCACCAGCAATCATGGCAGGTATTTACATGGAAGGAGGAAAACATTTGCCATATGTTATCTCTGTGAATGTTCTCATTCATCCAGAATGTTGGTTTGTAATGCCAGATCATCTTAGAAACACAATTCCTGTCTTTCATTTCACACACAGCTTCCCGACTGCACGGTGGCTGTTAATTGACTTTCATTTATTCATTTTCTATACCGCTTATTCTCATTTGGGTCGTGGGTATGCTGGAGCCTATCCCAGCTGACTATGGGCGAGAGGCAAAATCAAAATCCAAAATCAGCCATCTGATGCAACAACATGAGGATTTAAAAAGTCACTTTTTTGCTTTTCTGATTTAAGACTTCGCACACTATGGTGTCATTACGGCCACCGAGAAATGGATATCTCGCAGGCCGCTTTCCCAAACGGTGAAGGGCGGCCGTGTGGCGCGGACGAGGAGCATGCCTGGACAGATTGCCCGACCGTGCGGTTGTGGGTATACTGGAGCCTATCCCAGCTGGCTTTGGGCGAGAGGCGGGGTACACCCTGGACTGGTCGCCAGTCAATCTCAGGGCAGACATACAAACATTCCCACTGGACAATTTAGAGTCCCCAATTAACCTAACATGCATGTCTTTGGAACCGGAGTACCTGGAGAAAACCCACACATTCCACGGGGAGAACATACAAACTCCACACAGAGATGTTCAACGGGGATTCAAACCCTGAACCTCCTGACTGTGAGGCCAACGTGCTACCCACTCAACCACTGTGCGGCCCTGTTGATTGACTTCACTACAGTTTTAACTTGTTTAATAATTTTATACATATTTTTACATTTTTTAAATGCAACAGTTTATTATTATTTTTCTTTTCTTTTCTTTTCTTTTGTAAAAGTCAGAGTTTGAGTTTTTTGAAATATCACCAAAATTAGTCACTTTTATTTATTTAAAAATATATATGTTTGATTTTTTTTTTTTTTAAATAAGAGCATTCAAAGTCATTTTTTCTGCCTTTTTTGTACTGAAAATCAACCGAACCGAGCACTTCAAGAAACCGAACCGAAATCACATTGTAGTGTACCGTTACAGCCCTAAAATACAGATTTGTTTCCTTATGCATCCTTCATGCTTTAGGCCTTTCCTCTACACCAGTGGTTCTTAAACTTTTTTAATCACGTAAACACAGCTTCACATTTAATATTTAATCTAATTTATTTATCAAGATTTTATTGTCCTATACATATGACATACATGATGTAATGTCAACACTCAGCGATATTCTTAAAATGCACAGTTTTTTGGTCTCTCATCCACATGCAAACACGGGCTTTTGTGCAAATTGTCAAGGGAGTCCAGTTTGGGAGCATTAGGATCTCGCCTGTGTTATTCTTGGACGATCAGGTCCTAATGTCCTCGCCAGGCTATGATCTTCAGTGTTTGCTGGGGTGGTTTCAGCTGAGTGTGAAGCTTCTGGGATGCAGCAGCTCCAAATCAGCGGCCATAGTTCTCAGTCTGAACCCTCCGGGTTGGGAGCGTGGTCTGGCCCCATGTGGACGAGTTCAAGTATCTCAGGGTCATGTTCACAAGGGAGGGAAGATTGGACCGTGAGGTCGAAAGGCATCTGCAGTAATGTGGTCGCTGGACTGGACCATTGTGGTGAAGAGAGACCTATGGTCATGAGCTGTGGGTCATGAACGAAAAAATTAGATTGTTAACACAAGCGGCTGAAATGAGTTTCCTCCGTAGGGTGGCTGAACTCACCCTTAGCTCCTCACCCTAAAGGATAGGGTGAGGAGCTGGCTCATCCGGAAAAGGGTGAGTGTGCGCTAATTGTTTTTCATCTTTATTTGCGTACACAATTGGCCTACTCCACTTTGGGAACCTAGACCCTAGAGAGAGGGCGAGAGCTCAGAGTAAAACCGCTACTCCTTCACTTGGAGATGGGCCAGTTGAGGTGGCTCGGGCATCTAGTCTGGATCCCTTCTGGTCTTCTGGTCGACGTAGGACGTACTGGAGGGACTATGTCTCACAGCTGGCTTGAGAACGCCTTGGTGTCCCCCCCCCCCAGTGGAACTGAAAGAGATGGGAAACCTGGACATCCCTACTGAGACTGCTCCCTCAGTGATCCGGAACGTAATGCGGATAATGCTACGGCTTTGGTATATTTTTCATCAAAATACAAAACGTTACAAATCATTGCTGGTAGATGTTGACGGTATTTGAGTGCTACCAGACGTTTGTTTTCTTTTCTAAAAGAAGAAGGTTCTAACAATGGATGAAGCAAGTGCAGAGAACAAAAGACAGATCGACACCCAGCTCGAGTCCTGTCCTTTGCAGTGATCATGTCAGTGCCGCTGGAGGTAGGGTCTGGGTGGGGCTGGGCCACATGAAGTATTGGGAGTAGTGCTGGGAATCTCAGTGTACCCCACGATACGGTATGATACAGTACGATACGTGATGCTTGGCTCACGATAATGATAATATCTCTATACGGTGGTGTGGTGAACCAAAAAAATAATTTGTTGTGTTTTTGCAGATAAAATAAAGCCAGTATCTGTAGCGCAGATCTGATTTGCGCTACGTTAATTTTACCTTACCTCTCGGATCTTCTGCAGCATTCAGGAGGAGATGATAAGACGGGGGTGGTCATTTCCTAATACCTTTTTTAAAAATCTTTATCATCAAAACTACCCGGCAACCGACTTGCAATGCTCTTGTGACACGTTCAAGTCGCCAAATTGTCAGATGCATACATCAACGCACAAAGTAACCTATTCACGGCACGGTGTGGCCATACCCAAAAATATTTAGGCAAAAAAACACCCATATATTATTCCCGCTGCAAGGTATGCAGGGTAGCTTCTGCTACTCTTTCTGTGTTTGTCAAAAAAAATGCATAGTAGAATTGTTGACTTTGTGGAAGTTTAGCACTTAGTTGATGTATGTGATGCCTTCACTTACTGTGGATGTGTATCACCTACATATAGATGGCCACTCCACCAAACTTGTCAACCCAATGTGGCCCGCGTGTCAAAAAGTTTGCCCACCCCGGTGATAACCATTGCGCCATTGTGGTATGTAAGTTCAGTGTTCAACAGACACACGTCATAGTGTTCAACTTGCTGTTTAGCCATATTTTATGTTTGTTTTTTACATTTTGTTTTTTTCCCCTTTTTGCTGCCTTTTCGCATTCTCTCACCCTTTCAATCTTCCCCCAATCGGAATGGAATGGGAGAAATGTGCGTTTTTGCAAACATCAGTGTTCATGTGGACATGGTCCTTAGTAAATGTAAAAGTAAAAAAAACAACTCTTTTTTTATATAAAAAGTTAGGACCACTCATAATTATGAAATTGTTGATGAAATTGATCCTCATGGACCCCAGGTTAAGAATGCTGAATGTCTCAATGATGCATTTGAGCAATGCAACCATGCCATATATAATGTATTATTAATTAATATTATTATTATTATTATTATTAATATTAGGGATATTAGGGCTGTCCGATAATATTGGTGGGGCAATATTACTATTATCATTTTTTCCCTATAATGAAAAACAATATAGCCCTAAGTGTCAAAGTGCCAACATTGCTATATTTGCTGCCAATACAGTGCCTCATGTAGTTAATACTTTACACCAGGAGGTGGCAGTCATCTGTAACTTCAATCTGAGCAACCTTTGAGGGCATGTTCCTATGCAAAGTTCAGGGGTTTAGAGACTGGGACTGTGAATCTGGAGGTGTTTAACCACATTAGTGGTGTATCCTCCTTTGCACAAGCCTCCTTTGCACAATTTCAACCAAACTAGTGAATGTCGTCGCACACCATCCATACTTGAAAACGATGAACACAAACCCTTCCTGACGCTGCTTCTTCGTTGGTGTTATGCCGCTGTTTTTGCTGGTCGGCGGGCTGTTTGATTGCCGAACAAAAGCATCAAAATTAAAAAAAAATTAATGTTTCTGGAAGACTTGGAATGTTAATCCCATTTCTCATCAATGCTCGATGCCCGACCCTAGTCGTTTTAGTAAAATAGAAATGAAATATTAAAGAAAAACATCTATTTTTAAATCTTGTAATATTATGAGAAACAAAACAAAGTGTGTTTTTTTTGAAAATTAGGTTGGGGGAAAAGTTATAACATTATGGGAATACAAATTTATGAAGATATTTTAAGAAGAAAGTATAAAATATTTGGGAGAAAAAAAAAATAGCAAAAACGGGGAAAAGTCTGTTTTAGGTTGGAAAAAAAAAAGTCAACTTGATCCAGTAGCAACCGGTCCCAATGCACGGGAGTGCCATTGTTGCTGTTTATCTGGTCACTTTTCAATGAAAGTAGGATTGATAGTCATATAAACCCAGAAAATGACGATTGCATTCCTGTGGTGATGTCTTAGTGGCTCCACAGCGGGTGACCAAACCACCTGTGTACGTGTGGATGTCCTCAGCCTCAGTGGGAACCTTACCCTGAGGGGGCGTGGTGTTGAAGGGCAACTTTCTTCCCCCCATCTTCCCACAATTCCCCCTGGTTGACACAGTTACTGTCTGTCTTTTCTGTGACAGGAGAATGGGCAGGGAGGGGAGAGGGGAGGAGTGGAGATGCTTTCACTGTGTTTTTTACGACCTCTCCCTGACTGCACCTATTGTTGCGGGGCAGGGTGAAAAGGAAAAGGGCCCACTGCTGATATGGGCTGCCCTCCCAAACAACCAATCAGCTCTGTAGCAGCCCCCCTCCCCCTGACTCCCAAGCAAACGTCGATGCTGCTGAATCAAAAAGGTACCAGCCTCGTATCTAGCGTTTTTGTGAGCTATAATTAGGCCACTTGCGGGTTAATTCCAGCTTTAGAACTGATGCACGCCGTTAGAGGAGCGAGTGGCCTGGAGAGACGTGACCATAATAGATGGATTTAGGCAGCCATTAGCCCCGATCTCTTCTCCTATCAGCTAGAATGCCTGGGGGGAACTCCTGGTTTGAACTGGGGGCGACGGCCCAGTCGGGGAATTTTAGCAGCCTTGTTTTTATGCTTACGACAGGAAGCCCGGCGCACTCGAGGCTTAGTCTGTAGGCACAGCTAGATAAAATACTGCCACGGCAAGTTAGCTGGCAGCTGTCTGACTTCTCATAGCATCCGTGTTACATCAGTGCTCAGTTATGTTGCAGGAAATACAACAAGCCTCAGTTTTGGTTTGGGAGTGAACTCGAGAATGACAACAACCTTGTGAAAACATTTTTTACAGTACAGAACAACAAAGTACCGAGTTAATCATTCGTCTTGGCACTAGGCTTTGTGCTCAAGATGCAGCTCAACAGAACCTAAATTACCCAAACAGAAGGAAACGTCACCGCAACGCCGATTATCAACTTTCTCAAGTCCGGTTCTCGGCCTGGTGTTTGGTGTGCGTTCATATAAAAAGGGGATTTTGTCGTCATGTTATTTATTCATGTTACTTCCTTGCAAAAGTGAAGCAATTGCAGCCGAAATTGCAAATTCCGTATTATGGAGCGTTATGAGGAGTTCAAAAAGATTATGACTGCCAAAAGCAACACTGTCGCCACCAATTGAGCATTTGAATTTCTATATTGTTTTCATATTTTAATAATCTCCACCCTGGAAAGTGTGTGTGTGATTTAGTCAAAGCAAGGCAAAGTGTGCACAGACTATGAATGTTTGTTTTTTATTTGTTTTATGTAATGTGCCAAGATGAACACGCAAATATATCTGTGTACAATGATAATAAAAACTTTTTTGACAGCTAGTGACTAACATTGCCGACTACGTAAAACACTGATCTGTTTATTCATGGCCATAGCAACGTCACATTATTCCATAGAGTCCTTGTCTGTGACAAATCAGTGCTAAGTTGAACGAGTGTGTGACATGTAGTCATGTACTGGTGATGACCTAAGAGGTTTTTTGGGGGGGAAAGATTTCTTTATGGCTTTTCTTGCTGTTGATCAATGCCTCAAAGTGTTTATTCTTCCAGCAAATATTATAATATGAAAACAAAACAATAGGCTGAGTACTCAACAAGACCTGCTATGACATGTATATGCAAATGTTGGCCTAATATTTTATACTGCACTTTATTCCTGACGCTCGTCTCAAAGTATGCACATCAGGCGTATTCCCTCAAGTGAAAAGCGATCTTGCTTATAGATGGATAATATCATCAGGGAACTTTCCTTTTTCAACTTTTTCCCCTCAAGATCTCCGTAGGTTTTTAAAAAATGGTGACGCGTAGGAACCATCTCCGAATTAGTGAAATAGTAGCATTTCATAGCCCATTTTAAGCTGAAAGTCTGAACATAACCTGGTTATAAACTCAACAGGTTTTTATCTCAACACAGGTACGGTTTTAAACTCAACACTGCCCCCGCTAACCTACTAAACTCAGTTCCTTCTTTGCTAGCCCAGCATGCCAATTCTCCTGCAGATTATTGCAAAATTCTGGCAAAACCACCAAGAAAAGCAAAATACCAAATAAATTTAAAAAAAAACTGTAAAAAACACAGAAAATGAGTACTGACTCACCCACATGTCAAGCTTGAAGTTTGTTGACAATAGTAGCGTGTTTTTACTACCCAGCTTTGAAGATTCAGTGTTCCACAACTATTTGGATGGGAACACCTTCAGTGCCATTGTGGAAAGTTCTGGATAGTTCATTTAACTTTAATCCAAAAGTTATGGAACAACAAACTTCTCCCCACATAAAATACATGAGATTTTGTGCAATAGCATCCCTAAAAGCAAAAAAACCATTTTTTAACTACCTTTTGTCATAATTTTGCTTTCTTCTGTCTGCCTGTTATAATCGTTGCCCTAGGATGTTTTTAAGTCAGCCTCAGCTTGGCCTACTTTGATCCCACAGGTGACAAGAGTAAAATACATTGACTGTAAATTGTTTTTGCCGGCGTTCATCTGTTTGTTTGTGTTAATGACTTGAAAACATCTGAATGGATTTGGATTACATTTTCAGGATTTGTGGGAAATGGGATACAGAACAACTGATTACATTTTAGTGATGATCCAGATCACCATCTGGATCCTGGGAATCTCTAACAATGCAGGAGAGGACATTTTTTGTGCTTATAAGTGCACAAAAACAGTCAGACCACTTGGGAAGAAAATATAGGACAAGTTTCCAAAAAGGTCTACAAAATATCAAATACTGTTCCAGATAATGGGATCATTCTATACAGTGTGATCCCGAATATGAAAAAAAAGTGTCCCTTTGGATTTTGTTAATCATAGGAAGAGATTTGATGTTATTTTACGTTTTTGTAAATAATTTCACAGTATCAATATTAAAAATATATATATATTGTGGGAAATGTTTGTCTTTGCATTGTACTATTGCATTGAAACATTACTGTATTAATACTGTATGATAACCAAAAAAGACTGTGGAGTGATTTTATGTCTCAGTGAAGTAAAATAAAATAAAAAGAAATATGTCAGCTGGGATTGGCTGCAGCATACCTAATGAGAATAAGCGGCATAGAAAATGGATGGATGTTCTGAAAATATGCAGCTTTTATATACGTTGCGTGTAACCCTGGTTGGCGTCATTAATTTGTCCCAGCNCATTTGGAAATACTTGCTCTTTATTGATGTAAAAATGGAGTTTTGTCCATTGGAGGGCTTTTGGGTACAAGACTTTTGCGCTTGGCGGCTGTGCAAAGTGTGTGTGCCATCGAGAGGATGTGAAATAAAGTTAGTTTGCACAGCTGTGAGGTACCCTTCCAGCGTGCCCACACACACTCACTTTCCCCCTCGTCTGCAATCCTACTTGAAAATGTTGTGCAAAAAAAGACAGTGACTTGACAAAGGTAAACATGCAGGCTCGTGCCACATGAGGTGCCTGTGTGCTCCAGTAAGCGGAGCGCTATCACAAGTCATGAAAACACCCCTTCTATTGCAGTTTTCTTTGGAATGTTCCAGGTTTTGTGTACCAGTAACAGTCGACCATTTGCGTTTTTGTGTGAACACCCAGGTACAGACCAAAGCTGTCGGTTCCAATCTGTTGTGAGAAAACAATGACATAGGTTTAAATCTAGAATGTTTACTAGCATCACGTGACGTGCACCTCTCACAATAAATTTAAGCCCACGTCACAGCGACACTGCCCTGAATGGCTGCGATTGGTCGACTTTTAGCACATCACTTCACTTAAATACGACGTGTTGACAAGGAATAGAGCCCACCTTCTTCAACGTCTACTCCTCCGTTTTTGGATCAACAATTCCAATAAAAGTGACAGTTGCAACATGGCAGTTTACTTTGAGCTCCAATAACAACATCAGTCTCTTTTCAGTCTGCATTTTTTTATATCTTCATGATTTGGCCGACCATAAAACACTGCTAGCATTTCAACAGGAAATTGCACGGCACACACTCACCTATAAACTTTGCAGAACTCCCAAAAACGTCAAGCCGGTGTCATAATGGACAGCATGGTTGACTGCGCGGATGCACAAAACTAGCTACATGGTGCTTTACCCTTTGCTGTGTTTTAATGGAATTTAGAATTTTGCTTGGTGAGGTGTAAACAGTAGCTGAACTCAGGTATGCACCAAATAATTGGTTCCAAACTGTTCATCTGTGGTCAGAAAACAATAACAGAGATCCAAACCAAGATCGTTTACCAGCAACTATGGGACGGTATGAGATTTTGATGGTATGATCACTTTGGGCAAAATATAATTGTTTCACAGTATTACAATTACAAAAAAGCAGAGTCAAAATATAATTTTTTGACCATATAATGCATCACTATGACGATGGAACGGTATGACAGACAGTCTTAGTGGTTTTGATGTGGTAACCGTTTCATGCTGTGGTATATCTGGAAACCAGTAACGAGCCGTTGCCAACTAGCAGCAGGCTGGAAAACCTTATTTCCGGAGAAACTGCTCTTTCATTTTAGCTAACTGTTTACACGCATGTTGTAAGACTCCAAAACAAAATTTTCTCCGCTTAGGAGCCACAGACCCTTATCAGCCATCTGGCCATGTTGGTAGTATCAGCTTGGGTGCAAACGTTTGTTCCCACAGGGATTTAGGTTCCTATCTGTATGTCACAGTTAAGTTAGGGAAGTGCATTATTATTATTATATTGTATGTATAAATCAGTGTGTGCTAGAAAAACAAGTAGCTTACTGTTAAAATAAGGTTGTTTTTCTCTCCATTGTATGAATGGGCTCAACTCTTCCCCTTTCCAGTGTAGACGAGTCCAGCGCTTCTTAAATATGGCAAGGATTTGTGTTAATTAGCAGCCAGATGGAGAAAGAAAAGGGGATTTAAACTGGTTCCGGGTAAGTCGGGGTGTTTGGAGAACATAAACAAACTCTCCACCACCCCTTTGTGCAGACGTGTTGCTGCTAACACAAATCCAATGTGTTTGTCCTGCCACTTCACTGCGACTTCCACTCAGTGCAGATATATGGAAACTTTAGCAGTGGTGTGCTTTAAACAGCTGCAGCATCCGCTAAGGTTTACATGTGAGCTGTGGATGTCGAAAGTGAACACACTCCTGTCAATAGCATGTGTTTTTTCCTATTCAGATTCTGGTGTTTTATCAGGGCATGTGTAGGCCTGTCATGATAATCAGTAAATTAATGAATTGCATGTTAAAAAAATAAAAGTGAAGGCGATAATTTTGCTGGCCTTGATATATCGACAAGCTCTATGAAATCAATTTCATTTTTTTTTTCCAAATTCTGTTTTTCCTGTTTAAATTTTTCTAAATCCTCTGTTTTTCTTTTTGCACTTATTTTATCACTATAGACTGAGTGTTTACTTGTGTCAGTGAATAAAATGACTGTTACATAAATGCCCAAAATTCTTACATTTATTGATGCTATACATCGTTGGACAATTTTGCCCAGTATCAGTTTTCAAATGTTTCACTGCTACAGAATCCTCAACAAACGACCGTATTGGTGCCTGTGGTTAAAGAAAATGTAATTGCAGATGCAATTGCAATCGTTTTTTAATTTTTTTAAGACGCCCTTATTTTATTACCACTGTTACAGAATGTGCGCCGCTCTTATTTTGAAGGCCGAAAGTATTGTGTGTGTTTGTGGTTTGAAAATGTATTTTGACTGTTGCTAAGTGAGTTAGCTAGCTGGGTGCCCTTCGGCCATGGACATCCTAACACGCTTGGTTACATTACCTTACGCTTACGTAATGGTAATTACACTCGGTGAAAAGTGTTGTTGCTTTCTTACACCACACAAACATTCCTTCTCCTCACAATTACAGCTTTTCATTCACAATAAGTCAATACCCGCGCAAGATTCCCTGTTTAACAGTAAATTCTGTTTTTAATAGGGACGTTTATCATCCAGCAAAATTTGTTATCATGATAAGCCTAGGTAGGTGTCAGTTTTCTACCTGCACTCTTTTGAAAGTCATTTGTTTGCACTGAAGAGGATGTTTTTGGCATTTGATGTCTTGTTGCAGGTGGATGATCATCAAGCCAAAGAGTGTATTTGTCTTATTTTAATAAGCGAGTGAAACAGAGGCTGTGTGTGTCGTTTTGAAGCAGAGCGCAGGGCTCATAAAAAGAGTTTCCTACACAAAAACAGCACCCTGCTGTGTTTTGGGTTGTTTTATCCAGTTTAAAAAAAGTGAGACTAATGCAGTCAACAGAAGTTGTTGCATCTGCTGCTGTTTGTCTTATTAACTTTCAAAGAAGCAGCTGCTATACATTGTGTTGAATGGCTTTCCGAATGTTAGGCTACATTTGTTAGCGGTGTTGTTTCTAGTAACTTTCTGCTCAGTGTTGATGAGCAGAGAAACAGGTATCTACAGTCCCAAGGGGGAAGGGAAAAAAGGCTCCAATGGCCTAGTGTGTACATGCTCCGTGCAGACAAACATACATCTATTTGATCAATCATTAGCTTGTAAAGTAATATGTTGGAAGTCAGCGAGATTTTCCCAATCTTGCCTTTGTGTTTTTCAAGTTAATCTGTGAAATCCCGGCCCGCGGGGAGGAATGTTGCTAATGAGGGATAAAAGCTTAACATACGTTTGCACAATGGACCGGTCAAGCAGCGGTTGCTAGGCTACTGCGACCAGAAGAATGGCTAGGACTCGGAGGGTCCCAAAGCCCTCGTTTTGTTTTGTTCCGTTCATATTTAATCTCCCAGAGAGCAGCGGTACTCTTTTATTGCCGCAAACTGAGGGGGTTACCCTGCTTATTTTTCCTCCATCCTTGCCATCCCTCCCCCCCATCGCCTCCTTATTCCCCCCCAGTCTGCTTTTTGGCTCTGTTTAAACGTTAAAACCTCTTTCACGTTATTAGGACTCAACACAGCTCCAAATAAAAGTTGCCAACTAAGGTGCAGTAAGACGGTGAAGTTATGTTTTGTATACCCTTCCTTATACTCACATACTCAACTCCAAAGTAGGGAGTAGAGGTATTTGAAGAGCGGTAGATATATGAGACTGAAACCTGGCCCTAAGCCAGCTAAACGTGTTTAACTGCGGGATGTCATCATGTTTTTTGCAATTAAATCTGTACTGTACTGTCTGTACTGTCTCTTTTTTTACTCTTCTGTGACGTCACCAGCAATCATGGCAGGTATTTACATGGAAGGAGGAAAACATTTGCCATATGTTATCTCTGTGAATGTTCTCATTCATCCAGAATGTTGGTTTGTAATGCCAGATCATCTTAGAAACACAATTCCTGTCTTTCATTTCACACACAGCTTCCCGACTGCACGGTGGCTGTTAATTGACTTTCATTTATTCATTTTCTATACCGCTTATTCTCATTTGGGTCGTGGGTATGCTGGAGCCTATCCCAGCTGACTATGGGCGAGAGGCAAAATCAAAATCCAAAATCAGCCATCTGATGCAACAACATGAGGATTTAAAAAGTCACTTTTTTGCTTTTCTGATTTAAGACTTCGCACCCTATGGTGTCATTACGGCCACCGAGAAATGGATATCTCGCAGGCCGCTTTCCCAAACGGTGAAGGGCGGCCGTGTGGCACGGACGAGGAGCATGCCTGGACAGATTGCCCGACCGTGCGGTTGTGGGTATACTGGAGCCTATCCCAGCTGACTTTGGGCGAGAGGCAGGGTACACCCTGGACTGGTCTCAGGGCAGACATACAAACATTCACAATGGACAATTTAGAGTCCCCAATTAACCTAACATGCATGTTTTTGGAACCGGAGTACCTGGAGAAAACCCACACATTCCACGGGGAGAACATGCAAACTCCACACAGAGATGTTCAACGGGGATTCAAACCCTGAACCTCCTGACTGTGAGGCCAACGTGCTACCCACTCAACCACTGTGCGGCCCTGTTGATTGACTTCCTCCGTTCTACGTTTACAGTTTTAACTTGTTTAATAATTTTATACATATTTTTACATTTTTTAAATGCAACAGTTTATTATTATTTTTCTTTTCTTTTCTTTTCTTTTGTAAAAGTCAGAGTTTGAGTTTTTTGAAATATCACCAAAATTAGTCACTTTTATTTATTTAAAAATATATATGTTTGATTTTTTTTTTTTTTAAATAAGAGCATTCAAAGTCATTTTTTCTGCCTTTTTTGTACTGAAAATCAACCGAACCGAGCACTTCAAGAAACCGAACCGAAATCACATTGTAGTGTACCGTTACAGCCCTAAAATACAGATTTGTTTCCTTATGCATCCTTCATGCTTTAGGCCTTTCCTCTACACCAGTGGTTCTTAAACTTTTTTAATCACGTAAACACAGCTTCACATTTAATATTTAATCTAATTTATTTATCAAGATTTTATTGTCCTATACATATGACATACATGATGTAATGTCAACACTCAGCGATATTCTTAAAATGCACAGTTTTTTGGTCTCTCATCCACATGCAAACACGGGCTTTTGTGCAAATTGTCAAGGGAGTCCAGTTTGGGAGCCTTAGGATCTCGCCTGTGTTATTCTTGGACGATGAGGTCCTAATGTCCTCGCCAGGCTATGATCTTCAGTGTTTGCTGGGGTGGTTTCAGCTGAGTGTGAAGCTTCTGGGATGCAGCAGCTCCAAATCAGCGGCCATAGTTCTCAGTCTGAACCCTCCGGGTTGGGAGCGTGGTCTGGCCCCATGTGGACGAGTTCAAGTATCTCAGGGTCATGTTCAGAAGGGGAGGGAAGATTGGACCGTGAGGTCGAAAGGCATCTGCAGTAATGTGGTTGCTGGACTGGACCATTGTGGTGAAGAGAGACCTATGGTCATGAGCTGTGGGTCATGAACGAAAAAATTAGATTGTTAACACAAGCGGCTGAAATGAGTTTCCTCCGTAGGGTGGCTGAACTCACCCTTAGCTCCTCACCCTAAAGGATAGGGTGAGGAGCTGGCTCATCCGGAAAAGGGTGAGTGTGCGCTAATTGTTTTTCATCTTTATTTGCGTACACAATTGGCCTACTCCACTTTGGGAACCTAGACCCTAGAGAGAGGGCGAGAGCTCAGAGTAAAACCGCTACTCCTTCACTTGGAGATGGGCCAGTTGAGGTGGCTCGGGCATCTAGTCTGGATCCCTTCTGGTCTTCTGGTCGACGTAGGACGTACTGGAGGGACTATGTCTCACAGCTGGCTTGAGAACGCCTTGGTGTCCCCCCCCCCCAGTGGAACTGAAAGAGATGGGAAACCTGGACATCCCTACTGAGACTGCTCCCTCAGTGATCCGGAACGTAATGCGGATAATGCTACGGCTTTGGTATATTTTTCATCAAAATACAAAACGTTACAAATCATTGCTGGTAGATGTTGACGGTATTTGAGTGCTACCAGACGTTTGTTTTCTTTTCTAAAAGAAGAAGGTTCTAACAATGGATGAAGCAAGTGCAGAGAACAAAAGACAGATCGACACCCAGCTCGAGTCCTGTCCTTTGCAGTGATCATGTCAGTGCCGCTGGAGGTAGGGTCTGGGTGGGGCTGGGCCACATGAAGTATTGGGAGTAGTGCTGGGAATCTCAGTGTACCCCACGATACGGTATGATACAGTACGATACGTGATGCTTGGCTCACGATAATGATAATATCTCTATACGGTGGTGTGGTGAACCAAAAAAATAATTTGTTGTGTTTTTGCAGATAAAATAAAGCCAGTATCTGTAGCGCAGATCTGATTTGCGCTACGTTAATTTTACCTTACCTCTCGGATCTTCTGCAGCATTCAGGAGGAGATGATAAGACGGGGGTGGTCATTTCCTAATACCTTTTTTAAAAATCTTTATCATCAAAACTACCCGGCAACCGACTTGCAATGCTCTTGTGACACGTTCAAGTCGCCAAATTGTCAGATGCATACATCAACGCACAAAGTAACCTATTCACGGCACGGTGTGGCCATACCCAAAAATATTTAGGCAAAAAAACACCCATATATTATTCCCGCTGCAAGGTATGCAGGGTAGCTTCTGCTACTCTTTCTGTGTTTGTCAAAAAAATGCATAGTAGAATTGTTGACTTTGTGGAAGTTTAGCACTTAGTTGATGTATGTGATGCCTTCACTTACTGTGGATGTGTATCACCTACATATAGATGGCCACTCCACCAAACTTGTCAACCCAATGTGGCCCGCGTGTCAAAAAGTTTGCCCACCCCGGTGATAACCAATGCGCCATTGTGGTATGTAAGTTCAGTGTTCAACAGACACACGTCATAGTGTTCAACTTGCTGTTTAGCCATATTTTATGTTTGTTTTTTACATTTTGTTTTTTTCCCCTTTTTGCTGCCTTTTCGCATTCTCTCACCCTTTCAATCTTCCCCCAATCGGAATGGAATGGGAGAAATGTGCGTTTTTGCAAACATCAGTGTTCATGTGGACATGGTCCTTAGTAAATGTAAAAGTAAAAAAAACAACTCTTTTTTTATATAAAAAGTTAGGACCACTCATAATTATGAAATTGTTGATGAAATTGATCCTCATGGACCCCAGGTTAAGAATGCTGAATGTCTCAATGATGCATTTGAGCAATGCAACCATGCCATATATAATGTATTATTAATTAATATTATTATTATTATTATTATTAATATTAGGGATATTAGGGCTGTCCGATAATATTGGTGGGGCAATATTACTATTATCATTTTTTCCCTATAATGAAAAACAATATAGCCCTAAGTGTCAAAGTGCCAACATTGCTATATTTGCTGCCAATACAGTGCCTCATGTAGTTAATACTTTACACCAGGAGGTGGCAGTCATCTGTAACTTCAATCTGAGCAACCTTTGAGGGCATGTTCCTATGCAAAGTTCAGGGGTTTAAAGACTGGGACTGTGAATCTGGAGGTGTTTAACCACATTAGTGGTGTATCCTCCTTTGCACAAGCCTCCTTTGCACAATTTCAACCAAACTAGTGAATGTCGTCGCACACCATCCATACTTGAAAACGATGAACACAAACCCTTCCTGACGCTGCTTCTTCGTTGGTGTTATGCCGCTGTTTTTGCTGGTCGGCGGGCTGTTTGATTGCCGAACAAAAGCATCAAAATTTAAAAAAAATTTATGTTTCCGGAAGACTTGGAATGTTAATCCCATTTCTCATCAATGCTCGATGCCCGACCCTAGTCGTTTTAGTAAAATAGAAATGAAATATTAAAGAAAAACATCTATTTTTAAATCTTGTAATATTATGAGAAACAAAACAAAGTGTGTTTTTTTTAAAAATTAGGTTGGGGGAAAAGTTATAACATTATGGGAATACAAATTTATGAAGATATTTTAAGAAGAAAGTATAAAATATTTGGGAGAAAAAAAAAATAGCAAAAACGGGGAAAAGTCTGTTTTAGGTTGGAAAAAAAAAAGTCAACTTGATCCAGTAGTAACCGGTCCCCCACGGGAGTGCCATTGTTGCTGTTTATCTGGTCACTTTTCAATGAAAGTAGGATTGATAGTCATATAAACCCAGAAAATGACGATTGCATTCCTGTGGTGATGTCTTAGTGGCTCCACAGCGGGTGACCAAACCACCTGTGTACGTGTGGATGTCCTCAGCCTCAGTGGGAACCTTACCCTGAGGGGGCGTGGTGTTGAAGGGCAACTTTCTTCCCCCCATCTTCCCACAATTCCCCCTGGTTGACACAGTTACTGTCTGTCTTTTCTGTGACAGGAGAATGGGCAGGGAGGGGAGAGGGGAGGAGTGGAGATGCTTTCACTGTGTTTTTTACGACCTCTCCCTGACTGCACCTATTGTTGCGGGGCAGGGTGAAAAGGAAAAGGGCCCACTGCTGATATGGGCTGCCCTCCCAAACAACCAATCAGCTCTGTAGCAGCCCCCCTCCCCCTGACTCCCAAGCAAACGTCGATGCTGCTGAATCAAAAAGGTACCAGCCTCGTATCTAGCGTTTTTGTGAGCTATAATTAGGCCACTTGCGGGTTAATTCCAGCTTTAGAACTGATGCACGCCGTTAGAGGAGCGAGTGGCCTGGAGAGACGTGACCATAATAGATGGATTTAGGCAGCCATTAGCCCCGATCTCTTCTCCTATCAGCTAGAATGCCTGGGGGGAACTCCTGGTTTGAACTGGGGGCGACGGCCCAGTCGGGGAATTTTAGCAGCCTTGTTTTTATGCTTACGACAGGAAGCCCGGCGCACTCGAGGCTTAGTCTGTAGGCACAGCTAGATAAAATACTGCCACGGCAAGTTAGCTGGCAGCTGTCTGACTTCTAATAGCATCCGTGTTACATCAGTGCTCAGTTATGTTGCAGGAAATACAACAAGCCTCAGTTTTGGTTTGGGAGTGAACTCGAGAATGACAACAACCTTGTGAAAACATTTTTTACAGTACAGAACAACAAAGTACCGAGTTAATCATTCGTCTTGGCACTAGGCTTTGTGCTCAAGATGCAGCTCAACAGAACCTAAATTACCCAAACAGAAGGAAACGTCACCGCAACGCCGATTATCAACTTTGTCAAGTCCGGTTCTCGGCCTGGTGTTTGGTGTGCGTTCATATAAAAAGGGGATTTTGTCGTCATGTTATTTATTCATGTTACTTCCTTGCAAAAGTGAAGCGATTGCAGCCGAAATTGCAAATTCCGTATTATGGAGCGTTATGAGGAGTTCAAAAAGATTATGACTGCCAAAAGCAACACTGTCGCCACCAATTGAGCATTTGAATTTCTATATTGTTTTCATATTTTAATAATCTCCACCCTGGAAAGTGTGTGTGTGATTTAGTCAAAGCAAGGCAAAGTGTGCACAGACTATGAATGTTTGTTTTTTATTTGTTTTATGTAATGTGCCAAGATGAACACGCAAATATATCTGTGTACAATGATAATAAAAACTTTTTTGACAGCTAGTGACTAACATTGCCGACTACGTAAAACACTGATCTGTTTATTCATGGCCATAGCAACGTCACATTATTCCATAGAGTCCTTGTCTGTGACAAATCAGTGCTAAGTTGAACGAGTGTGTGACATGTAGTCATGTACTGGTGATGACCTAAGAGGTTTTTTGGGGGGGAAAGATTTCTTTATGGCTTTTCTTGCTGTTGATCAATGCCTCAAAGTGTTTATTCTTCCAGCAAATATTATAATATGAAAACAAAACAATAGGCTGAGTACTCAACAAGACCTGCTATGACATGTATATGCAAATGTTGGCCTAATATTTTATACTGCACTTTATTCCTGACGCTCGTCTCGAAAAGTATGCACATCAGGCGTATTCCCTCAAGTGAAAAGCGATCTTGCTTATAGATGGATAATATCATCAGGGAACTTTCCTTTTTCAACTTTTTCCCCTCAAGATCTCCGTGGGTTTTTAAAAAATGGTGACGCGTAGGAACCATCTCCGAATTAGTGAAATAGTAGCATTTCATAGCCCATTTTAAGCTGAAAGTCTGAACATAACCTGGTTATAAACTCAACAGGTTTTTATCTCAACACAGGTACGGTTTTAAACTCAACACTGCCCCCGCTAACCTACTAAACTGAGTTCCTTCTTTGCTAGCCCAGCATGCCAATTCTCCTGCAGATTATTGCAAAATTCTGGCAAAACCACCAAGAAAAGCAAAATACCAAATAAATTTAAAAAAAACTGTAAAAAACACAGAAAATGAGTACTGACTCACCCACATGTCAAGCTTGAAGTTTGTTGACAATAGTAGCGTGTTTTTACTACCCAGCTTTGAAGATTCAGTGTTCCACAACTATTTGGATGGGAACACCTTCAGTGCCATTGTGGAAAGTTCTGGATAGTTCATTTAACTTTAATCCAAAAGTTATGGAACAACAAACTTCTCCCCACATAAAATACATGAGATTTTGTGCAATAGCATCCCTAAAAGCAAAAAAACCATTTTTTAACTACCTTTTGTCATAATTTTGCTTTCTTCTGTCTGCCTGTTATAATCGTTGCCCTAGGATGTTTTTAAGTCAGCCTCAGCTTGGCCTACTTTGATCCCACAGGTGACAAGAGTAAAATACATTGACTGTAAATTGTTTTTGCCGGCGTTCATCTGTTTGTTTGTGTTAATGACTTGAAAACATCTGAATGGATTTGGATTACATTTTCAGGATTTGTGGGAAATAGGATACAGAACAACTGATTACATTTTAGTGATGATCCAGATCACCATCTGGATCCTGGGAATCTCTAACAATGCAGGAGAGGACATTTTTTGTGCATATAAGTGCACAAAAACAGTCAGACCACTTGGGAAGAAAATATAGGACAAGTTTCCAAAAAGGTCTACAAAATATCAAAGACTGTTCCAGATAATGGGATCATTCTATACAGTGTGATCCCGAATATGAAAAAAAAGTGTCCCTTTGGATTTTGTTAATCATAGGAAGAGATTTGATGTTATTTTACGTTTTTGTAAATAATTTCACAGTATCAATATTAAAAATATATATATATTGTGGGAAATGTTTGTCTTTGCATTGTACTATTGCATTGAAACATTACTGTATTAATACTGTATGATAACCAAAAAAGACTGTGGAGTGATTTTATGTCTCAGTGAAGTAAAATAAAATAAAAAGAAATATGTCAGCTGGGATTGGCTGCAGCATACCTAATGAGAATAAGCGGCATAGAAAATGGATGGATGTTCTGAAAATATGCAGCTTTTATATACGTTGCGTGTAACCCTGGTTGGCGTCATTAATTTGTCCCAGCAGGCCTGACTGACACCGAAACAGACGTTAACCGAATCAAATAAACTAATTTAGATCCAATTAATCAGTTTTAGAAAGCCTAAAATGTTTTTATACTTAAATTATAGTTTTAGATGCAGAAAGCAATTCCAAATGCACGTCAAAAGAACATTTATAGTTACAGTGCTTCCCTTCATTGAAGAAATGATTGTTGACGTGAGTGAAAACAGGAAGGTGGTGGTGGTTGATCTCGCTCCCACATCGTGTCTTTGGGAACAGTCACGTTTGCAATGAAGGTAAAAGTCATGTTAAGCTTGAAACAAAGGGTTTATATGAGTATGTTGGGAGGGTTTACAAAAGCTTAACTTTTTCATTCATTCGTTTTCTATACCGCTTATCGTTTTTAGGGTTGCAGGGATGCTGGAGTCTATCCCAGCTGACTTTGGGCGAGAGGCGGGGTACACCCTGGACTGGTCGCCAGTCAATCGCAAGGCACAAATAGACAAAGACATACAACCAGTCACACTCACATTCATGCCGATGGACAATTTAGAGTCACCAATTAACCTAACATGCATGTTTTTGGAATGTGGGAGGAAACGGGAGTACACGGAGAAAACCCACGCACGCACGGGGAGAACATGCAAACTCCACACAGAGATTCAAACCCAGAACCCCCTGACTTGAGGCCAAGATGCTACCCATTCATCCACCGTGCGGCCTAGAGCTACAGCTTAACTTTATAAAGATAAAAAAAGTATAGGAACAATTATGAAAAGAAAATATCCCGTAGAATTATATACGCCACGGTTTTTCACCTATGGCGGTGGTGTCTGGAACCTAACACCCTCCATAAACGAGGGAGTACTGTATATATCATTTGATATTCCGTCTAAATATATCAGGATCTGATTTTGGTCTTTATCTTTCAGCCCTACTGTAGGGTATCTATATGACTGCAATGATGCTAAAAATGATATTAAGAAAGTCATAAGCAAGTTTTATGCTCTAACTGCGAAAACTTTCAAATTATTCATGTTGGCTCCTACTTTGTAGAAATTCACTTATAGTGGTCTGGTTTGGTACCAATTAACGCGATAAACGAGCTACGTGCGTTGGATTTGTTTTTTATTGTGCCTGTTTTTTGCCTGGTTTGGCTCTGCCCAAGGACTGGTACTTGATGTCATTGTTAATGTGGAAGTAAGCAAATGGCTACCTTTTAATTAGAAGAACTTGTTTGTCATCAAAAAGTTAACCACTTATTGTAACAGTTAAGCACGTTACGTTTATTTGGGACAGAAGAAATTCTTCATCTATAGCAAGTTTTTTTCCCCCCCATTTTACCTGGAGGGGGTGAAGCAATGGGAAGAAGCGTGGGAGCTGCTTTGAAGGCAGCACCTTTGCCTCTGATCTTCCCACTGCTCCACCATGTGAACGATGGGTCTGCCTGAAGATCCCTGTTGGAAGAAGGACTTCTCGTGTTAAATGGGGGACTGGTCCGAGGGTGGGGTCCGCCTCAAGGGCACGTCCATCTCCAGTTGCGTTCAGCGGTGTCTGCTTCAAAAACATTTCTTTTCAAAAGAGTAAGGAACTAGAGACGCGCTGAAAGACAGAAACCGATTTTTAATTGTAAAAGTGTCATGTTCACCAACTACTTTTGCTTGATTATGGGAATAAAAGATCCATAACCGCACACTTTTGCTTTTGGAAGGCACATTTGAAATAAAAACAAGCACAGTAAATAAACACATCTTTGCATATAATGTCTCTGAGGCAACTGCTGTGTCTTTTTTTTCCCTCTTGGCTTGAGCTGATCCAGTGAACTTTGCTGTGTTTAGTTTTCTCTGTTTTGGAAAATGCTTTATGGCTGCTGGCAAAGTGAGGTGATTGCGCTGCCACCCGTTACAGTAGAGAACGCTAAGGTGTGTTTGCTTTTCCCTCAGTCTACGTTTACATCCAGTTGCCTTGGAAACATAAATATCATGGCCGGCACGACTCCACAGTGGCGAGAAAAATAAGCTCGGTGACCTGGACCCTTAGGAAGACCCTTAAACCGCCACCGCAATTGACAGTTCTGAGACCATCATGGTCAAACATAAAGCCTTTAAAAGTCTTTAATACATGTTGTCCAGAATAACAACATACAGAGGCAGGATTACTACGTTTACTCTGATTTTGCTGTGTTCATGTTCTTTTATTTTTATTGTGTTGTTGCTTTTGCCATGTTGTACTGAGCAGCCAAAACAAACAGGCATATACAGCTTTCTGATGTAACGAAGCAAATGCAGTCATCCCTTTCCCCCCAAAAAAAAACTGATTAATTATTAAAGGATAGCTGTTTTGTGGTTGACTACGGCCTATTAGTCCAAAAATATTGAAGGAAGAAGGTTACTAGGCGTTAGTAATGTTACATTGATGAGACATGACCTTCACACTGGTTGGAGTCAGCCATGGCATGTCCCACATGATGGACTGAAAAAAGTTCTCCCATTAACTGTGGAAGTGGTGTGTTTTTGGTTTCCTTCTTTTTTTTCTCTACAGTGTTTGAAGCCCTTAAGTTTAGAATAAATAAATTTGAGGTTTACTAATTAGCTTGCTAGCATGGTATCCCTGCAGTGATCCCGAGGCCTGCACATTAACAATGTGTAGTAAACCAAGCATATTAAGAGCTTAAAGGTGACTATAGGGGTGTTTTTCATGTCTACTGGGCTCTAATAATGTTACAAAAACTGGCTTTTTATGCTCTATGAAAATATTCTGTTGGTATAGAATCCAACTTTGCAGAAATTCACTCATTGCGGTCGGGTCTGGAACCAATAAATTGTGATAAACGAGGGATGACTGTAGCTGTATTTCCTCTGGGGAAATACATCACATCACATTTTCCATTACCGGTACCCATTATCAGCGCGAAGGAAAACCCTTTGTCGAGGTAATCCTTCAAATAGTCCTTCAATTAATCCTTCACATGACTTCACGCATGGTGGTTGGTGGTATGACCACCTGTGTGACAATACAGGTGTATTTATTCCAAAATACTGTAGTTATAATAATGCGTGCTCTTAGTTTAGGAGGCATGTTCACACGCTGGTGAGGCCCCTAATGGTATAAATAGCAATTAGGGCAGGCTGACACAATTAATTCTGTGCTTGTGTCAGTGGGGACACTTTGGACTACTTTTCAGCAAAACCCTGGCCGGGTCTCAAACTGCCACCCCCGATAATGTAAAAGTGCCAGCAGTGTGGTTCCAAAGCGGCTGCTTGCAACTTTCAGAATGCTGCACAAGACATACGTGCAGGCTTTCAGGCGTTGTGGCGTAATGTCAGCTGGGAGACAAGCAGACAAACAGGTCTTATATCAGACACTGGTGTGACAGAGAAAATATGATGCATAATATCATGCAGGTCAATCAACACAGATGGCTTCATTCTGGAACATGCTCCTCTTCTGGATTGTATAACTCGCCCATCATACGTCATTATGAAGCAACAGAGCTTTGCGGGAGGAATAGAGGAGATATTTATTAAATATTAGAACTGTAGTATCTGTAAGGGTGCTTCCAGTGAAACCTGTTTGTAATGGAATTCCTATTGTTATTGGTGTAGGTAGAGGATCCCCACCATGCCCCAGGCAGGTAATGGTACCAACATTACCAATTGTAATGTATTTATTCTACACTGGACACGAGGTGTCAGTAATGTTATAGTAACATTTGGTGTGGCACACAAGCATCAGATATGTTCGCAGGAACAACAGGTTTTTATTGCACGTTTGAATTATCTCAACAGGTACAATACTGTAGTAATCTTAATAATAATTGTAATAATAACAAGCTATTATAGCGGCCATATGCCAATCAACTGTGAACCCTCGAGACCCCTGACATGACACTTTTCAAGAAGTGCTGAAAATGTGAATTTATCTTTTGGAGAAAAAGTAAGTAAGTAAAGTATATATCCATGTTATAAAGATGTAAAGTTATGTCCGTTAATTAATGTGATCCTCCAAATATTACATCAGATAGCATACACCGAATACCTTCTGCTCCAGTTGCACGTTTGCACACTTTATTGACCTCCTAAAGCAATATAACGTTGTTTAGACAAGCCGGGGGTGTGGTGAAGGCGGTAACTTACGCTTGCTTGTGCACGTATTGCGTCAGGCCAAGCCGGCTAATGTGCTGCGACGTCTCGCTGTGATAAGAGCAAACACTTGATAACAATCATTCTCAGCATGTGTTTCTTTCTGTCTGTAGTCAAACATTGTCATCATCCAAAACATGGACAGGCAGCACAGGAAGCCCCTTAAAATGAATTATCTGAATTATTGAACAGAGTAAATTATTGAAAGAGTAAATTATACAATTGAAATCATAAAATATTCTTCAGTACAATTATTTTAAGCATAAGATATTTGTGTGTCAAATGTCTTTACTACACAAAGCTGTACCTGTGTAGTTATGTGTTAGGTTCAGAGGGCACACTGCTCTTTGGTGCAACATAAAGAAAATAGGGATGAAGGAGGAAGCATGCAATAGTGTGAGACACACACTGGCCAACCTTTTTGTTTCATTATAAAAGCATGTGGATATTTTGAGGACTCTTCCATTATGTGCACAGTCATCTTTTGTTTATGGCTGTTAATTGGTTCTAGACTTGTGAAAGTGAATGTTCATGAAGAAGGATTTAGTTTTAATAAATTAAATTTAATATTTTAGTCAGGGAAAATAAGACATATTAGACATTATTAAGATAACATGGACACACATGTTCTTGTTGAAATCAGCTACAAAAGCATACAGCGGTGTATGAGACAGAGAATGTTTACAGTGGTTATAGCGAAGATTTGAGCAATGTGTCAAAAAATTTTGAGGAGGAAAAAAAGGGAGAAACATTTGGAGATGAAATAGACACTTGGCAGAACATGATTTTAAGCCTTAAGACATGGAGACATGGTCTTCACGGTTGCTTATCCTTTAATTATTGTTTTAAATCAGCTTCTTAATGAGTGTAAAACGTTTTTTTTTTTTTTTATTTCATATTTTGTTGCCGCCACTGCTGCCACTCCTCACTGTCAACATATCACTGTGAAAAGATGTTTATATAACATGTATAATGCATGTTATGTATAACATGTATATAGCAGTCATCAGTGTAATAAACACTGCAAAAAAACTTGAGGTGGGCTTCCCGCTGTATTGTCATCCAAACTACGGAATTTTGAAGATCAGCTAAAATCAGCTTCCGCCACAAGATCGCACCGAAGCTGTAGATTACAGGGGTCAAACTCGTGCCATGGAGGGCCCAGACACTACAGATTTTCTTTCCAGCTGGTCAATAAAAAGGTGACCACCTTCAATTTGAGAGAAGGAGCTCAGCAATTAAAATCAACTGCTGGAGAAACCGGGTGGAGAGAAAACCTGCAATGTCTCGGCTCTTCAAGGCACAAGTTTGACACGTGCTGTAGAAGTTGCGTTTATTTTAGCCCCGACTCTCTGACTACGGCCTTACAGACTTCAAAATAACATCAAAACCTGACATGCTGCAAAATAAACAAAAACAAAAAATACCTTACAGTAGTACTAGGGCTGTCAATAAATTTAAATAAATTAAAAACTATTGCACTGAAGAGGGTTTAGCAAATAAAATGTCATATTTTCAAAATCACACCATAAACTGATCTATAGCCATGTCAAATGTTTAGTCTTACCCTAAAACTATTTTGTATTTTTGTTACAAAAGCCAAACAATATTGTTGGTCATGCTGTGTAAATTTTTTTTATATTTTTTTTAGCAATTTAGCTTTGTTTGCATTATTTTTAATGCTTCGGGGAGATAACCACATTCTATTCAACAAATTCAATGTTTGTAACAAAAGCTTATAAAAAATGGGAATCTTATAAAACAAAGGTACAGTATCACTCAGAAACTGTAAACATCCAGCAGCAACACAACATTTTGGCATGACTACTATTTTGATGGAAAATATACCGAACAAAGTTGACGAGCTACCTCGAGAAGCGTTTGTTTACTCGGCTTTAGCAGGGAGGTGTTACTGCTGGTGTCACTTCAGGAAATTACACTTTGCTGCAACGAGTTTGTCATGGCTGTCGCCATGAACTACAAATGTAATTTTTCTTAATTTACCCTCGGCTTTCAAAGATTGAACAATGTAGAACATAATTAAGAACAGTATATAACATATTTAAACAAAGTTGATCAGTCATGTCAGTGACCCTTTATATGGCTTTACACTTGTAGTTCCTATTAATAGAGTAGACATAATAAGAGCAACTTATTAGCCATTTGAGACGTAAATGAAACTTATGCTTGTTTGTATTGGGGACCTTAGTAGCGGGTGGACGGATGTGTTGAAGACAGGAAGTGACGACGGAGGTTCAGAGTTGAGTTTTAGCTTGGTTAGCTTGCAACAGTAGCCTGTGTTATTATTATGATGATTATGTAGTTATTATTGTGCATGTTCAGAGATCATTTAAACCTGCAACAAATTGCTGTTCTGGTGATCGCGTCTCATCTATAATTACTGTCCCTAGTGGCCAATGTAGCATTCACAATTAGAATGCTTCGGCTGTCTTGCATTGGTTTTTGAAATTGTTTTTGGATGTGGCAACTAATTATCCGTAAGTCATTAACCATTTGTCTAGTGGTGACAAAACTGTGGGAGTATTGTCCCAGCAAGTACAAGTCCTGTTTATTTTGCATGATGAACTTGTGTTCGGATTGACCGCACAGATCTTATCTAGGATGTCTGGGTGTGCATGGATGTCGGTATTGAACATAGTATCATCAGTGTATGCTGTCTGCTCTTCTCACGCGAGGCCAGGTGTCGTGTTCCAGGCGGGCTTGCGGAGTTCCCTCGTGACTTTAATGTGTTTGTAGTGGTTTTTAGCGCCTAAGGAAAGAGACATTGTAGCACTGTCAAGTCTGGTGTTTTTAACTGTAACAAATGAGCTGCATACTGCTCCTGGCCCTGTTGAATATCACCTATCATTTCCTCACCACAGACTTGCCTTACCTTCCAGCTCATCACATTTGCATCCATTGTCTTTAATCACATCTCATATCTCACTCTTGTTTATTTTTTTTGCAGAACATCTTGCCACTTTTTGTGTTTATAACCTGAGATCAACGTAGGACCAAAAATGCCTTAAAATTGCTTAAAATTGTCTCATGCCCCCACGCCCGTTATAACGGTCCTCTCTCCTGTATCTGCCTGCCTTCAGTTCTGTTACTTGAAAAAATTGAGAATGACGACATCGGCAGGAAGACTCTGAAGATCACGGATTTCGGCCTGGCCAGGGAGTGGCACAAAACTACAAAAATGTCTGCAGCGGGCACCTACTCCTGGATGGCCCCCGAGGTCATCAAGTCATCTCTCTTTTCCAAAGGCAGTGACGTCTGGAGGTATACTGACAGCCCATTAATTTATACGCACTTTTGTCCTCTCTTGTCTGACGCTTCCTTTGGTTTGTACGCACCCCCCAGCTATGGCGTCTTGCTGTGGGAGCTGTTAACAGGGGAGGTGCCTTACAGAGGAATAGATGGCCTGGCTGTTGCTTACGGCGTGGCGGTCAATAAATTAACTCTACCAATCCCCTCCACCTGCCCCGAACCCTTTGCGAAGCTAATGGAAGGTAAATACACCTGAGGTGTGACTCAGGAAAGCCTGTTGTAATGCGCACATGGTCTCAACCCGCTTTATTTCCAGAGTGTTGGGACCAGGACCCTCACGTGCGCCCCTCCTTCTCCTGCATCCTGGAGCAGCTGTCTGCCATCGAGGAGGCGGTAATGGCCACCATGCCGCAGGACTCCTTCCACATCATGCAGGACGACTGGCGTGTGGAAATCCAGGAGATGTTTGATGAGCTCAGGACCAAAGAGAAGGTTGAGGAGAGACCATAAATGAACAAATAGGCTATTTTCCATCATTCAGCTTCCTATCACGGCATTAGACACCTTTAACAGGCTAAAAGGTTTATTCCATTGCTGTCAAATGACGACCTAAGGGCGCATATACCAAAGTGGGTCATTAGCCGCCCTTATCACTTGATTTTCTGTAAATATCCTTGAGTAATCTGCGTCTATGTGCACCGGCTGGACCGCTAAGCTGCTTCATGCAAATCATCCACACAGGATTATTATTATTATCACTCAGTCGAGAGCAATTTGAAAGAAAATGGAGTTTTGGAAGAAGTGGAGTTTTTGATAAATTGTTACTTACAGCTTGCTCTTCTCACTGTCCAACACAGGCCAAGTAACATTGGAAAGGCGTCAGGCGTTAGCAATAGTTTGGCGGCTAGTCCAGCTTCATATTCATTCATTCATTTTTTATGCCGCTTATCCTCACTAGGGTCGCAGGGATGCTGGAGCCTATCCCAGCAGACTTTGGGCGAGAGGCGGGGTGCACCCTGGACTGGTTGCCAGCCAATCGCATGGCACATATAGACAAACAAACATTCACCCTCGCAATTATACCTATGGCTAAACAAAATTAGCTTTCCCTCAGACTCAAACAAACATTTCCTGGGAGCCATTGCGCACCTTTGTCCATATAAGGAAGTCCAGGTTTTATGACATCAGTGGAATTCTGTGTAAAAGAAAAATGAGAATACAACATTGTAACAACATTTATAGGTCAGAAAAGCATAATATTGGCAGGCACCAGTGGTGAGGGTTGCCGTCAAGCTGAAGACCTATCAGGCCGTTTTGGCCCATGGTACCGGCAGGCCAAGCGGTCTGCGGCTCTGGCAGTCACTGAGGCAAAAACTTGGACATGGAAGGACTATAGATTGGTAAGGTCTATTCAGGGGTTGTGGAGAGGAGGATCTGCCGGGTAGTCGAATCTCAGGAGGAGCAGTGTGGTTTTCGTCCTGGTCGTGGAACTGTGGACTAACTCTAAACTCTCGGCAGGGTCCTTGAGGGTGCATGGGAGTTTGCCCAACCAGTCTACATGTGTTTTGTGGACTTGGAGAAGGCATTCAACTGTGTTCCTCGGGGAATACTGTGGGGAGTGCTCCGGGAATATGGGGTATCGGACCACCTAATCCAGGCGGTTCGTTCCCGTTATGACCGGTGTCAGAGTTTAGTTTGCATTGCCGGCAAAGGGTCGGACCCGTTTCCAGTGAGGGTTGGAATCTGCCAGGGCTGCTCTTTGTCACAATTGTGTTCATTACTTTTATGGACAGAATTTGTAGGTGCAGCCAGTGTGTAGAGGGGTTTCAGTTTGGTGGCCGCAAGATTCGGTCTCTGCTTTTTGCAGATGATGTGGTCCTGTTGGCTACATCAAGCCTTGCCGTTCAACTCTCACTTGATCGGTTCGCAGCTGAATGTGAAGCGGCTGGGATGAGAATCACCACCTCCATGTCCGAGTCTATGGTTTTCGCCCGGAAAATGGTGGAGTGCCATCTCCGGGTAGGGGATGATGTCCTGCCTCAAGTGGAGGAGTTTAAGTATCTTGAGGTCTTCTTCACGAGTGAGGGAAGGATGGAATGGGTGATGGACAGGCGGATTGCTGCGGCGTCTGCAGTAATGCGGACTCTGCACTGGTCTGTCGTGGTGAAGAGAGAGCTGAGCCGAAAGGCAAAGCTCTCAATTGACTGGTCGATCTACGTTCCTACCCTCACCTATGGTCATGAGCTTTGGGTAGTGACCGAAAGGACAAGATCGCAAGTACAAGCGGCCGAAATGAGTTTTCTCCGCAGGGTGGCTGGGCTTTCCCTTAGAGATAGGGTGAGAAGCACTGTCATCCGGGAGAAGCTCGGAGTAGAACCGCTGCTCCTTCACATCGAAATTATCCAGATGTGGTGGCTCGAGCATCTGGTTAGGATTCCCCCCAGACGCCTCCCTGGGGAGGTGTTCAGGGCACGTCTGACCAGTAGGAGGCCTAGCGGAAGACCCAGGACATGGAGAGACTCTCAACTGGCATGGGAACGCCTTGGAATCCGCCGAGAGGAGCTGGACGAAGTCGCCGGGGAGAGATCTGGGCTTTTCTGCTTGGGCTGCTGCCCCCGCGACCGAAAACAAAACAAAATAAACACCAAGGTGTGAAACTCTGGACTAATACAAGTTCTCTTCTGCCGTGGTGCAGGAGCTGCGTTCCAGGGAAGAGGAGCTGACGCGGGCCGCCCTGCAGCAGAAGTCCCAGGAGGAGGAGCTGAAGCGGCGGGAGCAGCAGCTGGCTGAGCGGGAGATCGACGTGCTGGAGCGGGAGCTCAACATCCTCATCTTCCAGATGAACAAGGACAAGCCCAACGTGAAGAAGAGGAAGGGCAAATTCAAACGCTCCCGCCTCAAACTCAAGGACGGCAACCGCATCAGCTTACCCTCAGGTTTGTCTGCACAACTCACGTACGCTTCAGACATCTGACACGATGCCATGTACCCCTTAACTTTGCACACTTAAAAAAACAAACCTTATTATAGTAATTACCGTTTTATGAGCAGATAAGTATCATCTTACATATCTTCTAGAAATATTGAACATAGTTTTATAGTACTTTTATAGTAATTCCTGGTCTAAATGTGTAATTTGCATGATTACATTTAGATAAAGTTTCACATGTGCACAGATAGAGGATCCCACTATTCATCATACATATCTTTTACTCCAGTCTTATGCATCTGGCATCCTTCAAATGGGTTGGAGCCTCACTTTTTTGTCTACTCACGATGGCTATGGTTTAAATCTGCATATTAATTTATTACCAAATTGAAGAGGAAAGTTTAACAATCACGATAAAGCAGTATCCGAACTACAAAAATACACACAACCAACAACAAAGCCTCTATTTTTGTGGGAATCACCACTCACAGTGACAGGTTTTCACTGCTGCACCGTGCAGGGATTGCAACACCAATGTAAATGAAATCTTGAAGATATTTTCTTCCGCTTATCAGAAGTCGGTTCGCGGGGGCAGCAACCTAAGCAGGGAAGCCCAGACGTCCCTCTCCTCGGCCACTTCGTCCAGCTCTTCCCGGCGGATGCGGAGGCGTTCCCAGGCCAGCTGAAAGACATAGTCTCTCCAGCGTGTCCTGGTTCTTCCCCGAGGCCTCCTACTGGTTGGACGTGCCCTGAACACCTCCCAAGGGAGGTGTCCGGAAGGCATCCTAACCAGATGCCCGAGCCACATCATCTGGCTCCTCTCAATGCGGAGGAGCAGCGGTTCTACCTGAACCTGCAAGTCCGACGACACAACCACAAAGTCAATCATCGAACTGCGGCCCAGGGTGTCCTGGTGCTAAGTGCACATGTGGACACCTTTATGCTTGAACATGGTTCGTTATAGACAATCCGTGACGAGCACGGAAGTCCAATAACAAGACAGCTCGGGTTAAGATCAGGGGGGCCGTTCCTCCCAATCACACCTCTCCAGGTCTCACTGTCGCAGCCAACATGAGCATTGAAGTCACCCAGTAGAACAAGGGAATCCCCCGAGGGAGCACTCTCTAGTACTTCCACCAAGGACTCCCAAAAGGGCGGGTATTCTGAACTGCTGTTTGGTGCATAAGAACAAACAGTCAGGACCTGTCCCCCACCCAAAGGCGTAGGGAAACTACCCTCTCGCTTACCGAGTTAAACTCCGACGTGCAGGCTTGGAGCCGGGGGGGCAACAAGAATTGTCACCCCTGCCCATCGCCTCTCATTGCCGGCAACACCAGAGTGGAATGAAGTCCAGCCCCTCTGGAGAGAACTGGTTCCAGAGCCCTTGCTGTGCGTTGAGGTGAGTGGGACTATATCTAGCCGGAATTTCTCCACCTCACGCACCAGCTCAGGCTCCTTCCCAGCCAGAGAGGTGACATTCCACGTACCGACAACTAGCTTCTATAGCACTGTAGTGCCGCTAAGGCCTCCGCCTCTGGCCGTCACCCAGCTCACTTAGCACCGGACCCCGTTGGCCCCTCCGACGAGTGGTGAGCTCATGGGAGGGGGGACCCATGTTACCTTTTCCTTTTCGCTCGCCATCGTGCCCAACCTCTAGGCCTGGCTCCAGAGGGGGACTCCGGTGACCTACGAAAACGAAGTCCAATGTTTTTATCATCATCAGGGTCTTTTGAGCCACTCTCTTTCTGACCTCTCCTCTAGGACCTGTTTGTCATGGGTGACCCTACCAGGGGCATGGCAGCCCCCGAGAACTTAGCTCCTAAGATCATTGGGACACGCAAACTCTGACACCACGATAAGGTGGTGGCTCAGGGGAGGAGGATTATCAAAATAGTCATTAAGCGTACTTATTGGTTCATACGATGCACACAGAACAATGAACAGCTCCTTGCGCTTCAGGCGCACTTGTAATTAGAAGTGTTAGTGTTAATTGTTTTTAATGTTTATTCGCACACCCCGTAGTACAGTTGGTGTACCCCTGGGGATGCGTGTACCCCACATTGGGAATCTAGGCACTACACCATGTTTTATTTTTAATTTAAATAAATGTACATCATGGGTGTCCAAAGTGATCAATCTGGGCGTCATCACATACAACATAAAGCTAATATTACCTCAAATACCTTGCAAGTTTGAACACCCAGGCTGTACCTAGTAAATAGTATAAATAGGTATAGTACAGTCACAGTAATAAACATATTGTTAAGACCTCTCCATCAAGCAATGTTAGGTTATTAAGAGCACACGTTAATGTGTAAGCTGACTAACCACCCTGACATTGTAATAGGCACAATGCTCCTGTCTCCATGCATTTTGCAGACTTCCAGCACAAGATCACAGTGCAAGCGTCACCCTCCATGGACAAGAGGCGGAGCCTTCACAGCACCAGCTCCTCTCCTCCCAGCAGTCCCACACTCATTCCCCGCCTACGAGCTATTCAGCGTGAGTTTTCAGGTTTTTTTTTTCTCCGTCTCCCCTCCCCATTCTATTACATCGCTGTTGTACTGCCAGGTTTGACCGCGTCCAACATGCACATACGTCGGCGCTCCAGCGAGCTGCCCCGTCAACTGGTGGCAGCAGTAAAAGTAACAGGGGAACATTCACAGTGACAAGGTCCATGTGAACAAAAGCGCCTCGGCCAGTTGTTTGAACAGTTAGCTAATGTTGTTAGTCACGCACCAACAGCCGTGCAACAACTGGAACAAATTCCGCTTGACCATTTGTGATCGGCTCTGACGTGCAGAAAGAGTGGCCGGATTAGCTTTTGGTGGACATCACGGATATGGATCACAGTTCGGCAAAACACCAACTTTTGCATTAGGAGCCATCAGATATTAGTTATGATCAAGACTCTTATGTTGTTATGGGGGAGCTGGAGCCTATCCCAGCTGGTCAAAGGCGGACTACTGAACTGATCACCTGTCAATCACCAAAGTTATTAATAAAAAGAGCAAACCATATTTTCTCCTATAGTGGCCACTGGCCTTTATTAACTCAACTGCAGAGAGTATGAGGCATCTGGACTTGTGTGGGGAGCATTTATATGTAAAAATATTTGCATACAAAAGTATACATCAGCCATTCCGACTGGATATATTTTCAATCGGACTGGTTGACATAAGTGGTTGTCGACATAAGCAAAAACAAGACTGACCATTGCTTGCACATTTTTGGCCAAAAACACAAGGATTTTGTTAGAGAACAAAAAGTGTAGAAAGTACTGAAACATTGGACAGCCGGACATCACGTAAATCTAATTCATTTGGTCCCGACACCCAAGAATACATATATAAAAAAAACATTTTATAGCGAATAATTATAGTTTTACATCCAGCATTCCGGCGGCCCCAGTGAGGATAAGCGACATGAATGAATGGATGGATTCAGAAAAGAATGTGATGTAATTATGAATGATGAATAAAATGGATAAATCAACATTTAACATCACTTTGAGCTTTTATTGAAGACCCTTGTCTTGTCACAATATTTGACTATAACGTGGCAATGTTATTAAAACAGAAGCAATTGGGGGAACATTTTTGGGGACTCTCTCTCTCTCACTCTTTTCGCGTTTTTTAAAAACGAATTAAGGATTGTTGTTTCCTGGTTGGCTGAGTGGGTAGCGCATTGGCCTCACAGTCAGGAGGTTCATGGTTCGAATTTCCGTTGGTCATCTCTGTGTGGAGTTTGCATGTTCTCCCCGTGCGTGTGTGGGTTTTCTCCGGGTACTCCGGTTTCCTCCCACATTCCAAAAACACGCATGTTAGGTTAATTGGCGACTCTAAATTGTCCATTAGAGTGTGAATGTGAGTGTGAATGTTTGTTTGTCTATATGTGCCCTGCAATTGACTGGGGACCAATCCAGAGTGTACCCCGCCTCTTGCCCAAAGCCAGCTGGGATAGGCTCCAGCAATTGTGTACGTCAATTGTGAACGCCCAACGTCACGTCCTGTCCACCACAGATTCTGCTTTTCTACAACTGTCTACCATATTGGGTAATATGAATGTAAAGGTGACTTTAGGGGTGTTATTACACATGTCTAGAGGGCTCTAACGGTGTTAAAAATGTATTTGGAAGATTGTTAGACAGGTTTTGTATGTAACTCTGAAAATATTACATTTATAAAGAAAGAATCCTACTTGTTGGAAATTGAGTTATCACGGTCGGACCCGGAACCAGATAACCGCTACAAACGAGGAATTTCTAAGTGTCATTTGAGTGATAATTGGCTGCTATTAGACTGGCTATTTTCGGGGGGTACCCTGTGTAATAGAACTGTCTCCCCTCCTCAGTGACGTCCCGCGTGCAGAGGGACACTTTGTTTGTTTACCAGCAGGACGTCGACCTGACCAGCGAGCTCAGCAGCGAAGGCAAGCCGTCGGCGGCTCAATTAACGCAGTCTGGACTTGTCAACTAAACTTGTCCACTTTTGGTTGTGGGGGATTTTGTTTTTTTTTAAAGCAACACTTCTTACTTTGTGACAACACAGACTTTAATGTCAAACAACTGTTGTAATTCAACTGGTTGATGTGTTTATCGATGATCAATCATCTTTTCTTTGTGCTGTGTTTGTGGATGATGACGCTTCTTTATATCCAAATATAACACACGCAAGGCTTTCTGGGTTTTCCCTTCTCCCGTTAACACATTAACTTCCTGCAACGCTGCACTTTCTGGGGAACAAAGTGATTGAAGAATGAAGCCAACAAGACCAATCTGCCTCTCCTGAGTTGTTTGAAAGGTTTAATCGTGTCGCTAACACACCAAATGCTTCATCTCTCTGGTGTTTGCAGTCACGCAGGACGAGAGCAACCGCACGTGGGGCCGCAGCGCCCTCTTCAGGCCGGAGGAGTTTGATGACGTGAGGAAAGGCATCAAGAAGAAGGGGAGAACTTGGGGACCCAGTTCAGTGCAGAGCAAAGAAAGGCCCGCTGCCACCGAGAGGTACTCTGGATGCTTGTTTTCTTTTGTCTCCACGAGGTTCCTTACATCTTTTTTTTGTCATCTTATCATCAGAGTGCGCCCTCTCTCAGACGGCAGCAACCCATGGTCCACCAGTTTGGTAAAGTCCCAGAAGTCTGTCCCTCTTGCCGCACTCTTTGCTGATCAAGGTAAGCTGCACTCCTGAATCGCTGCACAAAAAAAGGGTGAGGAATTGTCCAAACACCCCTACTGTGTTTTTTCTGACAAATACAGTAGTGTTGAAAATAATAGCAGTGCAATGTGATTAGTGGATTGGTGTGAATCAGGGGGCCCCTATTTAAGGATAAAACCAGCACTTGTTGATCATGCGTTTCTCTTTGAAAGCTTGCGTTTGTGGGGTGAGATCAAAAATACTGTTTGTGAAGCAAAACCAAGAACTGTTAATGAATTGTGGAATGTTGTTAAAGAATTTCGGAGTGGAATAACAGCTGAAAGGCCACAAGTCGGTTGAGTCCATGCCACACAGATGTGAAGCAGTTATAAAAAAATGTGCTCATACAACTAAATATTAGTTTAGTGATTCACAGGATTGCAAAATCCTAGAAACAAAAAAGTTTGTACAAAATAGTTTTGTGTTTTTAAAGTCCAAGGCAGACACTGCTATTTTTTTAACACACCCCTTTTAACTAATTGCTCAATTACACAGCCTTAAGAGCGTGCATATCATGAATGCTGGGTCTTGTTTGTTTTCTGGGAATCTACTGCACCTACTGGTAACTTGTTTGCCTTGTAGCAATAAAAATATACTAATAACTGTACTTATTTTCAACACTATCGTACTTCACATAGTGGCACTAAGGTTGCAGCTAGCATCAGGGTAGGGCTTGGGACCAGTGTCGCTGTTTGGGTTCAGGTTGGGTAAAGACTATGGTTGGGCCTGGGTTCGGGTTAGGCTTGGTACTAGGGTTAGCACTAGAGTTTGGGCTCGGGTTAATGCTGAGGTTGGGACTAGGGTTAGGATTGAGGCTGTGGTTAGTAAGTGATGGACAAGCACCTGGTGGTAAATTCCAAAGGACTAGAATTGATTTTATTTTTGTACTTTAATTCATAAAGGTGTTGTTACATTAAAGAACACCTGATTTGTACCAGCATTTGGTCTTTTTATATATTTTTTTATTTTTTACACTAGACAGCCACCCTCCGTAAAACTAACCATTGGGACTTGGTTCTTTTCACTTGTACATTCGTTGGTGTACATGTTTAGACCTGTACTTTTACTTACTAGAGTGCAAATTCAACAAAGTAGCTTCTCCTTGAGTACAATATTTTTTAGTACTCTTTCCACCTCTGATTATGTGTAGCATGTCTTTCAAAGCATTTGCCTTTACATTCATGTGAAGACATTTGACAATGCAATGCAAACCAGACTTGTGTGTTCTTAAATGTTCACCTTTGAGCTTTATTAGTATTTATTCGTCTTTTCGATTGAGTGTTCCATAATAACCTCCTGTGGAATACATGGTGGTTGTCTACGTGCACGTTGTTATGAGTGATGTCTTTTTCCAGCAGGGGGCGGTAAAGACGAGGCGTTCCCTCAGGATTGTCCTGACAGCAGCTCCAAACCAAAGCAGCTGAAGTTCCCCAACCAGGTGTACATTGATCTACCTCTGTGGAGGGACGAGCAGCCCCCCAGCGCTGGTGGAGAGATCGGGGTCGGACGGGCGGCTCAGGGCGGCTCGACGGAGAGCCCGGACGACCCCTACACCACCACGTCCACCTCATCCGCCTCCACCACCCCGCAACTCACCCCTACCAACAGCCTGAAGAGGGTGTCGGCGCGCCGCAAGACAGACTCTGTGCTTTACGTCTGCGGCTCGCTGCTGGCCTCCGTGGTGCTGGGCTGCGACATCAGGGAGGCGCTCAAGAACGCCGAGGACGGGGAGCCGCCGCGGGAGGAGAAGGAAAAGAAGCGCAAGGAGGGCCTGTTCCAGCGTGCTACCAGGTTCCGCCGTAGCACCTCCCCGCCCAGCGGCCGCCCCCGGAAGGACGAGGCCTCCCCGAACCACGCTCCCAACCCACACCTCAATCTGGTCTCTATGTCGGCCATCGTGGAATGTCAGTCCACCAAGTGTCTCCTGCAGTCGGAGGCCGAGGTGTCACAGTCAAGCCCCACAAGGTGGGAACCTGCGGCTTTCAATCATCACAGTGACCCCCCACTGCCCGCCTGCGTGCCGCCTGCAGAAAAAAGCCAGACACAAACCCAAAGTCAGCTGCCCGAGGTGACAAACCACAACACGGGGACACGCCTACACAGGAAGAAATACACCAACAACCATGATGGTGAGTCAGAGTAAAAATGCTAGCTACCATCAGCTAACACGCCATCTTTTTGCAGCTAACGGTCCCCCCACCCTGCCCCCACCCGCCGTGCACAAGAAGGACAGCAAGTCGAGGCTCGACAAGGACGCCTGCGCCCGACCTCGTCACGTTTCTTTCCGGGCCAAGTCCCACGCTTGGGCGCTGCTGCGAGGCCACAAGAGCTACTCTCTGGGCCACTACTCTAATGACAAGACGGCGCAGAACCTCAACATGGTGCTGTCCTCCCCTGAGGTGGGCGTGGCCTGCTCGCTGCTGGACATGGACGCCGAGGGCCAGAAGCGGGACTGCACGGTGCCACTGTGCCGCATCCAGAGCTCCCCGGGACGGCCCTCTGTCTTTGAGCTGGAGAAGGAGTACCTCTCGTAGCGCCCGAGCGATCCGCGACAGGATGATTATGTATTTGACAAGGACAATTCTAGAAGACTCAGAACCAAGCTGTCCTCTGGGAAGGTTCTAGAGCATCTTTGTCTTAGTTCAACAACGTAGTGACGTCGCCCACAAACGCCTGTCTTGTGTTTCTTTTCTTCTTCCTTTCTGTGACGTGGGTCCACCTTGCGTTCGCTGTCGCCCCCTACCTGTACGTTGACCGCCGCTTCTGCGTTCACAACTCAAATACCTTTTTAAAAAAATGTAAATATCTATTTTTTTATAGGTAATTTAACAGACATACATTCCACAGAAGGGTAAACACTTTTTAGATCATCACACCTCCTTTTTGTTTGGGAAGAGGTATCCCTTTTGTGTTGTGACGCCTTCATGCAGTTTATGATGGGTTTTTTCCGTTAAAGCTGGTGTTCTAGCACCGAGGACGGCATGAGTGCTGGATGGTGGCGGGAACACCGGCAGCGAGTAAGGAACCAGGGAAACACAAGCGGAGATGCAAGTAGAGGGGCACCAGGAAGTCCAACTGGTCAATGAAGGAACAGAAGGAAAAGAGTCCGTTTGATTTCTTGGAAAGGATTCGGATGACTTTTCCCATCTAAAGACTGACTGGAATCACACCTCATGTGACCAAATGCGGCCACTTTATTATTATTATTATTATTATTATTATTAATTGTACACAGTAACAGCAACCTCATTGGTGTTTTTTTTCATTACTTCAAATCTCCTCAACCTCGGCTAAGGGCTCTCTCTCTCTCTCACACACACACACACTCTCTGTGAGGATGGACTATGCAGTTCCCCATCTCATCATACGTCAAAACATTCATTCATTTATGACATCCCAAAAGCTGTAAATACAAGTTTGATTCCCCAAGGAAATCATTGGTAATGTGAACTCCCTGCCTTACTAATGCAATTGTGCTACAATGGGAGGCAATACAACCCACGGGCCAACACTGTGAAGCAATACAAGCGTTTTCTCATCATGTCTTTTCTTTTTCTCTCTTTCTCGTTAGCGAAGGCACATGATGGGACCAAATTGAATGCAAAAAAAAACACAAAACTAAATAAAACAGGCAGCACAGTAAGGACCAAAATGTGAGCAGCTGCTACTTAGTGGCCAAGCTGGTTGTTGTGTAGCAGTAGAGAAAGACTCCGAGTGACGTTGGGACCTCCTACACCTTTACAACCACAACCTTTGCCTTTCAGTGACTTTTTTTGTTATCATTGTTATTATTATTACAGTATTCCATTGCCTGATTGATCAAGACTATCATGTTTTTCAATAAAGTCGAAATGAAGACTTGACAGACATCCTGTCTTTTTTTCTCACCCTTATAGCGTGTAAACATGAATGTCAAATTGATCACAAACAATATTTCATTCATCAATACTCATTCCATTTATTTTGTACTCTATCTTTCTCCTTTTAGTCTTCAGCCCCGCGTTTATTATGGTCAATTGGTGTCGGGCTGTACCGCGATAAGCGAATTTACCCGAAGTGGGGTTCGATATTAACAAATTGAATATTTTCGTAGTTTCGAGCATAAAAACCTGCTTAAAATCTTCAAGCTTTTGACTTTATTGGAGACTGTGAGATAAGAAACTGCATTACACAAAATAGTGCATATAATCAAAGATAACATACTCACATGTTAGCATTTCTTGCGGCTTGAATTGATTTTGTGCTCGTATTCGCCCAAAAAGTAGAACAAAAGTAAATACGATATGTAAGACGGCAATAAAACTCCTGCTCGAGCGGTGTCAGTAAATGTGTTCCCCAGGGAACCTTAGTGAGGAGTTAAGTGGCTGTCTCGTCAAACACTGACACCTAGTGGCCAGTATAGACCACTACATGCCAAAATGGAACGCTTCTTCTGCTTGGCATTTTCTTGGGGGTGCAACGATTCGCTTTAACGATTCGATTCGTATCACGCTTCGTGGTTGCCGATTCCATTCAAGGACGAGATTAGGTAATTTAGAACGATACGATCGAAAATGACCCAGTAACTTTGAATCGTTTCAGTAACTTTTTTGCCAAAAATGAAGTAGCAGTAATAAATAGCTGCATACTGTAGACAGTGCAGGTGAAGTTTCCTAAATTTCCTTTGCTTTTTGTAAGAGAATCAGGTATACATTAATTATGGGTATAAACAAAAAGGTAAACAACAATTAATGGCAAGTACATTTACGTTTTACTTTCATTAAGTGCAACCAACACTTCAGGTTGAATTGAAATAAATTCACAGGTTGAATGATTAATTAGATCTGATCAAAAATGACTAACTTGAATCTGATACCTCATTCACTTCTCTAACCAAAGTATTAAAGAAGATATTTCGCACCACCAGATTAGAATGAAATGTCATGTGCAGATAGATATGAAAGTGAATGAATATCCTACATAGTGTAACATTTGCACGGACACTATTAAAGCTACAAGGTGTTTGATCAACACGCTTATCATTGCCAGAAAAAATGGCACACATGCCAGAACAACAGTGGCTGTCAAATGACAAGCCCCCCATTCAACCAGAACACAAACATGCACAACCTTAACGCTCGCTACGTATCTTCTCCTGACGCTCGCATCCATGAGTGTGAAACTTTAAGTTGGATAACTTGGGATGTGGTCCAACACTCGGTATAAGTCCCATACCTAAGTGAAGAAGAAGAAGTGCATATTTTAGGACGTCCACGTAAGCTAAAAAAAACCACACATCCATATAAAACCTGCATTGCTTAAGTCCAATGCTTTATTTCCTAGAATCGATTAAATCAATTTCAACCTTTCAAACGATCATCAGATCAATATGTCATCTGGAATGGCAACTTGGCGAACACAGATTGATGTTGTTGGATGATAGGAATATACATCCATACATGGATCTAGTGAATGAATTGTTACACCCCTATATTGTATTTTATGTTGGTTTTGTTTGAAAACGTAGCCGTTATTGTGTTTGAAAATACCTAAATTAGGCCAAGAATAAGTACAGTTTGCTTAAATATGCATCCAGTCATCTTCTATTCTGCTTATCCTTACTAGGGTCACTAGGCTAAAATATGCTTTTTCTTTTTTTTTTGTACTAATAATAGGTTGTATTCTACCACATAACAGTGATTATTTATTATTCATTTTTTGAAAAAAGGTGATACAAGGGGAGCCATAATCAAATCATGAAATTGCGAGGGCCAACTCCATTTTCTATATATGCTACTTATTTTCTTAGCTAAGCTATGACAGCTGGGATAGGCTCCAGCATACCCACGACCCTAATGAGGATAAGCGGTATAGAAAATGAACGAATGAATGGGAATGGTGACAAACACAGGAAGTGAACCAGCGTTTAATGACAAAACACGTTCAAGACAGGAAGTGAAAAATCTAAGTAAAGAGTGGTTAAGCACCACTCTTTCAGGAATTACAGAGAGTAGCACCTTTTAAGAAACCCAAAGTACTTTACATGCTAAACAATTGTGCATGAATAATCACGTGACTTGTCAAGCGTGCACAAAAGAAAGCATATTTGCACATTTACTCCAAAGTTGATTCTTAGTGTTTGGGGTTTTTTGTTTTTTTTGTAAAATGAAGTGCTATAGTGACATTTGAGGAATTTGAGTATTATCAACTAACAGCAGAACGTGAGGAGGAAAACCCCCCAGCATTTTTTAAATTGTATCCCGTGCAGTGTAGTGGTGTGTTGTTGCGTCAGGTGACCTGATGATTGTACTCGCATTCAAGTTCAGTGTGTAAATAGAAACAGGTTCGGAGGTGCATCACCTTGAGGAGAGGAAAAAACAAACAAAATAATGAATGAAGCATAAAAAGCAACCGCAAGTGTGACGTGTTACGCGTCGCTGCACGGATGTAACAATGGTGAGGGCGTGGCGGGGCGGGTCAAAGGAAGTCACAAAGCTTTGGGGCCAATTGTAATTCAACAGCTGCCATGCCATTTTGTCCATCTTACTCTCCATTCCTGTCACTGTATGTGCGTTTGTACCATCAGACAGCGTCTTGTCTCCGTAGCGTGATCACAGCGTGGTGATGCACTTGCGCGGCCCGCGAGCACTGCTGCGGCCCTGCAGGGGGTTGAGGGTCTGAACCTGGAGACAATATTTGCTCTTATGTTTCACTGTGGTCACAAGCAGCTTGCCTGAGCAGCAAATCATCTCCGCAAACACTTCCTGAAAAGAAATAGATGTAGAAATGTCACAAAGTGCATTTTTAACAATTATTATTAGTTATTTATTCAATGTTATTCATTTTTATTTTGCATGCAGTCAAAGTCAGCTACGTGAACCACTTTACTTTTATTTTTATTTATTCATTTAATTTACCATTACAATGGTTAATTATTTATTTTACTTTTATGTGCAGCTTCATTATTATGATTTTCTATTATTTTATTTGTTCCAATTATGTCTAAATCTAACTATATTTTATTCTTTATAGGTCAGTTACATTCAGCTGCTAATTCATATTATTTTTATTTGTAGACATGCGGTAATTATGTATTTGATTATTTTATTTGTCCTGAAGTATGTTGGGGAAAACTGTTGGCGGTTATTATTCAGTGTTTGCACTTTGGGCAATTTTCTATGTAGTTGAATGTTTGTATTTCAGCAGGATTTATACAAAATATGTACAAGTTATTTGACTTAATTTTAATTGAATAATTTTGTCTTATTAAATTGTATTAATTCCAATTTAACTTGGAGGTTTTTCTATTATTATTTCGCAGCTCTGGGTACCCTTTTATTTTTGGTTTATTATTCTATTTATTCATTTCAATTTTTCAACCCCCCACTTTGCACGCACTACAACATTTTAGGCCAGCTAATCCGACCTGCTTGTTTCGTCCTTTAAGTGTCTTTTCCTAAAATGTCTTTCTTCATGTTTCTAATTGGCTTTCGTACCTCCTTGCCAGATGGATGGATGAGGTAGATCCTGTAGAGCAGACTTCTGTACAGCAGACTGCTTTGGATTTTCCTGGCCAGAAGCTGAGGGGTCCTCACGCGGACCACAATTCCTCTCTCTGTGGTGTTCAACCTCAGCAGCGGTGTGCTTATTTTGGCTGGCCAGAATTATAAGAAAAACCGCTATAATGTGCATAACTAGTGTGTGTGTGCGTGTGTGTTTACACGAGCATTGAGAAAGACTCTCACTGTCCCATCGGGGGTTGAATCTCGGAGAGAGGACCCACGCTGACTTGCTGGACGATGATGAAGCCCTCAGTCTGGTGTAGTACCATTCTCTGAGGTCAGAGGTCACGCTACTGACGTCACAGTGGTGCACCGGGATGCCCTGACAGTGGCCCACATTCTTCCAATCTTCATCTCCATAACTGAGGATAAATATATATATACATATATTATATATATTTTATATATATA
>QODF01000161.1:1379841-1421669 GCA_024372805.1 Oostethus manadensis
TATATATATATATATATATTCTAATCCAGTTTCTACTGTTTAAACTAGCCATCTTGTGCTCGTGTAACGTTTTGCAGCGACGATACTACAAGTCCCACAATTCCCTGCGGTAGCAAGCGTTTTGTCACGTAGTCTAGCAAACATGTCTAGTAGTAGTAAAGTCACTCCTTTTGCGCTTACGACGCTATTTTATCGTGTGTAGGTGATACCTCTATGGCTCCAATTCGCGGTGGTGCGTATGTCCTATTTCAATCGACTGTGACAAATTTTAGTTATGACTAAATTGTGTCGCTAGTTCGCTAGCTATTGTTAGCATACGCGGCCAATCCGGGTAATCTCCGCACGAGACTACGGCGGCCTTAGAGGGTTAAAAGTGTTCGGCAACAGTAATAGTTATGCCGCAATAGAATTCACTCGTTCCTGCGCACGTAACTCTTTCCGAACTTTACTATTTTGTTTATAACAATAGAAAAGAAATGTTACCTTGTATGATTGTTCTCTAAATCGCGTCGTTAGTTCGCTAGCTAGCTGCTGTTTAGCTCCCCTAAAATTCAGACGACAGCGGCCTCGGTGGGTCAAAAAGCTTTGGCGAAACTGGTTTGGGATAACTTTGTAACTAATTGCAAAAGGAGTTCGCGTTGTATCTGTTACATGAATATAGGCAGCAGTAATCAATAGTGAACAGCAATCAAGTGGGTCCATCAGCAAGTGCATGTTCTGGATTGACATATGTAATTATCAATACAGAGTAAATGAATATGTCCCAACAGAACAAGTCGGCTCTAATTTCATGTCCAGCTAACAGTCAGAGACCCGTTTAACTTGTTTAAAAAAATGCTGACCCATATTTGGCCAGGTTATGAATCATTTTAGGTTTAAATGCAATGACCATGGGTCCTAGATATGACACTTGGAGGACCCCAAGTGTCATATAACGCAATTGTGTAGCGTTAGCTCCTGCATGGTGATAGAAACCCAACAAAATATTGTACTACCGACACACACATATTGTGTGTTTATATGTGCTCACATCTTCCACTGGACGTGGTAGCGCACATCGCTGTCATTTGTGGACGCTGTCCAGCGCAGAACGTTCTTGAAGTCCACGGAGTCAAACGTCACCTGTGCAGGGGGGCTGAGTGACACTGCAGGCACAAACATGCAAGCGTTTGGTAGTAATGACACAAGCTAACATTATTGACGCATAAGCGAACAAACCTTGCGCCGCCAGCAGGTCCGCCAGCAGCGCGACTCCCACGAGCACACGGTTCATTTCGGTCGACTCTCTGGGTGGACACTGGAGCCACAAGGCCAGCGACCTCCAACCTTTAACAGGCACCGAACTTCCCATTTTTGTTCTCATGGAACACTGACTACATCTTTTTTACAGAAGTCCATTTGTGTGCACTGTGCACGTGAGCGCAGAAACAATGACAAAGCAGAAAAGACGATGTTCTGCAAGATGCTGGGATGTATCTGTGTGTCAGAGGTGACTGATGTGGAGCCCTCTGTGCTCTAGGTGGGCTTCTTCTACACCAAACTCATCCAAGCATGCATTTATGGGTCTTGAAGCGTGCAAACGGAAACTGGAAAGGACCTTCACTAATATTTAAAAAAGTGTCACATTAGGTCATCAAATGTGTCTTATTTAAACATTTATCATAATAAAAAATAACCATTTTTTCTAAAGATGAGCCCAAAATGTATTAAATGTACCAAACAGTTTCAGCTACACATATTATGTATATTATATTATTTCTATATTTATTATAACAGAAGTAGTTTAGCAACACTTCCAAAGAGGGCTATATGCTGTACATATTTAAATAATACAGAGGTCAGGGGTCAAGTCAATGTTTTAAATTGATGGAATAGTATTGTTCTGTTAAATTGTTTACCATTTCAATTAAAGTGTACCTAATTTGTATCTAAACGTACAAAAAGCGACCCCGCATTTCTTTTTAAACAATTAGCTATTTCAGTCAACTACATTTTCAAATGTTAAGTACAATAGTAAGATTTTAATAATATGGATTTTTTAAATTTCATATTTGAATAACAATTGCAAAAAAATATTTGGTTTAATATACTGCATATTAGATAGTAAAGTTATGTAGGAATAGTATTTAAATATAAATGTATTTATATATAAATGATATACATAATTATCTACGTATGAAATCATAAGGTGTAGTAAGTGTTGAATATTAGTTACCATATCAGCATAAATATGGGGAAAGCAAATAGCAGGAATTGCCTTGACTGGTGAAGTGTAGAAGTATTACTGCTTACTGGAAAGACTGGGAAAAACCCAGCAATCTTTTCTCACTTGCACATTAATTCAAAGAGGAAGGAAACATCACCGGCAGGCGTTTACATGCAAACACGCCAGACACACTACAAAGAAATGCTTTCACTATTTGCTTCCCGGGGAAGACCTTAAATGTCATCAACATCACACTTCTTCAGTCACGGGCCGCACCAAACTTTCCCAACAGAGTAGATAAAGACTGCCTTCCCTTTTCAATGTTTTTATTCTAGGATATTACATATATTGTTAATGCTGGGATATACGATGTGTTCTTTAATTTACTAACTAAATCTCATTTCATGTCATTCTTGAACTGCAGCAAAACGGGCGGAAACGGCGCCATTGCTGTTTCCGTGTGTGGGGTTTCTGCGCATGCGCGTTTGTACAGGACTGGAGCTATGACCCGAGCGTTTTCACGGCGTCTTCAAATCTTTCCGGTGTGGGACCCGGTTTCAAAAATGTTCCTTTACAGACCCTGAAAACGCCGGTTTCGTCTGGATGATCCGCGGATTCGATCAAGTAGTTGTGCCTTTCGTCTGGATGGGGCTGTCGGTACCAGCAGCTTAAATATTTGTGGCCACTTGGGGGCAGCAGAGAGACTCGCAATGAACTGGTTGGGCTGGTTGCTTCCCACACGTCGACATATCAGCCAAAGAAAATATGTTTTCATCCGGGAAATAAATCTCGGTCGGTAATAATGTATAAATATGTGATAATACTGCTAGAAAGCGTATTTATGCTTCTGTAATAACCGGCGTTTGTTTGGAAGTCCTTGAACGCACCAAACTCGCCACGCATTAAGCACAAGGAAGTAGTTGGAGCCAAAAACATGTAGCAGTTTGTCCCTGCCGGCTTCTGTTAGAACTTACCAAAAACAAAAGACTACAACGAGTTTGGTTTTTATTGGTGGGATTTTTGAAGCATCATTTGTTGAAAAAGACATGAAACATGCAGCGCAAAGCAGACATGACATAATTACATATAAAAGTCGGACTTGTAATTGATTGACACTATTGCTCTTATGGAACTGAACACCATCTTAGGGCTATGGTTATAATCATCATCATCACAAAAAGGTGGCTCACTAGTGATTTACTGGTAATTATGTGAGTCCCCAAATTCCTAAACTTTTGAGGTGAAGTGCAAATTGTACAACTTTCAGAGCATTAAGAACTTTGAACGTTCCACTTTACTGTTAGTAGTAAAATAGAGAAAAGTGCACTTACTTTTAAAAACAACTAAGTCAAAACATATATAAAAAAAATTTCAAATATGTATTTTAAATCCAGATAGTATTGACTAAAGTTTTATTTCAAGTCTTAATGAAGTACAATTATAAGTGTCTTTNGGTGGGAGGGAGGGAGGGGAGGGGGGGGGGCTGTTAAAACACAACAAAAGGGAAGTGGAGGCCATGACAGTAACAACAATACTAGTCCAGTGCCACAAGTCCCATTAAGGTGCATCATAATATGTGCAAATACAACAACATTTCACTCAATGCCCCAGCGCCTCTTGAAGAGCGCAGACTACACGTTAAAGAACTCAGCAATGGTGGTGTAGTGGTTCACACTGCGGGCCCTCAATACCACAAACACAAGAGCGCTGTGAAGAACTGATAAGGCCAGTTTCTGGTTGGGATATATATAAACTGCTCAAAAAAAATATACATACATCTCACCTGCTAAAAAAAAAAAAAGGGAACACTTAAACAACACAAGGTAACTCCGAGTCAATGACACTTCTGTGAAATCAAACTGTCCACTTAAAAAGAAACAGACTGGCAATCAAATTGACATGCTGTTGTGCCAATGGAATAGAATTCATTTGAGGAATTTGGAAACAAGGAATTTGAGTGTGACTCCAAATCCTTTGCTCATTTTTGGGTGATTTTGTAGTCATCACATTCAAAACTATGTAAAGAACGCAGTATTTCGTAGGAATAGTTCAATCATTTGGAAGTAGGATGTGTTATTTTAGCGTTTCTTTCGTTTTTTGAGCAGTCCCGGGTGGGCCAAAAGTAGGGCTACAATCACTTCATTATCTGCTGGGACTCAGTAGTCAAATGTGGATTCTTAACAGCCCAGTACACACACGTGTAATGTTTTTAAGACATGAGTAAGCAGCAAGGAATAAAGCTTAAGTACTACTTCCTAGAATTGATATCTTAAAGCGTGATTGTTAAGGTGATACATAATGAAGTAACTGTACCCCTACTTTTGGCCCACCCTGGGCTGTCAAAAGTTACAGCGTTAATGGACAATAACGACACCATTTTCTTGGACGTGCGATTACCGTGCACAATTAAAAGAACTAAATGAATACACAGCCACCATCCGCCAGTATGAGCCTTGACGTTTTTCTGAGCAAATATGAGGTGCATGTATGCATTCCCACGTTATATCAGCATTTGGGAGCAAATATGAGTTGAAAGAAAAGAAAAATACAAGACAGTGGTCTATACGTGCAGCCCGAGAGAAAGTAGGTGTGTTCAAGGACAGTGGGACAAATCACCACTCACTAACATTCAAAAACTATGGGATTGCTAACTGGACATTAGCACACACACAAACACACACACATCAGGGATTTATGCTGCAGATTCTGACACTGATCCTGCATGAGTGAAATCAGCCGATACCAATCATATTATACTTAAAACGCATACATTTTTACATGTATTAATGATTGAATTTGGGCAGGGGTGCCTAATAAGAAGGGAAATTCAGGACTCCGTCATTAGTTTAAATGACAACAAATGAAAATAAAGAGAGTACGAGTAATTTCTCTCTTGCATTTGTAAGGCGACGTACTCCGTGACTCAGTTCACAGCACCAGATGATACTGGTGTAATGGTGTTGTCGACAGACATCTGCCAGGGTTTTAACGCTAAAATTACCATAAAAAAGCTAAAATTACCATAAAAAGAAAACCCCATTTCCTTCTAGTCAGTAGTTGCTCCCACTTTTCGCTCCACCTCCATATTTCCACATACTACGGTGTGGGCCGAGGGTCAAACAGGGCGTGCGCTTGTTAATCACGTGTCAAAAACAAAATAGTCCCGTTCAGGGAAATTTCCATTAACACATGAACTTTGACAGCCCTAATATTTAGTAACAATCCAGTTTTACACTGAGAACTGCAAACCAGAAACCATGAAAGGAGGTCAGGATGTTCTGGTCTACGCTGGCACATCGGTGGCTTCTTCTTCAGACCGGACAGCAGAACGTCTCTCATAAGCATTCTCGGACTCCTGCTCGTCTTCCTCCAAGTTCTCTGCACCCATGTAACCTTCCTCCTCCTCCTCCTCCTCCTCCTCCTCCTCTGCCGCATCTCCATCACCATCCTCGCCAGACAGCCTCTCCGGCTCGGCGATCAGGTTGCCTGGAGGTGCTTCATCCTGCAGAGAGGTCGAGTTAAACCCCATTTCGGGCACATCTGGCGTCTCCTGCACAAGACTCATGGTGCAGGAGTTGGAATGGTCTGTAAAGTCCTGTGGGGCACAAAAGGAGCAAGGGTGATGTGGTGTTTTAGGGTGGACGAGGAAAGAAATAAAACCAATGACCCAACAATGAACACACCAGGAAGGATGGTGGAGCAAATGTGGCTTTGGTGTGTTTTCTGCAGTACATGAAGAGGAGGGTAGAAACGCCAGCCAGGACCAGCAAGGACACCACTACAGACACAACCACTACTTCTGTACAAAAAACAACATAAAATGCTGTTTAAGCCTTACTTTTTTTTCCCATTTATTTACTCGCATTGTTTACCTTAATGAGAAAATTTTTTAATTTCTTCACATAACTGTTGAAAAAAAATGTATATATTTTTTAGAATATAGAAATAAAATACATAAAATATATTTAAAAAAGGTATTTTTAAAATTAATTTTGCCCATCATCCACAATCTTTCTGTAAGACATGAACACATGTCTTAGCGTACTAATGATATAAAAACAGTTAATTAGTGCATGTAATTAGAAGCATCCATTGCGCCTATATAGCCTTCTGAAAAAACCCTCCAAACACCACTGCATTTATGTCATGTGACATGCATACACTGTAAACCAAGCTACAGCGACATTGTCATTATAATTATTATTACCATTGTTACACTGAAGAACTACGTTACTAGTGTAGTGACACCCAATTTTGTTTTGGAGTGAAATCAATGCGCCCAGGAAAAACAAAGCATTCCATGTTATCATGTGCCTGTTACTACACACTCGCAGCGTGGATACAAAACCATAAAACCCTGTTGGCGCTTTTTGGAGGCGTTTAAATAATGGCCTTTCCAGGTGGAATAGGTGTGTCCTATTATGTGCAAAAACTAGCTGTCTATTTTTACTTTTGTTTCTTCTTTTTTAGAACGCACAGAAAAGGGAAAGACGTGTGTTCATATCTCACATAAGGAGTGTGTATGATGGAAAAACCCAAAATAAGTGTTTTAAGTAGCGCTTTAAAATGCAAAAACAAGAAATGGGAGTGAGAAAAAAACAATTTATTGCCAAGAAGCATTAAAGTGAAATAATAGAAATATGAAATACATCAACTTTGTCATGATATTCTCATTTATTGAGCAGCGCCACTTTTATCCAGCCCATCTTTTAAAACTACATCATATATATACACATATCAAGCATTATTATATTTCGGGGAGTTTTTAACCCTTTAAAAGTTGTTTTTATTGGACAAAAAACTATTTTCCATTAAAAATACAGTTCATTAAGTATTTGCTTATGATGGTGATTATTTAGTCTCACTCAACTGTTTCCCGGGAAGGTGCAGTAGTCCTGCGTCCCTTGAACGTTTATTTTTTCCAGCTCCCCCCTGATGGTCACGCAATGCTTCTCCTGGGCGGCGTCCACCGGAAACTTCTGCTGGCACACTTGCTCCAAGCAGCTCAGGTCGGCAAACTGCTTCTACACCACAGGAATGGACAGGTGGTGGGAGGAAATCGGTGAGGCAGATTACACAGTAATGTGGCCACACGGGGGCGCCGGTCCCACCTTGCTGATGGTGACGTCGTATTTGAAGACAGGCAGAGGTCTGTCTGGCTGCTCGTGTGTCCTCTTCTTTCTGCTTCTGGAGTCCAAAGCACGAGGAAGTCTCTGGTGGTAAAACAGCCACGGATGCTCAAAGCTCAGCAGGATGGTGTGATCCTGATGTTCCAACACGGTCACAGGAGGCAGGTCCAACGAACCTGGAAACATGTGGACTGATTCTCCTTCCTATGACCACTATCCAGATTCTCATTCCTATGACCACTATCCAGATATTTCCTTCAGCTCACATCGCTGGGTCGCTGGAGAGTCCATGTAGTAGCTGAAGAGGATGCCGTCATCTGGAGCGGGATCTGACTGGTCCTCCCTGAGGACTGCGGTCACGGTCAAGAGGTAATCATTGCTTGGGTCCGAGAGAAAGGACACATCAGCTTGGAGGTGGGGAGGGTCCACCCACAGTGGATCGATGGCTCTGGAGAGTCAGAAGAGAACTATTGAGCATTAAATGTAATAAACACACAAAAAACAAACTAACCCGTTTGAGTCCGACAACTGGCCAACATCCACCCTGAATCGGAGGCCCGGAGGCGGGTGGTCGTAGCTCCACACCAATGTGTTCTGCAGGTTGCCACAGTGGAGCGTCACGTTGCTTGGTGGTGCCACTGCAGAAATACATTTTTAGAACGCAAGTTTTCACTCACGTTGTGGTTGCAGTGTAAACTCTGTTCAGCCGTCCATCAAACTACACAACAAAACATCTAAGACACCAAAGATTATTTCCAATCCAGGCTTTTGCAGGCTGGAGGAGCACGACTTTTCAAGCCACAAAGACAGAAGAGCTTCCAAGAACATTCTGATCATTCCTAGGACGTCCTTGCAAACTCTCACATTTCAGCAAGCATTTAATGACAGTAAATCTCGCAAAGGAACAACAGTATGGAAAGCAAACTTGAATGTACTTTACAGCAGGCCTATTCAATTTGCAACGATTCCCAAGTGGGACACAGGGAAAAAGTATTTTTTAGAAGCCCTCAGAAGCTTTCTTCCAAAATTCCCACTGTGCTGTGGATCGTGAAGGCAAAAAACACAAACTGTAAAACCCACAACGCTTTGATGTTAAATCCAACAGTGACAACCAATTCCTCTAAAATGGTCCTTTTCACACATCGACTACTGCATCAACAGGAACATCATTCAAAACATCCCTCCAAAAACCCCTGATTAAAACCTCTGTTATTCCATCAGTGCAATATTGGGGAAAAATAATTTAATAAAAAAAAATTATATTTTAAAAATAGATTTTAATTGTTAAATCTCTTCACGGACTAGCCTTGCCAACCAGTTTCCAAGTACTTTAAACACACAAGTTTTTTTTAGCCAAGGCCTGCCCTCTCCAGGGCTACTTTGTCCAGCTTCTCCCGGCATTCCTAGGTTAGTTGAGGGACATTAGTCTCTCCACCATGTCTGGTTCTTCCCCGAGGTCTCTTACTGGTCGGACGTGCCCTGACAAAGTCTGCATTACTGCAGACACCGCAACAATCCGCCTGTTGATGTCCTTTTCCATCCTTCCCACACATGTGACCAAGACCAACCAGTACTTAGGGCGTATCAACACAAAGACAAAACACGGATAAGTTCCAAATCGTATTCTGCAAAGATGGCGCTAGTTCAGAGAATATGTGCGTCTATATGAATGTACTCAAAACGAGTAAAAACGATTTAATACTCATGCCAAACCTGTCAGTGCCGCTGTGACACTCTGAAAGCGGAAACGCGAGAGACTGACAACAAAACACGGGTCATGCAGTTGTGCACAAGGTCTGTAAACAGAAAACATAGCGGCAAATACATTTGTTGTTCTTCTCGAAAATAAACGCAGCAGCAGACTTTACCGGAATAGCGACAATAGGCTCACTAGATTCAGTAGCACAAAAACCACAATGTACAAAGGCATTGCTGTTTCCGCGTTTGCGGTTTTAACACATGCGCGTTTGTAAAGGCGTGGAGCTATGATCCAAGCGTTTTCATAGAAGCTGGGGCGAGGTCGTACCTACGGAGCTGCGTAAACGCCGTCTTCAAATCTTTCCACTCTGGGAGCCGGTTTCAAAAATGTTCGTTTACAGACCCTAAAAACGCCGGCTTCGTGTGGACGATACGCCGGTTTGATAAAGTACTTGTGAGTTTAGACACTGGAGTCTTCATCCGGATGGGGCTTTAAACTCCTTCACTTAGGGCAGGATCTCATCCCCTACCTGGTCATGACACTCCATGGACTCGGACCTGGAGGTGCCAATTCTCATTTCATCAAATTGAGACTCCACATAGAAAATGTTTGGCCGAACATCCATCCATCCATCCATTTTCTATACCGCTTATCCTCATTAGGGTCACGGGGATGCTGGAGCCTATCCCAGCAGACTTTGGGCGAGAGGCGGGGTACACCCACGCCACGCCACGCCAATTATAGCCACGCCAGTCCACCAATAATTCTCGCGCTGAGATATGTTTGCTGTATTCAGCATACAGTATGGATGGTTAAAAAGTGAGCTAAATAAAAGATGTAAACAAAATGGCCATACAATGAGGGAAAAAACTATTTGAACCTGAGCTGATTTTGTAAGTTTGCCCACTAACAAAGAAATGACCAGTCTAGAATTTCAATGGAAGGTTTATTTGAACACAAAGACAACAATGACAAATTACCAGTAGGTGCAGTAGATTCTCAGAAAACAAACAAGACCCAGGATTCACAATATGCACGCTCTTAGTTGAATGGGGGGTGTTACAAAATAGCAGTGTGGCATTCAATCAGTGATCAGGTTTGTGAAGAAGCAAATCAGGTGGCCCCTAATTAAGGATAAAACCATGACTTGTTGAACATGCATTTCTCTTTGATAGCCTGAGGAAAATGTGTCGTTCAAGATATTGTTCAGAAGAACAGCGTACTTTGATTGGAGAGGGGAAAACTTAAGAAGGACGGTCAAAATGAGACCATTCTTGTTTCATTCGGAGCTTGTTGACAAGTGACTGACCTTTGTTGACCTTTAATAAAAGTGTAAAAACACAAAAACGAAAGCGGCACAAACGTACATTTTAACTGCACAAAACGAGATGCAAAAGATGAAAATTTGGATTCATTCGGAGCATGTCGGGGGGCTACGTGACCTTTGGTTGACCTTTAAGAAAAGCGTAATATCTCCAAAACGAAAGCAGCACGAACTTTGATTTTAACTGAACCCAATAGCACAAACGAGGACAATCAAAATGAGACCATTTTGGTTTCATACGGAGCATGTTGACAGGCTGATTATGCAATAGCGCAAAACTTTAATTGTTAAAATCTCAAAAACCAAAGTAGCACAAACTTTCATTTTAATTGCACAAAACAGCACAAACAAATGGGATTATTTTGGTTTCTTTTGGAGAAAATGGGGGGCTGCATTATCTTTGGTTGACCTATAAAAGAAAATGTAATAATTGAAAAACAAAAGCAGCACACATGTTAATTTTAATTGCACAAAACAGCACAAATGCAGCACAAACAAATGAGACTATTTGAGCAGAGTTTTGCGCGAATGGGGGGGCCGCCTTCACTCCGGTTAAGAAGAGGTGCAAAAAAAATGTTGGCTGAGATATGAGAAGCAAAATTTGCTTCTTCTTCATTTTCGAGAAGAACAACAAATGCTGGAAGACACAGCACATCACTTTATTGTGGCTTTATAATGCCGTGTGACTTGAAGCAACAGTTCCACTTTGTCGTTGGTCCAGTTCGGCTACTCGTACTTGTTTTAGCTTTACAGGCCGCCTGCGGAACTGTGCATGACCAGTGTTTTGCTGTCGGTCTGTCAAGTGTTTTTGCTTTTAGAGTGTCACAGCACCACTAACAGGTTTGGCATATGTATTACATCGTTTTCACTCGTTTTCAGTACATTCATATGGACGCACATAGTTTCTGAACCGGCTTCATCTTTACGGAAAAGATTTTGGAAATGATGAGCATTTTGTCTTCGTGTGGATATAGTCTAAGATTTGGATTAAGAATCCCCCGCAAAATCCCTCTGTTAAAAAAAACCTGTGCAGAAAAGGTTACAACTTGCCAAAGAACACATCAACCTCCCTAAAGTGAAATGGAGGAACATTTTGTGGACTGATGAGAGTAAAACTGTTATTTTTGTTTCCAAGGGCCAGACAGTTTGTGAGACAACCCCCAAACTTTGAATTCAAGCCGCAGGTACAGTGAAGACAGTGAAGCATGGTGGTGCAAGCATCATGAAATGGGCATGTTTCTCCTACTATGGTGTTGGGCCTATTTATCACACAGCAGGGATCATGGATCATTTTGCAAGACAAAAACCCCAAACACACTAGCAAACGAGGAAAATCTTGGTTCCAAACCAACTAAATTAATGTAATGGAGTGGCCAGCCCAATCCCTGGACCTTAATCTGATCGACAACTTGTGGGGTGACATCAAAGTTGCTGTTTCTGAAGCAACACCAAGAAATGTTAATAAATTGTGGAATGTTGTTAAAGAATCTTGGAGTGGAGTTGGTTGACTCCATGCCACATAAATGTGAAGCAATTATAAAAAATGGTCATACAAATAAATATTAGTTTAGTGTTTCACAGGATTTTGAAATCCTAGAAACAAAAAAGTTCGTACAAAAGAGTTTTGAGTTTGTAAAGTCAACGGCAGACTTTGCTATTTTTTTTAACACACCCCTTTCAACTAATTGCCCAGTTACAAGACATTGCTATTTTTTTTAACACACCCCTTTTAACTAATTGCCCAGTTACACAGCCTTAAGAGTGTGCATATCATGAATCCTGGGTCTTGTTTGTTTTCTAAGAATCAACTGGATCTGTTTGCCATCTAGCAATAAAAATATACTAATAAGAGTACTTTACTGCTGTTAGTCTCGCTCTTGCCTAAACTGGTACTGTGACACAAACTTGTTATTTTTTTTTTTGCTTTGTTTGCTCAGCTCCACCGCTGTGACTGTCATATGTCATATATGATCATATTTGTCATGTCTTGTATCCTCATGCATTATTACGGCATGAGGACTACAGTGCAGTCATATATGACTGTCATTACTTCATAACATGATTTTTTCGAGCATCTGCTCACGTTATCATTCCCACGCAGGTCATTGTTAGCACTTTATTTTCCCTCTTGTACACACGCAGGCCAAAACACGTCAATGCGAGAACCGTCAAGATAATCACAACAGTTAGAATGACGAGTCGCTCACCGCACCAGTGGGGCTAGTCTGAGAGCGCGGCCACCACTCGAAGGAAGTCTGACCACAAACGTCAATTTCACTTCCTTGTGCCCGCTGTAGAGGTTTACATTACAAAATTGTTACTAAAAATACAGGCATTGTGCTGAAGTTTGAAAAGGAGGCTTTTGACGTTCAAGGACAAACACTGCAGATGGGCTACCGGTGAAACAAGCGAAAGTAAAGAGAGGGACACAGCGGAAATCCCCGGTGCAGTGTTTATGGCTGTGGGATAAATGTTCAGGGAATACCATTTAAATGTCCCACCTGTTTTTTCTGCACACATTTGCATTGGCATTGACTCTTTATGTCCATTCATTGCCATTTATAGTACTGACCACTCCAAATAGGTCTTGAAAATTGAAAAAAAAAAGCCCAAAATCGTAAGGGAAAAGTAGGGAAGTTTTACAATGGGCAAAGAGGAAACAAGCTCTTACATAGGCATATAAATGTATACAGTAGATCCCAGCTTTCAGTTACATTCCCGGACCACCACATCAACATTTGCAATAAGAGTGACTGTTGTCATTAGCCCCTTAGCCACGGCGGGAACTTTCCTATTTACCCTTGTGGTTTGAAATACCCTGTGTTCCGCCAAACTCTGTCAGAGCAAAAGTTCCTCTAGGGCACAAGTGTCAAACCCAAGGCGAGGGGGCCAGATGAGGCCTGTCACATCATTTTATGTGGTTCACAAATGTCTGGCAATATTGTAATTCAATCATGCACTTCACCGTTTTCCCTGTAATGTTACTTATTCATTAATTTTGACAGCAAATTTGTACTGCAGGTAGTTCTTTTAAACTTCAACTTCTTCTGATCATACAACAAGATATGTCATGCATTTTATGTTATGAAAAACAAATACTTGAATGTCTGTTTGACACCTTAATCTTACTTTAAAGCAAGTTATCCATCAACTTGTCAGTAAACAAAAAAGATAATCAAATGCATGGGCAGTTGTTTGATAAAATCATGAAGTTACGTTCATGTATATTAAATAATGATTTTCCTCTGAAGGCAGCCATAATAGTGATGTTCCCCTTAATGAAAACAAGTTCGACACCTCTGTTCTTGGAGAGGAAAAGTTCCTCCTGGCCACTAGGTACTTTCTGCTAAATTCCAGGAACTATGGAGGGACTTCAACACATGTACAGTTTCTACACTTTAGTGCTATACATTTTATTCCCAAACTGCAACCAAAGTGAACTGAACTATGACCTTTAAACAGAGGTATGTACCTAACCGTGATTATATACATTTATAATTTGTATAACAATAAGGTATATTTACAGTTAAAGAAAATGAAAGTAAAATAATCAATGTAAAATGCTCGGAGAATGGAAATTGGAAAAAAGACGCCACCGTCATCAAGCAAGAAGATGGTATTTCTGACAGGATCTGCTCCTATGAAAAGGACAGTGATAACTAGGCGGTGTAGTGGTCTCATTATTAAATTTTCTGTCTCTCCCTCCCTTGCAACGTTCCTTCCAGTGTGCAAAATCAACCACAGGGATAACAGAAAGAGTTTTTTTTTTTTATTGTTCTTTATTTTATATGCCCTTCGTTTGGTCTGTGTACAACCACGCTTGCACACGTCACTATATCTGCCAGCAAAATGATCCAGTTCGTTTTTATTCATCATGTGATTGATTGATTGATTATTGGGACAGGCCTACAGCTACACCTGCACAGGCCTACTACATGCGCTGACTTTTAGAAGAATGCAATGCGTCTTGAGTAAGACTGAAAACAGCAAAGAGGAAATGATTTGAGAAAATTGTCAGTTCGACGCTTGCAACACTTTTACTCGACCAGCAGTGGCGTGCGCGTGCGTGCGTAATGTCGTATGTTACAGCATATGTGCAAAAACGATGGCTATTTTAACAACAACATAGGAGGTGAAGCTCAACACGTGCACAACGAACACCGCTAGTTACCTAAATGCACATTCCGAAAGCGGACAACATTAGATACCATTAGAAACCTGGCGAGTCCGTTTTTTTCTTACTGATTAGCGACTTGCCCGTGTCAAACAGAAATAATAAGAAAGCATACGTACATTATAAACGCCTGGTATTCACATTTGACGACATTTCTGAAACAAATCTCAAGTCAAAGCACGCTAATGCTAGTTTAAAAAAGGTGGCCTGGTCGAACGCCTGTCGGGAATGAGCTGATACTGTATGTTGCCTTGCCTTACCTTGTGCCACCGTGGCGTCTAAGACGAGCAAAACGACCACAAGAGACTTGAAATGTGCCAGACCCATGTCCACATCGGAACCTCGCTCACAAGGACACTGCCGTTTACGCCCCAAATCCAGGAAGTTTCCCGTGAAAACAGTCCACTCCAATATGGATCCCACTTCCGCTGTTGCCTTCAAAGACCCTCGGAAATAAACACGATTGTTTATTTAAGAGATGGGCTTAATTTTTTAATTGTTGTTGTTGTGTTAAATTGTAATGGAGCCGCAACGGGGCACAAGCCAGTGTCTTATCGTGCCGGTTCTAAGCCCGGATAAATACACAGGGTTGTGTCAGGAAGGGTATCCGACGTAAAACTTTGCCAAACCAGAGCATGCCAATCAGACAAATGACTTCCATACCGGATCGGATGTGGCCCGGGTTAACAACGCCCGCCACCGGCGCTGTTCACCGACAGGGTGCCGGAGGAAACTGGATTACTGTTGGCCGAAGAAGGAGAGGAGGAAGCTGTGTTCGTTGGAGGAGAGAGAAGAGGAATGCTATGAGTCTAGAACTAAGAGTTGGGACTTTGAATGTTGGAACTATGACAGGAAAAGGTAGAGAATTAGTTGACATGATAGAAGCTTAGGAGCAGGGTTCAAGCTGTTCTATCATGGTGTAGCTAGGAAGAGAAATGGAGTAGGGGTGATTTTGAAGAAGGAGTTTGCTAGCAAAGTCCTGGAGGTAAAAATAGTGTCAGATAGAGTGATGAGACTGAAGCTAGAAATTGAAGGTGTGATGTTCAATGTTGTTAGTGGGTATGCTCCACAGGTAGGATGTAAGATGGAGGAGAAAGAGAAATTCTGGTCAGACCTGGATGAAGTGATGCAGAACATCCCCAGAAGTGAGAGAGTTGTCATTGTGCGGACTTCAATGGGCATGTTGGTGCAGGAAACAGAGATGATGAGGAGGTGCTGGGCAAGTTTGGTATCCAGGAGAGGAACGCAGAAGGACAGATGGTGGTTGACTTCGCAAAAAGGATGGAAAAGGCTGTAGTGAATACTTTCATCCAGAAGAGACAGGAACATAGGGTGACCTACAAGAGTAAAGGTAGGAGCACACAGGTAGACTACATCTTGTGTAGAAGGTGTAACCTGAAGGAGGTCAGTGACTGCAAAGCAGTGGTAGGTGAGAGTGTAGCCAGACAGCATAGGATGGTCGTGTGTAGGTTGACTGTAGGGGTGAGAAGGATGAAGAGGGTAAAGGCAGAACAGAGGACAAAATGGTGGAAACTAAAAAAGGAGGAGTGTTGCGTGACTTTAGGAAGGAGTTGAAAAAGGCTATGGGTGGCCAGGAAGTCCTTCCAGATGACTGGACAACTACAGCTACTGTGATCAGGGAGACAGGTAGGAGAGTACTTGGTGTGTCATCTGGAAGGAAAATAGATAAGGAGACTTGGTGGTGGAATGAGGAGGTGCAGGAGTGTATACAGAGTAAGAGGTTAGCTAAGAAGAAGTGGGACACTGAGAGGACTGAAGAGAGTAGACAGGAGTACAGAGAGATGCAGCGTAAGGTGAAAGTAAAGGTGGCAAAGGCCAAACAAGGGGCTTATGATGACTTGTATGCTAGGTTGGACAGCAAGGAGGGAGAGAAAGATCTATACAGGTTGGCAAGGCAGAGGGACAGAGATGGGAAGGACGTGCAGCAGGTTAGGGTGATGAAGGATAGGGATGGAAGGGTATTGACAGGTGCCAGTAGTGTCATGGGAAGATGGAAAGAGTACTTTGAAGAGTTGATGAATGAGGAAAATGAAAGAGAACAAAGAGTAGAAGAGGTGACTGTTGTGGACCAGGAAGTAGCAAAGATTAGTAAGGAAGAAGTGAGGAGGGCATTGAAGAGGATGAAGAATGGAAAGGCACTCGGTCCTGATGATATACCTGTGGAGGTATGGAAGTGTCTAGGAGAGGTGGCAGTAGAGTTCCTGACCGGGTTGTTTAACAAGATCTTAGATAATGAGAAGATGCCTGAGGAATGGAGGAGAAGTGTGCTGGTGCCCATTTTTAAGAACAAGGGAGATGTGCAGAGTTGTGGCAACTACAGAGGAATAAAGCTGATGAGCCATACAATGAAGTTATGGGAAAGAGTAGTTGAAGCTAGACTAAGGGCAAACGTGAGCATTTGTGAGCAGCAGTACGGTTTTATGCCAAAAAAGAGTACAACAGATGCAGTATTTGCTTTGAGGATGTTGATTGAGAAGTACAGGGAAGGTCAGAGGGAGCTGCATTGTGTTTTTGTAGATCTGGAGAAAGCTTATGACAGGGTGCCCAGAGAGGAACTGTGGTATTGTATGAGGAAGTCTGGAGTGGCAGAGAAGTATGTTAGAGCGGTGCAGGACATGTACGAGGACTGTAAGACAGTAGTGAGGTGTGCTGCAGGTGTGACAGAGGAGTTCCGAGTGAAGGTGGGACTCCATCAGGGATCAGCTCTGAGCCCCTTCTTGTTTGCTATGGTGATGGACAGGCTGACGGACGAGGTTAGACAGGAATCTCCATGGACTATGATGTTTGCAGATGACATTGTGATATGTAGTGAGAGCAGGGAACAGGTGGAGGAGAAGCTTGAGGGGTGGAGGTTTGCCCTGGAAAGGAGAGGAATGAAGGTCAGCCGCAGCAAGACGGAGTACATGTGTGTAAATGAGAGGGACCCAAGTGGAAGAGTGAGGTTACAGGGAGAAGAGATAAAGAAGGTGGAGGATTTTAAGTACTTAGGGTCAACAGTCCAGAGCAATGGAGAGTGTGGAAAAGAGGTGAAGAAGCGTGTGCAGGCAGGCTGGAATGGGTGGAGAAAAGTGTCGGGTGTGATGTGTGATAGAAGAGTTTCAGCTAAAATGAAAGGAAAGGTGTACAAAACTGTGGTGAGACCAGCGATGTTGTTTGGTTTAGAGACAGTGCCGCTAAGGAAAAGACAGGAGGCAGAGCTGGAGGTAGCAGAGATGAAGATGCTGAGGTTCTCTTTGGGTGTGACCAGGATGGACAGGATCAGGAATGAGCACATCAGAGGGACAGCACATGTTAGAGGTTTTGGAGATAAAGTCAGAGAGGCCAGACTGAGATGGTTCGGACATGTCCAGAGGAGAGATAGTGAATATATTGGTAGAAGGATGCTGAGTTTTGAATTGCCAGGCAGGAGGCCTAGAGGAAGACCAAAGAGGAGGTTTATGGCTGTAGTGAAAGAGGACATGAAGGTAGTTGGCTCAAGAGAAGAGGATACAGAAGACAGAGTTAAATGGAGGCAATTGATTTGCTGTGGCGACCCCTGAAGGGATAAGCCGAAAGGAAAAGAAGAAGAAGAGGAGAAGACTTAATTTTTAAATTGTTACTATTAAATAAATAACGTCGATACTGCATTTGTAGACTTCAGAGTAAAAAAGAAACAAACAGTTGATGGAATAAAAGTTTCTTATTCTTCCATTTAAAGCACAAACTATGTGGCAGTATATGCCACATAGTGGCATATAGATGCGCCGCATCTGTTAGGTGATTAGTGGGCAGCACCAAGATGATCTATAAAGCCTGAAGGTGACCAAAGTACTAGCGATGTGTCGGTTGCAAACGAATCGGCTTTAAGCGCTCTTTGAAACGGAAACGGTTCGCGTCGTTGTGAGCCATTTGAGAGCCGATTAGTTTTTTCCTCACCTCTTTTTCTGGTAAATTTGACGTAATAGGGGCGGGGCACACAGCCACACTGTACATGAAGGATGAGATCTTCAATGCCAATCTTCAATAAAGACACATCTGTTACCTAGATGTTGCTTTTTCTTTTTGTTTAGCACTTTTTTCATTCATTGATTTAAATAATAAACATTTGATATCACATATTATTTACATTGGTAATTGTTTTTACACAATACCCATAATGTGGTAATAAATTCATTTAAGACAGCAACAAAACATGAGGAGCCACGTAGGAGCCGAAAGAACCGGCTCTTTTGAGTAAACGGAGCCAAAAGAACAGGTTCTCTAATAAGAGCTGGAATTTTCCACCACTACAACACACGCTGCGGTGTTTGGTGTGTGAGTTATATACTGAGCATCCAGGGGCGCTCCTAAACAGAGCATGGCCTACTGGTGGGATTAGTCAGGCACTCAATTAATTTGAGCTTCTTAATACAGTTTTTTATAAAATAGTTTCAAAGTGGTGACTTGATGTGGCCATAAATTACGTTTGTCAGGATTTTGGGGGCCCCATTTCTCCACAATGGCAATGTGTATTTTCTTTAAACCAAATTCATTGACGTCTCCCATACGTACAATTAAGAAATGTCATTTTGTTTTGAAACCTCCAGTTGGCGTCATTCCCTAAAAAATGTGCACAATTTCATATTGTGTGAAATGTACACATCAGCGACCAAGATTTGTCAAATCTATGAAAGTTTTATTGTCATACTGTACATGGAAAAACTTAACTGTTAAAAATTTTTAAGGCTGACTTTGTACAAAATTAGTGTGATCTAAGACAGTAACTCAGTAACCTTAATTTAAATGTAAAGTTACATTTATTTTTTTTTGTTTATTGAGATGTTTTGTAATGTTCCTGTAAGTTTGCACATATAATATATATATTTGTATATATATATATTAATGTATATATATATTTTTTAAATGAAGTACATTAAAGTAAAATACTGAGCTGTGAAAATAATTCTCAATAATAAAGCAAAAAGTCATGCTCCTCTGCATTTTCTGTAATTTTGCAGGTCACTAGCTGACTTTTGGAGGCTGAAGATAAAAAAAAGGTAAAAGAAATTGCAAAAGTAAAAAAAAATAAATAAATATGTGCGTGAAAATTAAAATGTGTGTAACACACACACACACACACACGCATATTTAAATATACGATATGTCAAATTATAGTTATGTAGTCCAAAGATATCCGAAAAATGCTGCAGTTAAGTGTGATAAACGGGTAAACTGGTCAATTTAGGGCATCAAACATGGGTGGTTGGGTGATGTGTGCCGCATGAAATGGCAAGCATAGTGTGAGCGTACTGTGAGTTAGAGCTTCCTCTGTGGGATACTCGACCCCCCCCCACCCTGACGTCAGCTGGATGTGGGATATTTTCTTCCCATGCTGCTTGAAACTGACGCATTCGCATATCGGCTCTCTCGGCGGAGACCTTGGGTGAGTAGACCACACTGTACAGAAATACTTCAGCTAGGGCACACAGCCGGGAGTTGAGATGTACTTCTTACAGTTTGGACACCTGGACTGGGTGGAAAGGAAAAGCAAGATGATGCATATTCCTCACTGCATTCCTGTATTTGTGTTATGTAATGGAAACACTTATGCAGATAGAAGGCATTTAGCTGCTTTGCACAGTGAGACGTAAACACACAGACTTTCTATGTCTTTAACGCTATTCTTTGATCATTCTGCATATTTAGGGCTTGGGGTGTTTCTTTGTATGCAAGTGGTGTGACTCTTACAGTTTTGTGGTCAAAGAAGGGAAACAAAATGTTCAAATGTTCCAGTTGGGTTTGGTATTCCTTGATGAGTGTGTTTTTGAGTGTCACGAAGAAGAAGAAGTCCATGAAATCATCTCCTCTGTGTGTTAGCTCATGCTTTCTGGAAGTGGGATGTGATCTTCTACAGATAGACTGCAGGGCGCAGCTGTGCAGTAAAGAACATAAAGTAACAGGTAGCTTTTGTGATGAAATGCAAATAATCCAAACCAAAATGTTGTCTGCTGGATTGAATAAGAAGGCTATGTTTATATCCTGCTATTTGTACCAGCTTAGATTTCATTGAAAGTGTCTAAACTAGCTACTTGCTGCTTTTTCTATTGGTCCTCCGCATATTTGAATAATACAATTGAAAAAGAAAAAGAAATAAATCGGGGGGAGGGACAAGTAACTTTATGAGAATAAAGCAGAACTATTAGAAGTAAAAGTCATAATATTAGGAGACAAAAGTAATAATTTTACAAGAATAAAGTGGTAATTACGGTAGTATTATGAGGAAAAAAATGTAATTGCAATTTATGGAAGATTAAATTTGGTTAATGTTATAACATAACAAAAATAAAGTCTTAATATTAGGGGTAATTTCTCACATATAACACAAAGTTGTTGTTTTTTTAAATTGTGAGAGGTGGCTAATACCAAACCATAGAAACAGTACTGCTAGAACTTCGTACGAACAGGTTGCTTGACCTTATCAGCCATCTTAGAAGACACACACGCGCGCGCACACACACATATAGCTTAGACCAGGGGTCAGGAACCTTTTTGGTTAAAAGAGCCATAAAAGCCTCATACATTAAAATTGATTTTTCGACGCTGAATACAACTGCGCCGCGCAGTGGTCGAGTGGGTAGCACATTGGCCTTACAGTCAGGAGGTTCAGGGTTCGAATCTTCGTTGGGTATCTCTGTGTGGAGTTTGCATGTTCTCCCCGTGCGTGTGTGGGTTTTCTTCGGCTACTCCGGTTTCCTCCCACATTCCAAAAACATGCATGTTAGGTTAATTGGTGACTCTAAATTGTCCATAGGTATGAATGTGAACGTGAATGATTGTTTGTCTATATGTGCCCTGCGATTGACCGCCGACCAGTCCAGGGTGTACCCCGCCTCTCGCCTAGAGTCAGCTGGGATAGGCTCCAGCATACCAGCGACCCTAATGAGGATAAGCGGCATAGAAATTGGATGGATGAAAGAATACAATTGAATGCATGCACAACCAACATTTTTAGAATATAATAAATCTCTGAATTAATTATTTTAAATACCATTGTTATACTGAAGCTAACCAATAATACATAAAATACTTCTTACCATTGATGCGACTTCTGGTGCTGAATGCTTTTGCATTGTAACGCGTATCTTTCTTTCTTTTTGTCATCTTTTTTGTTAAAAGGGTTTGCTTTTAGGAATTAGCTAGCTGACTATTTGATTAAAGGAGAAAAGTTTACTTCTTGACCTCTCAATGACCTGCTTGGGCTATCCAGTAATAATTGACACACTTAGGTGAACGATCCCACCCCTGTGAGGGTGGAGGCCAACTACGGGATATCGAGCAGTTACTTCCTAGTTTGAGGCGTCGTCCTCCGACTTTTTCAGTGGATGGACTGCACGCTGTTCACATTTGAGATCAAGTGAACTGAACTGCATCAGAGCACACCAGTGTCAAAAAGTATATAGAATCAGAATCAGAATCAAAAAAACTTTATTGCCATTGTAAGTGAACAATTCACGACTAGGAACTTTCTTTGGCGACTCAGTGCAAAGTAGAATTCTAAGTAAACATAGAGCATTAAATAAACATAGAACTAACTAAACATAGAACCCTGAGTAAAAAGTTGAAATCACTGATAAGTAAAGGCATGAGAGTGTTTTTAGTGCAGGTATTATAAGGTGCCAAAAATACTGGTTACATTAGCGCAATTGAAAAGCAGAAAAGGTAGAAAGGTAGAAAAGTATGCAAAAATGAAATGTTCTAAGGCCTTGTGTTCTACGTTTGAGTTCCAGACAAGGCCAAAAAAGGAATGTAGTGGTCAACTGCCTGCCTGTGTGCTTTTTTGGATGGTTCAGCCAAACCCAGAAATTCTAACCCTTCAGAGACGTTTGCAAACTGAAGTTTCCCACTGAAAGCACGCACCCAGTCTACAAGGCAACTACAGAATGTGTGCAATGTGCACTTCATTGCACACATTCTGAACTAAAACCCAACTACTAATGTTATATTCTGTCTCAATTCACAACACACAAATGATATATACATATATATATATATATATTTTTTTAAAGATCCAACTGTTTTTTTAGAAATTAAAAAAATAAGTCTGCTGGGATAGGCTCCAGCATCCCCGCGACCCTAATGAGGATAAGCGGTATAGAAAATGAATGAATGAATTAATCTTACAATTATTTGCAGAATCTTATAAGAGGTCCACAGAAATCAACATACTGTATGGTGGAAATTCTGCACTGAAACGCTGTTATACGCCAGAAAATCCCATTTCATCGTAACTCAAAGCCAAAATATCAATGCATATTTTGTACCGTATCAAATTTATGGTTTTAAAGCTTAAATGTTAATAAAAAATACAATTTCTAGTAAATACGGTGCATATATCTGTGTGCAAAATGTCTCAAACCTCCACAAAAATGCCAGAAATGTATATTTTGTGTATTTCGCCTTATATTTAAACTGCTTAGATAGATAGATACATAGACAGATAAATAGATAGATAGATAATTTATTAATCTCCAAGAGATATTTTTAGTGTTTTCATGTATTTCATTTATATTATTATTACTATTATATATCATGGTTATATTAACCCCCGACCCTGATGAGGATAAGCGGTATAGAAAATGAATGAATGAATGAATGTATTTTTTATTTACGTTTTTTTTGTTTACGATAAAATATGACCTATTTTACTAATCTGGGATTTCTATTAAATTAACTAAAATTAAATTGAATTAAATATAGTAATACATTAATAACATTTATTAATTTGTAACAATTTTAAAAAATTAAATAGTTAGCTAATTACATTTTCCACTGATTATATATAATTTTACAACTTTAGTTTTATTAAATCACATTACATTTCTGTGAGAGCAGGCTGTTTTGTTGGTTGAGTAATAAATAAGCAGATCAAGGTGTCTTGGCAAACTGGAGAACCTTTTTTTCAAGTTGAACCTGTCACTTTAGCACGTATTTGTTGATTCATGTGAGCAATGTGTCCATCCCGCATCCCAGTAGGCGTTTATTGCTGCCATGCTGGCTGTAGTAGAGAACCAGGCGGCGCTGTGTCAGTGTGTTCGGTGGCGAAGGACTGATTCGCTCCAGATGTCAACCACTTCTTTTTTTTTTTAATGACTTAGCGGCACGCTCATGACCTCAGCATCCACTGTGTGAAGGCCAAAGCAGCCTGATTGAATGTGTGCGGTGCAGCCAAGCTGCCAACACATCATCATTTTATGTTTACTGGTATTTACTAATAAGATCAGAAAAACATCAGAGGCAAGTTTCAACGTACAACTTTATCCAAGAAGCTGGTGAAAAAGTGCCCAGTCAAAACAGATGCCAGTGACTTATTTGTGTTTGACTTCCACTGAGTCATCTTTTCATCTTCTTCTGGCCGCCTCACCTCAAAGGGCGTTTTGTGTGTGCAGCTGTTCTTGGCAGTACCGAAAAACCTTTGAAAGATTGGTTTGTGATGGTGCCCAGTCGTACGATTTCAATTGGACTGAACTTTTTGCATGTCTGCTTTCGTGTGCCATCTGTTGCCGTCCCTCGCTTCTTCATGACCATGTAAAGGGATGATCAAATCCGCATGTCATGCGTATACACGTGTGTGTGATCTCATGCAAACGAGTTCACCAGATAAACTATGACATAATAAATGGAAGAGAATAGAAGAGCAGAAGCAGAATCCCCATCCCTTTTTTCCGTCAGGGAAATCAAGCTTGAGGGCAAACATCCACAATTACATGGAGCTCAACGGACAACCTAAATCCGTAAAAATGCACAAAGTAGAATTAGTGTGGAATGTTAAAGGGAACCATCCAGACTTGATGTTTGCTGAAAAATTGCAAAAATGTCCATTTTCACCATGAAAACACTTTTTCTCAATGCCATCCATCCATCCATTCACTTTCTTCCGCTTATCTGAGGTCGGGCTTCTGGTCCAGCAGCCTAAGCAGGGAACCAAGACTTCCCTCTTCACCCAGCTCCAGCCCAGTGGATCTCAGAGGCCACTTGAGAGACATACACTACACCTCAAACACTCTGGAGGAGTGTCTGTTCATCTTCCATTGCTAATTCCCTTTTTTCTTGCCATTTTTGTAGCAACAAATGACTTTCTCCAGTTCAATGCTGTTCCACTGATGCTCACAATGTATAGTACCACAGTGTGTTCCAAACACTGCTTTATGCAGTCAGAGGAGGTAGTAAGTACTCCAGAACTACAGAACACCTGTTGGAATTAGATGAACCAATTGCCAAGGCTTGATCCACCACCATTTCTGCAGCTTTAAATGGTTTACCCATGTTGTGATACCTGAACAGGCATTTTTTGTATAATTCTGAAGGTGGGCAAACTGCGGCCGGTGGAGCCCACCAGGCCCACCAATCATCTTAATCCGGCCCAAATTTCTTTATTTTAATTCAAAAGTGTAATTTATTTAAAATCATAGTTGCTTGATTGCAAAAGAGGGTCGTCAGAGAGGTAGACAAGGAGGAGTTAACATACTTTTTATATCCGATGTTTGATTTTTCACAGTTCATGTTGTTGCCGTTGGACTACCCAGCATGCCTTGCGGACATTTGTAAATAACAATTTGAAGTTACGTGTAATTTTTAGCGCTTAGTTGTTGTTTATTGCCCACCTAGTACAAATAGTTGATTTATGTGTTACGTTAACCTGTCATACAGGTGTAAAAAGAAGTTAACCGCTTTGTCTAAGATGAAAATGTGTACTCATCCTTTGATGAGGTAGCGGAACGTGCAAGAGACGGATGCTTGCTCAGGGCGAGTCAAATTCATACATTCTGCGTTGTCATACAAGTGTAAAAAGAAGTTAAGTGTACATAAAAAAAATGTACAGTATTGTGTACTTGCTCCATCACTGTCTACAAAACGAGATCTTTTGTTTGATGCGTCTTCATATTTCAGGAATCCCATTAAGAGTGACCACCGGTCAAGATGGCCGCCGAGCCCCGTCCCCAGCAGCTGCCATCCCTCGGCCCGCCCGCCCCCCTCCTGTGCGTCCTGCTGTGGGTGTCGGCGGCCCTGCAACGCACCGACATGCGTCTGGCCTACGTGACCCACAACAGCTTCTTCTGCTACTCGTGCAGCCAGGAGCCCAAACCCTGCAACGTGGCGTCACTGACCGACTGCCGCTGCAAAGACATCCCGCTCTCGGCGCTGCATCGCCCCCAGTCGCCATCCTCGCCCGTTTTCAGCATGAAGCGCTTGACCGTTTGGTATACGTCGCCTTGGAACACAGCTCGCCTGCTCAACAACTCGGAGGTGAGGCACCTCACGTTGATGTACTGCGGTCCGGGGACCTCCAGGGAAAGAGGAACGCCCCCCCTGAAGGGACACTTTGCTGTACAGCACCTGGAGAGGCTGAGCGTCATCACCTTCCCAAACATGGACAGAGAGAGCGACAACGACCTCCACTTTGACACAAACATGCACCTGACCCAGGACCCCTGCTCAGAAGCAGAGGACCCCGTGCCCCAGATTCAGGACATCTTCCTGGGCAGGGAGCTGGGGGCAGCGTACCAAGAGCAGGCCCGGCTGGGAATCATCCACAGCTCCGTGCTGCAGGGAGACGCGCCCGTCAAAGTCTACACGGTCCAGACGCACATCGACAGCGACGGGACACTGCCCTTCCCCGACCTCTGTCTGCCTAAACTACCTGAAACATCCGTCATATACGTCAGCTTTGTGTACAGGAAGGAGCAACAGGGGGGATGATGCATATCACTCATTTCACAAGCTTAACAATGTACACATTAGTACAAATAATGTGAAATATAACACCCACAAATAACAAACAATCAACAATTTTAATTTTAACACATAATTTGCACACAATAACTCTATATATGAGCTACAGTTACACCATGCAGGGACTATATAGAAAAACTAAATAACTACGCAAGAGCTATATACTGAAACATGATGTTACATGACTAAATGTGGTCAGCCAACAAAATTCAGTGAAAAAAGTTCTCCTATTCAGTGTGGAAGTGGTAAGTTTTCGGCTTCTTACTTAAACCCTTACTTACATTTTGGAAAACTATATCGGAGGCTAACTTGTTCTTTCGCTAGCATGCTATGCATCCGTGGCCGTCTCTCGTGTCCCTGCAGTGATCCTGTAGTCTGTGCATTAGCAATGTGGCGTAAACAAAGAATAACAGGCATGGAAAGGTGACAATAGTGCCGTTTTTTCATGTCTACATGGCTCTAATAATTGTAAAAAAAAAACATTTTTTAGAAAGTCATAAACAGGTTTTCTTATGCTCTAACTTCAAAGGGAAGACGTACTTCTTCAAAGCAGTGTTGCATTACTTGACTGATGCAAAAGTTGCAATGAAAAATGACTTATTACTGAAATACAATATAACATTCTCACACGACAAACCTAGCGCATCTTACAAGAACACTAACATTTAAGGATGTCAGATAATATCGGCCCATTGATATTATCGGCCCGATACTGGCATAAAAATTTAATATCGGTAGATATCGTTATCGTGTTTTGCCCTATAATGAAAATTGTTTACAGCCAATATCGGACATTCCCTACTAATAATGCATCTTCGGAAGGTAAATAGTAATTATATATATTTGTATGCAACCTCTAGGGCATTTTATTACATGATGCATTTTTTAAAAATGGTATGCTTATCAATTAATCATTTTTTCGCCTAACTGATGTTTGAAGGCCAGTAGTCTCTTGCGCAACACTATTCAGTGGCTGCACATAACCACCAGGTGGCAGCAGATACATTTAAGAGCAAAACCCTGCCCAATGCACAAATAACAAGAAGTTATGCTTGGACTGCTTGGACAGTATTATGTATACTTTATGTGTGCTTATGTGTATATAAAGACTGATGAAGGTCAAAATAGGGCATATTGCACAATGGACTACAATGTTATTGCCTTTTATTCCACGGTTTATCTTTATAATATACATTTATTTTAGGATGCTTTTTCCCTCGGCAAAGCTGTGACCACCAATTTCTTCAAGTGTAAAAAGAAGTCTGCTGCTGTTAATATCAAAACACTGAGACAATAAAACATTTCATGATAATAGACAGAGGGCGTAATGTGGAGGGGGTTTGTAAAAAACTGCAAATGTTGAATTTTTTGGAGAAGTTTTGTGCAACTTTGCAGGGAAGATTTCTGTCAAATTCTGCATTTTATAACTTTAGGGGTATTCGAATTTATAGGTATTTGTAAATCTTTGTTATGTTTGTTATCTCTCTATAGATAACATATAATATCAGATATGAAAGCAGCACACTTTCAAAATCTATGGTTGAAAGCTAGGAAAAGTTGTTTATACTTTCATTCTTAAACCTGTGGTACTCTTGCCACTGGTGGTACGTGGGCTCCATCTAGTGGTACTCGGGTACATCTAAGATTTGTTTTTTAAATATAAATACAATTTTGGAAATATACTGTATAGTAATACTTAGAAAAATACAATTTATGAAACAAATCAAGTGTAATTGACTAAAGATTAGATTTTCCTTTGAAATATTAATGTCAAACTCACCTCAGACTCATACGCCACAAGAAGTTAGCAAAAACACTTGCAAAAGCTAAATATTTATGAAGTGTATTTGGGGGTGTACAATGTTTAAGACGTCATTGTTCTACACAATTTCTTTGCTGTGCTGTGCCTGGGCTAATTGTTGTATTTAGCATGTCATTGGTCATTACTGACTGCAGCTGACACACTACATGTGTCTAAATGTGCCGTGCACGCTCGCTTGCAGACACCTGCTCCCGAGACGCACATTAGCATGATAAGCATACCCCGTTAAACGCCGCTGTGAATGCTCACTGATGCCGCCTGTTGATCCCGCACCTGAGAGGTCAACGCACGCTGGAGGGCAATTACTGCCTTGTTTGTGTGTTAGCGTATAGCAGGTCGGGGGGGGGGGCACTTTGCCACAAAGATAAGAACCGGAGGGCTGGACCTCTCATTCCACAATTACTTGTATTTTGTAAATATTTTTTTCTGCATTCATGACAATATAAACCCTCTCTGATGTTCTGCTGCAGCAGCACATTTTCCAATCTGCTTGGCAACACTCGGTTTAACACATCCTGTTATCACACTGTTGCACCAAAGTAGGCCGTCGGGTCTTTACACCAGCACCAGTTCCCCCCCGTCCCTCCTCATTTTCCGGAAAATGTCCTTTTATTTCACTAAATGTTGACAGGTACTCTATGTCTTGGTGGTAAAGTGAGGCCCTGCCAGATGATTGGGCAAATACATGGTAGTCACGGTGTGCGAAAGATGAAATAGGGCGGGGGTGTCCGCAGTGTGGTAAACAAAAAAAAAAAAAACAGCAAAAATGGAAACATCAGCAGTATTTTTCCAAAAATAAAGTCAAAATACTGCGGAAAAAAGTTGTAATCTAATGAGAAAAAGGTTTTACAAGAATATGTTTGCAAGAAAAATAAGGTCATTTTAGTACCATAAACTTGAAATATTAAATAAAAAAATGATGTTTATATATTTATATATATTTTTAAAAGTCATAATATTACAAATATTATAACAAATTTGTGATTTTTGGGAACTTTAGTTGGAGGAAAAGGTTATAATTTTTTAGAGTAAAGTGGGAATAAATTCAGAATTATGAGAAAAAATAATTTTAATAAAAAAACAACAGCAGAAGTTTTAAATTTTACATCCATCCATCCATTTTCTATGCAATGGAAGATATTAATAAAAAAAAAATATTAAGAGAAAAAATATTCTGCTTATATTCTTATGAGAAACAAAGCAGCAATTTTATGACAAACTCATAATATTTCGAGGAAAAACAACATTTTTGCGGCAATGTTGTGTATTGCTTGATGTTTTTGTTGTTTTTGGGCAGGGAGCGTCTTTTATTATTAAAACCGCACCTTTTTTGAAGCCTAGAAATGAGAAGTGAAGGCCACTAGGTGGCAGTGCTGGCACTGTGGCAACTTTTCTTTGTGACGTTTTTCTTTTTGTTCAAATAGTTCAATTTTTTTATTTGGATTGAGCGCTTATCCCTGCAGCAAATATTGTATTTTAAAAAGACTAACTGGCTGAGTACGCAACAAGGACTGCTGTGACATACATCTGCTGAAGTTGGCCAAATTAATATTTCATATTGCATTTTTATTCCTATTATAATATATATTCTATTCAAAAAATGAGCATATCAGGCATATTCCCTCGGCTGATAATCTATCTCGCTTATGGAAGGATAATATCATTTTCTCCCTGTTCCTCGGTGGCGCTGTAGGTTCCTAATAAACGGTGACGCCAACACCAAATTAGTCAAACAGTGATACTTTCATAGCCCATTTCAAACTGAAAGCCTGGTCAAGAGTTCAGCCTAACTTACCATGGTGATATAGCTTTATAATGTGTTTTTTTATAATATGTTTGCTCTATCGAAATTGTTGTTTATCAAACATTGGGGGTTTTCCAACAGCTCAACACAAAAAACACAATGCACAACACCGGTAAGGTAAACTGTCCATCACTCAAATATTCTCGCCAACCAAATAATCTCACAAAATAAAATTGGGACTAACGTTATTAAAAGATTAGCAAAAACACACAACAACGACATGAAATGAAAACAGGCTGGTAGCGAAAATAAATATTCACAGCTTAGAATAAATAGAGTGTCAGTCAGTAGTTTACAGAAGTAGGACTGTGTCCATATACTCAGGTTGTAGCTTTTACCTCATTTCCAAACTCTTTCACACACACATTATCAGACTTTTCTTAGTCTGGTCACTTCAACAACGTGGAAGTATGACACCGCGGGTCTTTCAGTATCAAACTTTAATTCTGTCATCTTTGACAAACACAGCAGTTCAAGCACAAACACTAATAAACCATCCATCCATTTTCTATACCGCTTATCCTCATTAGGGTCGCGGGTATGCTGGAGCCTATCCCAGCTGTCTTTGGGCGGGAGGCGGGGTACACCCTGGACTGGTCGCTAGTCAATTGCAGGGCAGACAAACAATCAGTTACACTCACATTCATACCTAAGGACAATTTAGAGTCTCCAATTAACCTAACATGCATGTTTTTGGAATGTGGGAGGAAACCGGAGTACCCGGAGAAAACCCACGCATGCACGGGGAGAACATGCAAACTCCTAACCCTAACCCTACCGAAACTCCATACAGAGACGGAGATTCAAACCTAATAAATCACTGATAATCAATAATGATAGTTTTAATACATTTCCCCGCGAGCCGTTACTGCCACCTCATTGAGCAGCGTGTGTGTGCTCGCTCACTTTTGCCTTTGTCACAATGACACACGCCCCCAAATAGCTGTCTTTGACAATGTCTAATACGAGGTAAGGTAATACCATTCATTCATTCATCCATTTTCTATGCCGCTTATCCTCATTAAGGTTGCGGGTATGCTGGAGCCTATCCCAGCAGACTCTAGGCGAGAGGCGGGGTACACCCTGGACTGGTCAATCGCAGGGCACATATAGACAAACAAACATTCACATTCACATTCATCCCTATGGAAAATTTTGAGTCACCAATTAACCAAACATGCATGTTTTTGGAATGTGGGAGAAAACCGGAGTACCCAGAGAAAACCCACACACGCACGGGGAGAACATGCAAACTCCACACAGAGATGCCCAACGGAGATTTCAACACAGATCTTCCACATCTCCTGACTCTGTGGCCAACATGCTAACCACTAGGCCACCGTGCCTAGTGGCATAGTGGCACCCCCATCAAATATATTTTTGATTGGTCTCTTGGTATAAAATATACTGTATATTGTATAACATTCATTGATTCATTCATTTTCTGTACCGCTTATCCTCATTAGGGTCACGGGGATGCTGGAGCCTATCCCAGCTGGCTTTGGGCGAGGGGCGGGGTACACCCTGGACTGGTCGCCAGTCAATCGCAGGGCAATATTGTATAACATGCAAATATTATATGATGTTATTTTATATTGTATTATATTACATTATTTCACAGTATTGATTTTTTGTATTAATAATATTGTGCATTGAAATACATGTTTGCACATTTAATTGATTGTATTTTTTTTTAATGACGTGTATGTGTAGGTGAATGTTACTAAATATAAATCAGCCCGCTTTTACCTGGGAAAAAGTGGGCCACTCTTTAATGAGCATGGGAAAATGCGGGTCCCAGGATGAGACCAGCCGAGAACTCCTGCCCTATATAACAAGAGTGCACTGCTGTTTTTAGGAATCTGCTGCAAAAACGTTAGTCACTCCCAAGTTTGAAAAGTGAACTCCAGCCTGATGCCGTTCATGGTCCAGATTTGGCCCGTGGGCCCCCGGTTGACTTTCCCTAGCGCATAGAAAACAATTAGACATGAATAGTCATTACAGAGCTCTATCAGTGTAAATATTGATGTTGGGATTAAATCGGTGGCCTTCTCCCTCACCGGCACCCTCTCCACCACACTGCCGCCGTCTCCTCGTCGGCAGTTTGGCACTAAAACATTTTTATAATCAGACGTTATTGTTGCGGGAGATGTGGCCATGTTCTTCTTTTGAAAAGGGCAAATCAGCCATAATTCAGTTTATAAACTGCGGCGCGCGGAGGGGAGAAATGCCTGAATGAATATTCATGAGGGCCTCTACTGCCGCGCGCGGTGATTCATTAGGCATATGTAAATATCACTCACTTTAATTGCCCCTAAACTGACTCAACATAATGTTACCATTAGCAAATTATTACTTATTTGTGATACTAACGGTGTGCAGTGCAGAAGCGCCATGTATGACCGCAATTACAGCTATTTTCATTTGTGTGTGTGTGTGTGTGTGTGTGTGTGTGGACAATTTCTGTGACACACGGTGGACTTAAGTGGGGATTCATCAGTGACAAACACACATTTTGCGCACCGTAAAATAACGTCAGCTCTAATTGACTTCTCCAGGCAGGAAATTGTCTTTTTGCATCCAACTGTAAACGTTTGAGAAACCCATCAAGGAAACAAATCACACCACAAATTGTGTGAAATAATGTTGAGTAATTATAAACTACAGCTTTTGCAGAAGCTGGCATCAAGATTTTTTTATTTTTTTTTACCAATAATCTCTGCCACAGCTGTCCGAGTATCAATTATTCAAAAAGTGTGATAAAGTGTAGCACAATCAAATTTAACTGGGCTTGCCTTTGTGTTATAAACAAATTATAATGACTTCCAAACAGTAAAACGAGAATTTTAACGGTGCAGTCATCAGACAATAATTTAATATCCATTATGTATCCAGTTAAAAATAGGAAATATATGATATCTTTAAAAGAAAGCACAAAGAAGTAGACATTTTACAGGCAAATTTAATGGTAATATACTTCAAATTTGAGGACAGTGTAAACCAGGAGTGTCCAAAGCGTGTGTGTGTATTGACTCCTGGTATATTCTAAAAAATATATATATACAGATGTTTTATATATTACAGAATAACTCAAAATTCACCGATATAAAATTAACATAACACTAAACATACCCATATTTTTGTTTTGTTGTACACCGGTTCAAAAAAATCTGCCAAAAACCAGCGACATAATGTCTTGTAGATTTCAACTGTCCCTCCTAAATCCTCCTGCAGTAGACTGAGCGTGACTCAAACTAGGCGTGCCACACATTTGACAATAATGTTGTCATTTTAATAATGAAAAAAAAAATAATAATAAAGAAGGCCACCCTGCCACTTGCCGTCTGCCCCGACTGCAGCAGGGCACAGAGATGTTTTATCGGGGCGGCAGCAGTTTGAAGCAGCAGCCATGACAAAACAGAGGGAGAGAAAGAGAGAGAGACAGGGGGGAGAGATAAATAACTTGCAGTGTGTGTGTGTGTGAGTGTGTGTGTGTGTGTGCGTGCGAGAGAGTGCGAGGGAGCTAATAAAGTAAGGTGATGGATGATCTCCTTTCCCCCAGAGGGAGCAGCACCATGTAAATTGGCCCACACAATGCATTATGGATAAGGCAGTTGAGATTATAGCTTGTTAATGTGTCCCTCCCTGGTTCACCACCCCCCCCCCCCGCCCCACCCTCCCCACCGACAACCCCAACACCCCCCTAACGCCTTCCTCTCGCGTCTTGTTGGCCCTCCATCCCTCTGTTTGGGCTCAGGCAGTGACATGTTCGCCTCATTGTCGGGGTCTTTTGGGTGCAGATGGAGAAGGAGCTGCTGTGTGTGTGTGTGCGTGTGTGTGCTTGTTTTCCGGGCATCATGGGGACACGCTATATGTCAGCTACACTGTGGGGACCTCCTGACATGAGGACCAAGGTAATAGAGACTCATTAGAACCAAGGGTAGTGGCAGCACCTTATTTTAAGATGTGTAGCAAAGCCTGATGTATTAATATTATTTTTCTTCCTTTACGGAAGTTTAATAGTGCTTATTGCTTTTCTCAAAAGTAGAGCAGACAAGAGTGAGATGATAGATTTTTCCTCATATTTGGGGCTCACAAACATAAGCATATTTGTTAGAACAGCATTAAAAATACATAATTAATTCACTTTTGCATAACAGGGGATGTTTGAGGAAGTTTGTGTAGCGTAAACAGAACTCGTCAGCAAAATCCAGGACGTATGACAAACAGTATGTCTCCAGAACGCCTCCCCTAGAGCTAAGGCTAACCCCCGAGTCTACCCACCTACTCACTCCCCATTTTCCTTCAATGCTCCCTTGCAGGCCCGGCCAAGGACCTGTCAGGCCATCTGTTGAAGAGTTACCACTTTAGCAGTTATGTGTGTGGCTGTTGCTAACTAGCATGACACATCTGTGCACAAGTATGTGTGTGTGTCACGGAATCTGACGATTACGCATTTTGTACATTACACCAAAAACATTTTTACCCATCTGTCACACTACTGCCATTTAATAATGTAATTGCTCCAATCAAATTAACCACCGAGTACCCTAGGGTAGGGTAGGGATGTGGCTCTTTTGTTGACCACATATGGCTCTCAAATGTTTCTTAACACCATAACATTTTCATTCCTTCATTCATTCATTCATTTTCTATACCGCTTATCCTCATTAGGGTCACGGGGATGCTGGAGCCTATCCCAGCAGACTTTGGGCGAGAGGCGGGGTACACCCTGGACTGGTCGATCGCAGGGCACATATAGACAAACAAACATTCACACTCACATTCATACAGATGGACAATTTAGAGTCACCAATTAACATAACATGCATGTTTTTGGAATGTGGGAGGAAACCGGAGTACCCGGAGAAAACCCACGCACGCACGGGGAGAACATGCAAACTCCACACAGAGATGCCCAACGGAGATTTGAACCCAGGTCTTCCAGATCTCCTGACTGTGTGGCCAAGGTGCTAACCACTCAGCCACCGTGCGGCCCACCATAACATTTATACATTTAAATTATTTTTTTCTTAAAATATATGCAACATAGCTTGCTTTACAAGGGGGTGTTCAAAGTGTGGCCCTAGGGAGTAATTTGCCCCGCGGCACATTACAAAAATACAATTTAACAAAAAGGAAACAGCAAAAATGGAAAAATCAGCAGTCATTTTATGAAAATAAAGTCAAAATATTAGGAGAAAAAAGTTGTAATCCAACCAAAATAAGTTGTAATTTTTGCAAAATTAGGTTGCGGAAAAGGTTATAATATTAGGAGAATAAAGTCATAATATTACAGGAATAAAATCATAATTACAATAAAAGGTTCAGAAATGGAAAATTGAAAAAAAAAACATCAGAAATTGAAAAAATAGCTGTAATTTTATGAGTAGAAAGTCAAAATAGTAAGAGAAAAAAATATGACAATTTTAGGAGAATAAACTTGTAATGTTATGAGTAAAAAGCAATGTCGTTTTAGCAGGGTAGAGTTCATTCTTATTTTTTAAATGTCAATATATTATGTGAATCAAACTAAATGATATAAAGTTGTAATTTTTGGATTATTAGGTTAGGGAAAAATTAATATGTGAATATAGTTAAAATATTGTGGGAATAAAATCTTAATACTACAATTAAATGTATAATTTATGTTTAATAATGTATAATGTTGTTTTTTGCTGACATTTGAAAGTGAAACATGACAGGAATCTTAGTGGTAGAAATAAATTTCCACATATAAAACCTTCTCAGCTCTTTAATCAGAGACTAATTACAAATGATTCAAGTAATTACTTGTTAAATGCACAATAAAAAAAATATGAAATGGCTCTAACGGAAATACATTTGAAAATATGTGGCTTTCATGGCTCTCATAGCCCAAAAGGTTCCCTGCTATAGTCAATGGATGTGTGGTCTACAAAAGCAAATCATTGCGTGGGTCTCTATTTAGGCCCGTCAAAAACAGTGGCATTACAGTAACAGCTGTGGCTGTAGGCAACCTTCTAACATGTTTTTGCTTGTTAACTCCACAAGATGGCAGAAGCAGCATTTGAAGTATCACGAACGGTCAGCATTCAGCAGCTTTATCTACCTCTGTATACACTTTAAAAGGTTGCTCAGTGGCTGGTGTGTTACTGTCGTTTTCAATGAACTCATCAGCAATGTGAATACTAGCTAGTTGTAACGGCCATTACAACATTGGTTCTATCATATATACGCCACACTCTTTTGAACCTGATAGAGAAGCTTTTAAACCTAAATAAATCATGTGGTGCTTTTCCAGTTTGGTGTGTGTTAATCAAGTCATCAAAATGAAGGCAATGTGTGTGTGTGTGTGTGTGTGTATAGCAGGACCTTCTGGATTTGGGTGTGTGTGTGGTGGGCTGCGCCCATTAGAACGGGTCATCTCTCCCTCATGGAGAGTTTTCACGGCTGTGGAGCGGATTAGGCGCGAGCGAGCCGAGGGAGGAGAGATTGTAGCGCAGGCTGGTGGGAGGAAGTGTAGAAGGACAAAAGTATTAGCATCTACACTTCAGGGTTTGTTTTCTGCTACGCAGCCCGCTCTCATCCAGAGTGGCCGGGTTTCACAGCCGGGACGAATGAAAGAACAAGCCGACGTGGAGCATCAGCGTCGCGAGTGGCCCCTCAAAGACAAAGAGGTGGTCCGAGTAAGGAGTTGCATTAAAGAGGGGCCGTGCTAAACATTTACAATGGCCTAATTACTAGGAGGAGAAAAGACTGAAGTGTAAACACATTTGTAAAATACTTGCAGACCACAGCAGTGAGTGTTTCCCGCTGAATGGCCGCAACAATTTACTCTTAAACTGTCCTCTATTATGCAAAAGTGACTTTTTAATGATGTTCTAACGGTAAATATGCGTCCCGTGGGCCTGTTTGTGAGCGCTAGACGTTAGAAAAAGAGGAGGCACTCTGGCGCTTGCTTTTAAAGTTGCAAGTTTTCACCATGTCGTGAAGGTGAAACCTCCTTCCTCATGGACATGAGACCATTGAGCTCATTTTATGTTCACGCCCACTTCTTTGAAAAAAATAAAACCAAGGCTTCTCTGCACATCTTAAAATAAATGCTATACCTGACCTCTGACAATCATTTAAAAGTGGTGGAAAATACTATAACATATACAGTATATAATATGTGGGATATAGAGTACTGTATTTGACACAATCCCAGAACTTGCCGAGATCTTTACAAGGATGTCCACTTCTATGTGTATTTTGAACTTGTTAGTTGTTGGTGAAATGGTAAGTCCATGGCCCTTGTTTATAGCAGTTCATTGGCTCTAGACCCGACTTTCATAGTTAGACACTCCTACTATTCACTTTGCACTGGGTTGCACAATTATTATTCTACAGGGACTCTAGATGACTGCTAGCTAGCAAGCTAACAAGCTAACTACTTAGCCTAGAATTATTATTTTTTTTTTACTTAAGAAAAGGTTTCAAACGAACTGGGGGGAAAATGAGAAATTAAGAAGCCACAAACTTACCACTTCCACACAGAATTGGAGGAGAACCTTTTTTCACTTAGAATCCATTGGATGGCTACATGGAGTGCAAGATCGGGTAAAGATGGATGCCTCATCCATGTAACATTACAGTTGCCTAGTGGCCAGAGTACTACGTATCACTTCGCTTTCAATGTTATGACTAATGATAGACTACAGTCTACCACAAAACAGTGAGTTAGTGATAATCAAGCCGGAAAAATGCGAGGGACAACTTTGTAGCATTTATAAAATCTTTGATAATGTTTGTTCTTTTCTTGATTGACGATTTAAACCTGGATATTAGAAAATAAAAATGACACAAAAACCTGACAGGAATATCATGGTTTTTTCGAATGGCTGTGATGTTACATGTCATTGCATTACTATAAAACGATTGGCAGAGAAATTCATTGTTGATGTGTTGTTTACAAAATAAACAATTTCTGCTACAAAGATAATACCCACAAAGTGCAGGAGCTTTGAAAATCCAATCACAATCAGTACCTTTTTACCTTTTTTAGTTATTTAGCATGGGAAGCACCTTGAACACCTCCTGTTGTAGAAGCTTGGCTAGTTATGGTGCCTGATTACTCCATATGAATAACACGTTAAGTTAATGATGTACTGATATCTAAAAAGCATGTGGTGTCCAATCATCTCGAGTGTTATTTCTGTTTTGTGAATGCACGGTTTTATTTGCCACTATTTTGGGGAATGTATGTCCACGTTTTTGTTGTGTGTTGGTGATTGAACACCCTCCACTTCAGGTCTTTAGTCAGCTGGTTCGGAGAACATATATTGAGCCTACGGTATATACAGTAGGGCACCTATTTAGCACAAAAAAGACAGATCATTATGGGATCATGATGGTATTTCAGTGAAGGTGAGGTTTTCCTATGGAGAATTATGATGAGCATTAGCATCCATCCATCCATTTTCAATGCCGCTTATCCTCATTAGGGACGCGGGGGGATGCTGGAGCCTATCCCAGCTGACTTTGGGCGAGAGGCGGGGTACACCCTGGACTGGTCGCCAGCCAATCACAGGGCAGACAAACACTTGCATTCATACCTATGAATTTTTTTCAGTTGCCAATTAACCCAACGTTTTGGAATGTCGAAGGAAATTGGAGTACCGGTAGAAAACCCACGCACTCACGAGAAGACCATGCAAACTCCACGCAGAGATGCCCAATGGAGATTCAAACTCAGATGTCCTGACTGCGACGCCAACATGCTAACCACTCATCCACCGTCTTTTATTGGCATTGATTCTGATTCATTCATTCATTCATTCCTCATTAGGGTCACGGGGATGCTGGAGCCTATCCCAGCTGGCTTTGGGCGAGAGGTGGGGTACACCCTGGACTGGTTGCCAGTCAATCACAGGGCACATACAAACAAACAAACATTCACACTTACATTCATACCGATGGACAATTTAGTGTACCCAATTAACCTAACATGCATGATTTTGGAATGTGGGACGAAACCGGAGTACCCGGAGAAAACCCACGCACGGGGAGAACATGAAACTCCACACAGAGATGACCAACAGAGATTTGAACCCTGAACCTCCTGACTGTGAGGCCAACATGCTACCCAGTCAGCCATAATGGACAATTTAGAGTCGCCAATTAACCTAACGTGCATGTTTTTGGAATGTGGGAGGAAACCGGAGTACCCGGAGAAAACCCACGCACGCACGGGGAGAACATGCAAACTCCACACAGAGATGCCCAACGGAGATTTGAATCTTTTATTAGCATGTTTGTGATAATCCAAACTAAAATGTGGTACTCTCTCTGGTCAACTAAGAGTCATCATTTGCCTGAAAGGATGATCATCGGGTTTTAATATTTTGGCATCTGTCTCAATCAACAAACCAATCAGTCAAGACCCAGGTGGGTCAGAGTTGGTCTCGTAATTCCAAAGGTCAGCTCCTTGCAGGCTGAAAAAAGACGGCCAATTGTTTTTTTTATGCACAGCTCTGTGTCTTAAAGCCGAGGGAAAGTTTGTGTTGCCAAAGGAGGAGGAGGCGACTTCATCAACCCCTCATCGGTTATCTCGAGCAAGCAGTTTTTGCATTTATGCGTCCGGCTGAACACACTCTTCTACGTCTGTGTTTGAAGACACGCGTGGCGTGTGCGTCCTGACCGCACACGTCCGACAGTAAAAAGACACCAGGCGCGCACTACATTTTTCAAGTTTGTTTGACACATTTAAAATGCTAATAACCCGTTTATTATGTGCTACATCAAATGCAAATGCTGTGTTTTACTGCCGCCAAGTTGGGTCGACGTTAGCATTTGCATATCTTATGTCCGTCTCCTTTGCATGAGGCCGGGAAGGGGATAAGCGTGCAGACTCCTAATAAATAACATTAACAAGGCGCCTCGGATAAACAAGCTGCAATAACGCGACTATTAGCGAATGCGGGGCCGCGGCCCGTTCAAATGGAGGTGTTTTGACACGGCGGCATATGGTGCGCAAATTCACCCAAATCAAGGGAACGCCGACGTTATGTGCAAATGTCAGCGAGAGCAGACGGATTGAAATAACATCGCTTCAGCAGCAGACGCTTTATGATGTGGAGAAAATGCAGCGGAGGTATTTGTCTCTTTAGGGCCAACTGGCAGCGTGTGTGTGCGTGCTTGCGTGTGTGTGTGTGTGTGTGTGTCAAGACCATGGTTCAAACTTTAACTGTGAAAAGGAGCTTTTGTCTAGGTTAATGTTTGCTGAAGTCTTAATCAGCGACCATCCGGGGGCCCATTAACGTGGCGGCGTAAACATTCCATAAAGGGTGTCATATTTTGCCGTTACAGCGTCTCTGATGGCTGCGGAGGTAATACGTTAAGATTACGAGCCAGGATGTAGGCGACACTTTGAGAGGTGTTTGTCGTTTATCAGCTTTACAGTGATCGCGTTCTCCTCAGGTGTCTCGGGCAATGGCAAAAGTTACCTCCGAATATCCAGCTTGTAGCACTCATTTCGCTACCCTTTGCCCTCTCTGCACATAAATAAACAACTACGTGTATTTTTCAGGATAATAGGACGTCTATATCGTGGAAATGAGTCCACACACTGCCATTATTGTCTAAATCAGTGGTTCTCGAATGGTGGGTGCGGACCCCAAAGTGGGTACACAGCTGGGTGGGTGAAAAAATTCCATGAAAATATGGAATATACAACTCATGTCTGACTTCAAGTGAAATGCCTGATTTTGTGGGTTTTTTGATATTTAATTTGAATGTATTCACTATTTCTAGGTATTAAGTTATGTTCATCCTCATTTAATTTATTTATATTGGCATTAATAAAATCCTTTAAAATCATGTCATGACATACTCGAGCCACAAGATCGGGTCTATGAGAGCGAGACGACAAGAGATTTTAGCATTACTTTTGAGAAAAGTACAGTGGCACCTTGGTTAGCGTCATTAATCTGTTCTAGAAGGTCTGCCTCAAACCAAAATAAATCCGGTCCAGACAGCCAAAACACATTTTATAGACGATAATTATAGTTTTACATGCTGAATATGATGCAAAGGTAATTACAAATGACAAATTAATGTACACCTGAACATTTAACATAACTTTCACCTTGTTTTTTAAAAAGAGAGGAGGACTGCTTGGAGGGCACTCCCTTGATTTTGACGGTTATTTCACTCATGGGGCAGTAAAAGGCTTTTTAACATGCAGAGTTTTACTTTTAAAAACAATGCCACAAACATGACATATGGAGAAATGAACATTTTACATCACGTTTACCTAGTTTTGCAAACAGGAAAAGGCAAGAGAGGAGATTGTGCTTGGAGGGCAACCGTTCTTTTGTGTTACTACACTCATGTTGGAAAAAACAACCTAGGCAGTAAGGTCTGTTAGAGGCTTTATAACATGCACAATTTAAATGTAAATAACAATGACACAAGCGTGACATAAGAAATTGAGAATAGAACATTTAACGCCATTTTACTTGGAGTAGACGCCATCGGCAAGGTTTGGAGGCACGCTTGTATGCACCAACTCGCCATTGCAAGCGTTTTTTGAGTCCCAGGACCCTCTCGCTGTCAGCAGGTTAGCTCCGGCTAGCTATCGGCATTGATCCACAACAGCAACAACTTCTGACCACCTTCCATGGTTTGTGGTCTGTTTTAATAAGACTGTTGCTCAGCACGTCACACTGTCATTGCCCACATGGGCGTTGAAGTCTCTCAGTAGAACTATGGAGTCACCAGCTGGGGTGCTCTCCAGAACCCCTCTGATAGACTCCAAGAAGGCTGGGTACTCTGAACTGCCGTTCGGCGCGTATGCACAAACCACAGTCAGGACCCTTTCCCCAGCCCTAAGGGGTAGGGAAGTAACCCTCTCGTTTACTGGGGATGACTCCAACACAG
>QODF01000161.1:1427555-1540710 GCA_024372805.1 Oostethus manadensis
TACCGCTTATCCTCATTAGGGTCACGGGGATGCTGGAGCCTATCCCAGCTGGCTTTGGGCGAGAGGCGGGGTACACCCTGGACTGGTCGCCAGTCAATCGCAGGGCACATATAGACAAACAAACATTCACACTCACATTCATACCGATGGACAATTTTAGAATCGCCAATTAACCTAACATGCATGTTTTTGGAATGTGGGAGGAAACCGGAGTACCCGGAGAAAACCCACACACGCACGGGGAGAACATGCAAACTCCACACAGAGATGCCCAACGGAAATCTGAACCCTGAACCTCCTGACTGTGAGGCCAATGTGCTACCCCACTCAGCCACCTTGCGGCCCCCACTAGATTACATACAAATCCTAACATTAAGAAGTGGGACGGGAGGATACAGACGTTAGCAACATTAGCATTTAGCATTTGAGCTAAAGTGCTACACTCCCTTTTTACCTCCAACATCATGCCAATGTTAGCCTATTCGCTGGAGAAAACCAAAATTATCAAACTTAAAGCTACAGGCTATATTTTAGGATGTGTAGCAAAGCCTGCTTTACTATAATGTATAGAGAATTGTATTGACATGGATTAATCAAAAGTTCTTATATGTATTGTTTATTTGTATGTACAGAACAGCTTCAAAATTGAGATTCAAATTGTGTGTGTGTGTGTGTGTGTAAGTGATGAAGACTTTATTAGTTAATTATTATTTTGTAATTATTTGTGTGAAGTTGGTGATTCATGCAAACATCCAGTGGTGGTAAACAGGGAAATTATCTGTCAGCCTTGTCCACTACGTTTCCAAAAGCATCACATTTAGTACTACGAGCAAAGTTTTCCAACTGACTCAGTGCTTCTCAAGCAGAGAAGAGTACTTTAGATGTTAGTACAGTCCTGCCAACATGTCCAAATTTATCATACCAGAATGCAATTTGACTCTTGAATACATCTGTATGCTTCACAGCTCTGCATTTTACTGGTTTCCGTTTGGTCTGTACAGTACAGATTAATAAATAGTTATAATCAGTTTTTCACTTGTATTTCAAATCGGGGGGGTGTGAATACATTTCTGTCCCCTAAAGGGGGGCATGATAGAAAATAACTGACAACCACTGCTTTATATCCCCATACCAACCAAATTGGAAGCAAAAAAACACAGGCGGTGACTGGCTCGTCAAATGCACCGCATACAATAGGAAGTTTACCGAGTAACTTAAGATACAAGGTGAGCTGAGGAAAACCTAAAAAACCCTTAGGGAGGGGTGGCAGTGTCAAATGCCACGCAAAAATGTACGTTACAAAACAAACAAGTTTCCCAAGTAACTTTAAATATCACAAAAACCAAAATAGAGCGAAATTAAGCAATATAGAGCATGTGAGTTGGAGTCAAGACAAGCAAGCAGGGAGTCTGTGTGTGAAAGAGTGATAGGTATGGCTCCTACCGCTCTGGCTGTATCAAGTCTATGGAGGTGCGTGAGCGTGAAGATTAAATACATAAGTAGTTACTCAATGAGGATTTTCCCTGATCATCATTACAGATATTGACGAGCTGTACTCGTATGCTCGGAAAATGCATTATCTGTAATGGATACTCGTCTAAAACAAAATAAACAGAGTTGCAATCTCTGACATCAAATACCAGTGACGTTGTACAATTTGGAAGTCCACCAAAATTTGGGTAAATATATGCCTCGGAAGTTTATTGGAACGTCCCATTCCGAATGAAGTCAAAGGTTAGTAACACACAGAAAGCTATGTGAACGGCAGTGCTAACAATACACTCACATTCTAACAGCAACATCACGCCAAGTTAGCCTGTTTGCTCAAGAAAAAACAAATGATCAAAGGTACAACTCCCAGTTGGCAGAGCTCCAGGTTGCACTTTAAGATGTTTAGCAAAACCTGGGGTCAGAGGCAGCATTATGTCCATGAGGAAGGAGGGTTTTCCTTCATGACATTATTTATTGCTTATAAACAGGCCCCAGGGACACATTGGGGTGTTATGACATCATTAAAAAGTCACTTTTGCATATGGGGCAGCTTTAAACGAGTTATGGCAGGTACAAAACTTGGAAATAGTCGAAATTTCACATGTTGGGATATAAAAAGATAAAAAGGATATATTCTGTGCAATCAATACCCTGCAGACACCTTGCCAAGATCTCCTGTGCCCCCTCTCATTCACACATTTCTCCACATTGGCCGGATTAGGAACACTTTCTCTTGGGGGCCGCGAGGCTCCGGGACACAAAGGAACACTTGGGGACGGGATTAGTAGGCTTACAGCGGATCCACATATGTCCAGTTCAAGCAATTGGTATTCAAAGCTTTACACTTTCAAATGCCACCAGGAGAGAGCAAAGCCGGCCGGCGCTTTTCTTTGCATTGGCTAGAGCACCTTTATGAGGAGGACTCCTTTGCTGGGCCAACAATGAGGCCGTCAATACACGCTTTTTAGTGTTCTACCAGGGGGATCTCATGGCGGAGCACGCTGGAGGATCAGTGATAGACTTTATTATCGGGGTTTCGAGGGCCGTGCCGTGGGTGGCAGGGGTTACTGGTCAGACAGACGGAGGGATGATGTGTTGTTGTGTGTGACTGTTCGTCAACAACAACCATCCAGAGAGGACTTTGAGAACGAGAGAGGGTCCTCAGCAGCATTGTTACCATATTTTAGCATGGAAACACCATTAGGCATCTTAATGATTGACCAATGCTTAAAGATATATCTTCATTTTTGTCTAATTTAAATGCGCAGTTGACGCATTGTTTTGTTTCTTAAATATTTTCTTGCAAACATGATTATTGTTTTTAATCATTTATTATATAAAATCAAAACTTATTCCAAAAAAGCCTATCAAGCACATATATGATTTAAAAACTCCTAGACAATGTTTATATAGCAGAAAAAGCTGTTGAAAAACTACCACAATAAGATAATTTGAATGAAAAGTTTTTTTTATTTGGGTATTTGGCAAAAATTCCTAATGATGTTTTTTTTTATGTGGATAATGTTTTGATATTCTATATGGCTGAAAATACAAAGGAAAGTGTGTCCACTGGTATTCTTTTAAATGATATAACAAGTACATCAAAAGCTACATAAATTGATGATTTTCTTCTTCTACTAGTTGAGACTGAATGAGCAGTACCTCTGCTGGTTGCAGTCAAATAGTGCTATCCATTTGGCAATTATTAATCACAATTAACTTCACACATGTGATAGACTTCTTCACAATTTCCCTCATCTATTTATTGTGGCAATGCTTAAATTGGCCTAAAATAGCAAAGCCAAAAATACTAAAATTATATTTTTACAGCAGTTTTAAGGAAGGTGACAGGAAGGACCTTCAGTGTGAGCTATTGCAGAAAAACAATGCATGAAAATCATTGTTGCTGTGAATCAGATACTACTAATAATAATGATGATAATAATAATAATATGAATAATAAAATAAGGCTCTTTTTTTTAAACGAGGGTCCAAACAAGGGGGTACCAGGCGGGTCAGCGCTGACGCCCACATGCTGCCATATGGCCAGCAGAGCACCAAGTGTCTGTGCATGACGGCCGTGATAGCTCTCCCCCAGCAGAGGCCCTCCTCATGCTCCCTGTGGCTTCAGGGGAGCCTCTCAATGGGAAATGTCATTTTATTTATTTCTTCTGCACTTTTGCTTTTGCTATTAACATGCACACAGACTCACTGTATGTTGCATTTATGACTCAATTTAAACACATTGATTGTTATATTTTTGCATGCATTGCACCAAATTTGCCCTGCAGTAATATTTGGGTTTAAGAGTTTTTTCCACAGCGGGTCGCAAACTGAAAAATCCAAAATATCTTTTTCCTTTTCAGTTATACATGTCTTTAGAGTCACGAGTGTTTTTGTGTTTTTGTGCTTTTAGAATATGCCACAGGCCGATGAAAAACGAGCTGCGGGCCACAAATGGTCCCCGGGCCGCACTTCAGGCACCACTGACTAACTATAGAGGAGATTTTCTTACAGACATTGTTTTTCACACTTAATTTATTATTAATATACAGTAACGAATAATGTGTTCTTGTGTTGATTGCTTTTATTTGTGTTAAATTAGTCCCCTTTTATATATAAAAAAAAATAAAACCAAGATTTCAGTCCAAGATCCAACATGTTCTGATGCGTAAAAATTCGCATTATTGGGATGAAAGGGAGACCATTTGATGAAAAAATTGCGAATGTATGAGCAAAAAAGAGAGTATAGGAGAGGACACTCTCTGCTTCTCTGCGCCCCCCGACAGTGTCCCGACAATGGCAGTGAATGGATGCGCACCGCGGTCAGTGGGACAGTCAAAGCTCGCCACCCCCTTCCTCCAAAAGAGGAGCGTCATCCTCCTAACAAGGCGTTATGAATAGCAAAGCGGTTTTCTGTATAAATAGCCACTATCCGCGTCTTCCTCACTTCAGAGGCGGGAAGAGACAAAGGGAGGGAGAGAGAGAGCAGTACGGAGGACGCATGATAGTGGCCGCCGGTGCGTGAGAGTAGCAGAAGCGCGCAGCACAGGGACGCGTTAACACCAGGTGAACAGAAAGAGAAAGTGAAAGAGAAAGTGAGAGAGAGGGAGGGAGGGAGAGGGAGGAAGACCTCGGAGGCCAACCCCATAAAATGAATTCAGACTCCAGCCCCAGCAGCAGAGCCTCATCCCCGGACATGGATGCCATGTTCCTCCGAGAGCATCTCCCCAGCCACCACTTCCACCACCTCCAGCAGCACCCCGTCTCCTCCTCCACGCAGGGCGGCGACGGGCGCCTCAAGACGTCCGAGGGCAAGTCTTCATCGTCGGTGGGAAGCAGCAGCAGCGGCAGCAGAGACAACAACAACGCCAACAAGTACAAACTAAAGAAGCAGGTGACCGAGGAGGAGATGTACCAGCTTCGCCTCAAGATCAACGGCCGAGAGAGAAAGCGCATGCACGACCTCAACCTGGCCATGGACGGCCTGAGGGAGGTGATGCCCTACGCGCACGGACCCTCGGTGAGGAAGTTGTCCAAGATCGCCACGCTCCTCCTGGCCCGGAACTACATCCTCATGCTGAACAGCTCCTTGGACGAGATGAAGCGCCTGGTGGGGGAGATCTACGGCGGCCAACACTCGGCCTTCCACTGTGGCACTGTGACGCACCCGGGGCCGGGCGGACACTCAGCCGCGGCCGCGGCAGCAGCAGCCGCGGCTGCGGCGGCGGCAGCTGCCGCTGCCCACCAAGTGCATCCCCTCCTCGGGAGCAGCCTCTCCTCTTCGACTCCTTCCTCCACCTCCTCATCATCCACCCTGCCGGCTCTCACGTCCATCCGGGCCCCACATGCCATGATGAAAACCTCCCCGGCTGCTCCCCCGAGCCTGCAGCTGGGCTCCGGCTTCCAGCACTGGGCCGGCCTGCCTTGTCCGTGCACCATCTGCCAGGTGCCGCCTCCGCCTCCTCCTCACATCCCCATCAGCTCCTCCGGCCTGACGAGACTCACTGGAGAGGCCAAGGAGGGCATGAAATGATGCTGTGAGGCGACGAAGTTGCAGACTGAGCCATGTCGTGTACATATTTCTAACTTTTTTGTTGTTGATGAGTATGGTGGTGCATGTTGTTTTTGTTTTCTTGTTGGGCCCACATGAGAAAATGTGTTACTGTCCTCCTTGTACCAAGGACTTAAACTTAAAGACTGATGCTTTACATTTAACAAAAAAAGTTGTGTGTCGTGCATCAAGATATCCCAGGTTGCATGAACATTTTTCTTGACTTTATTTTGTGAAAATGAAGAATGCTCTTTGTGCCTTGTAACAAGGATTTTACAAAGTTCCATATTATTACAAAAATCCCCTCCCCCTTTCCACGTGCCACATGTTGCAAAACCAGTTTTCACTGTGTGGCTTCATGTACAAACATCTTGCTCCCATTTGAAGTTCTTATTTGGTGCATGTTGCTATCAGAATGGTGACATCCTGAATTTGTTATGCCCAGAGACTCTGTGTCTTTATTTTTTTACATTGTTGATGAAATATTTATTATTCACCCAGAGGCCCTGGATGACCTTTCAATAAAATTTAAAATTATGGATCATATATTAACTGTCTTTTGCTTTTTTTACCCGTTCCCTCAATGGCACCATTGAAAAAAATCAAATGACACTTGTGTTGATGTCCCAATAATGGATAAAAAAATACACGGCTGTGTATTTTAAACCCAAGAGCAATATTTGAAACAGTTTAAATTGTGCTTTATAATAATAATATCCCGAACTGGAATATGCAGCCCGTGCATAAGTTAAAAAATATATAACCAATCAGAATTTACAATAGGCGACATTTAACATCACATTTTAAATGATATAATTCACTCACAGGCTGAATATGAAATGCAATTTTAAAAGTGAAAAAATAATGAATGCAAATTTGTTTCAGATGTTAAGTATATTTAATTTAATTACATTTAAAAAAGAAGCAGATGTTTTCCATCAATGGCTTCCGACTTTATCAAAAACCTACCTGATAAAATCTAGTATTCCATGAACAGATAATTCCATTTAGACATAATAATTTGGATACAGTTTTGCAATACTTCATTCAATGAATTTATTTTGAAGGAAAGCATTGCAAAATGCAAAGAAGCATCGTTAATAGAGCCCAGCAGCAGGATTGTTCCTGGTCTCGGACAAAAAGCGGCCTTGGGGAGCGCTGAGCAGTTTGTCAGCTCTGTCCCAGGGGTGCTACCCCCAAAACCCTGCAGCCCCCTACCCCAAAACAACCCACTCTGTCTCATCTCTGCATTGACAGAATGTATGTTTGTGCAGATTACAAGCTAATTGTTCATGTGGGACCAAGAGGAGAAAATGGCATCACAGAGAGGCGGCGGGATTACATGATGCTAAAAAGCAGAGGATTATACATTGGGGGGCAACAGGGGGCAAGGGAATTGGGGATGAGGGGAATCTGGGGAGGGGGCTCCTCCACCTTCTCCTCGGTTCATACAAATGAAGATTAAGAAAAATAATAATAGGCAGAAAGGGGAAAGTTGTGAAAGAGCGAAAGAGTTCATTTTACACTTCTTTTTGTTGCTGTTTTGTCTTTGGGAATGAGTCGCCCCATCTGTGTGTGTGTGTGTGTGTGTGTGTGTGTTGCCAGATGGGATGTAAATAGCTGGGTAGCTGCAATGGCCTTTTAAGCACACTACACTGAGGAGGATGTTGTCAAGGGAAGCTGTCGGTTTGCAAGTTAATAGTCAGGAGTCGGCATAATTACTTAAGGTTTATTATGCTCGGGTTTCAAAGCAAATGGACTCTTCAATGGGCTGAGAAATACTTCCTAATTCTGCCTAATTAGGAGGCGAGCAAAGCAAGCGAACAACTGCGTCGCCCTGCCATGTTAAATTCATGAAGGGGAGGGGGGCCCCGGTTTGTGGCGACACGACAGTGCAATCATGCACATGCCGCACACAAATGTCACATGTATGTAAATGAGTGTTGCCGAATGTTTCACCTTATGGACACAAGCAGGCCACATTCAAACTTTATTTCCACCGGCAAAGAGAAAAACGTGTCGGTGGCACGTTCATATTTCTCTCATTTTAATTCATTAAGTTTAAAATTAATCCAATGTGGGTAAAGATATGATAAGCAATGAATTCAGTGTTATGTCAATGTGTGCAGAAGCTCCACAGTATTGTCAGGGTTGCGTTCTAAGACCACTCATAAATGGCAGGTAAAGTAATAATTGAAACACCTGTAAAAATACATATTTTTAACACTCTAATAAATTATTAGATTATGCTACCACCGCCCCAAACAATCCTGCAAGCCTGAGGTTGACTTCTCCACTAATTTAGGATCAACTTTTGCAATGAAAGGTACTGCTGTAATAATTAGATTAGATTCAGCGACAATAACCAGCCCACTTCTCTCTTTAATTGCCATTAAATATAAGTCAGTGACAACACAACAACACAACTGACAACAAAATGCAGTTTTTATATAAAACGTTTTGTCATTAAGGGAAAAAAATCCAAGCCTACATGACCCTGTGAGAAAAAGTGATTGCCCCCAAAACCTAATAACTGGTTAGGCCACCTTTAGCAGCAACAACTGCAATCAAGCATTTGCGATAACTTACAATACGTCTCTTACAGCACTGTGGAGGAATCCTGGCACACTCATCTTTGCAGAATTGTTGTCATTCAGCCACATTGGAGGGTTTACCGCGTTGATGTGCCTTTTTAAGGGCATGCCACAGTATCTCCATAGGATTCAGGTCAGGACTTTGACTAGGCCACTCCAAAGTCTTCATGTTGTTTTCAAAGGTGGATTTGCTGGTGTGTTCTGGATCATTGTCCTGCTGCGGAACCCTTGTTGGTTTCAGCTTGAGGTCTCCAACAGATGGCCAAACATTCTCCTTCAGGATGTTTTGGTAGACAGCAGAATTAATGGTTCAATTTATCATAGAAAGTCTTCCAGGTCCTGAAGCAGCCAAACAGCCTCAGACCATCACACTACCACCACCTTATTTTACGCTTGGCATGATGGTCTTTTTCTGAAATTCAGTGTTACTTTTACATCAGATGTAATGGGACACATATCTTCCAAAAGGTTCAACTTCTGTCTTGTCAGACCACCGCTGTTCCATTTTTTTGACATCTGTGAATAATGGCTCCCTCTGTGGTTTGCTGGAGTCCCAAAGCTGTAGAAATGGCTTTATAACTTTCCACACTGATTGATCTCAGTTAATCTAAGCACATAAACCAGCACATACCAAACTACTGTACATCTCAGTGCCATATCAGGCACGTCAAGCGTCTTAATCCAGCCCACGGGGCATTTCCAAAAAAATATATTTTTTGAAACTGTAGCCTGCAACATGACCTGCAGTGTTATTGTGGCACGTTTTGAGCCGCCAAAATAGTCAGATGAAATCTGAGGGTGGTACAAAAAAAGCAATCTAAACAACACAACATCTCAACACACATGACGCAGAGAAACCTACCTACTGCACCGTGTGGGCATACAATAAATATCTGCCATGCCAAAAAAACACCCATAAATCCCTGCTGCAAGGCATGGTGGGTACATTGTGGTACTTTTTTTTTGCTAGATTGCAAAATATGTTGAGAAGGTCCTCTGAGAAGTAAGGGAGGAGTTAACATGCTCTTGATATCCCATGTTTTATTGTTCATAGCTCATATTGTTGCAGCTGGACTACCCAGCATGCCTTGCGGAAATATGGAAATAACCGTTTTAAGTTACGCGTTATGTTTAGGGCTTAGTTGTTATTTATCACATACATAGTAGCAGTTGATGTATGTGATGTGTTAACTTGTGGGTGTGTTTTTGTTTCACTGCACCGTGAGCAAGTATGTTGTTTTGTTTGATGACCACCTATATACAGATGGCCCCTCTGCCAAATTTTTTTAACCAAATGTTGCCCGCGAGTTAAAAAGTTTTCCCACCCCTGACCCCTATATTGAACCTAAATGCTCCTTCCACCTTACTGTTAGCCAAAAAACTCTCCTTCGGTTGGCTATGTTATGCTGTGATGTACTAAATAGCTTTACAGTACATTTTATTTAATATAAACACTATTTCTCAGGGTATTGCAATTTGCAGTTTTATAGCTCTGGTATGAATTAACAACGTGTGTGTGTGAACGTTTATCGACTGGTGCGTGTGTGTGTTTACATCTGCCAGAAGGTTGCTAGTAGGGTTACCGCCTGAGGGCGGCAACAGAAAGTACATTTGGTCTGACTAAAAGGCAGCAGCCTAGAACAAAAGCAGTTGAGGAGATAACTTATTGGGCTGGCAGACAGGCTGAACCAGCCTGATTAGAACCGCCTGCTCGTCCTCACGCTGTCCATGTCTGTGTTTGTGTGTGGGAAGCAGGTGCTTTCTCTTTCTCTCTCTCTGTGCCCTCAGGGAACCCCCGGCGGGGGTGGGGGGGGCAGTGCCCCTCTTGTGCTCAGCTGACTAATGTTTAACACGTAGGGCCAAAACGGAAAGCATATTTCCATCATAAGAGCGTGCTGCCTTCGCCATTAGCGACAGCACTCATTTGCATGTTAATTGTGGCGTTAGAGAGGCGCTGTCGACACTTCCCTTTGTCCAGGCGGGGTCACGGGAAGTGAGAGGATGGCGCGTTGTTGTTGATTGTCTACTAACATGAGTAATGATGTGCACGTTCTTAAAGTCATCATTGAAGGCCTTCTGATGAAGTGACATCATTATGGCGTATTATTTACAGGCTTTGTGTGTTTAAACGTGTCAGGATAAAATGTCAACAAGTGATAAAAAATACCCCCCCCCCACAGCGTCGTATAATATACATGCCGTAATACACCACCATCTGCACCATTAAAATACTTTTACATTCCTCAAGAATAATAAATCACAAGTGACTTCAATAATTAGTGTCATTGTGGGAAAGCAAAGAATGACAGTAATGCAATCTACAGTTTGGATAAAAGTGAAAAGTAAACAGTCGGTTTGGCTTTTTAATGAGTTTTTGTTGCCTAAATAAAAAACGATATGAAGTTTGTTATTGCATGTGGTGCAGAAAAAACTTAAAACAATATTTTTATGGCAAAGAAAATGATCTATTGATTGATAAATACAACAGCTGATTAATTTTTGGTAAATATGTATTCATTAATTTCTTGATTTAATATAACTTACACCTGAAGTATATTAAAACTGTATATTTCATTATTTTAATAAAGCAATAATAAGATAGAATTTAATCAGTATAAAAGGAACAGTAGACCAAAAATATCTCAGATATACAGAATTTTTTCAAAATTATTTTAAACTAAATTTGAAAATTCTCATTATGTAACTATTTTTAAAACAATTATTTCAATTGTATGAATTATTAAATGAAATAGGATCTTTGCAGTTGACCATGACTGTGTGAAAATGTTTTATGTGAGCTTATTGTTTACATAATGTGTAATAACTGTATTTATGGTTTTTGCTTGTTGTACTCTGCTGCTGGCTTTTCATGTTATGGGAACAATACCTGGATAAATAAAGGATATATTAAATAATAAAAAAATTAACACATAAATTCAAATATTACATATTTTAAAGGTATTGTTAATTTATGTAAATGTAATTAACATAATATAAACAATTTAGAAAAATATACATGTATTTAAGTCATTTATTTCGAAAGTCACGTGTTCCAAATGCTTTTAACCTGCATTTTACGCTAAGCACACGTGCAGTTTTCTCATATAGACAATACAGAAACTCAAATACTCATTATTTATAATATCTGTAGTTATGTGCAATTATTAATGACATTAATTCTGATTATTTGAATCTTATTATTATATGATTAGAGTATAGTTACAGCCTAAATAACATTAAATTGCAGCATGTGTCCATAATACACATACTATAGTAAAAGGTTATTTTCATAATAATACTTGACGTTGCGGTATTAAAGCCGAAGTGTGAAAGTGTGAAACACTAACTGCAGCAGTCGTCGGTGTTATTAATTAAAGGCCTGCAGATGAACAGACAGTGTTGTTATCTAGCTGTGTTTGCACATGTGCTAAAAATATACAAAAGTCAGCTTCACACACACACACACAAGCTAGTTTGGACTGACACTGGACTGAGCCAGACAGGACGTGTGTGTGTGTATGTGTGTGATGATCACTGTTCTCCTCCTACGGTGACTGACAGATGGCGCTCAGTGTTTGGTCGTAAACGTGCTCTGGGAGCGTTTGTCGGCGTGCCAGTCGCCTGTAGTTTGGAGACTCCCCGAGAGGGTCAGACTGTCCCGATACTGCTCAATACCAACTGTCCTTGCAGTGCGTGTACGTGTGTGTGTTTTGGGGGGGAGGGAAGACTTCTGGAAATAAGGCGCAGATGTTAATGGGAGAAACATATCACACTGGATCTCTGGCCACCGCATGTTTGTAATGAGTCTCTTGGGAATGATGACACAGGGAAAACAGACAAGGAAACTCGTGTTTGCTCGTATTGTGGTTACGCTGTCACACTGTGGGGAGGGAGAGCGAGGAATGATGGCATGTGTGCGTGGCGGCGACTCAATATGTCTTTCGAGTTTAATACAGTCCCCCGCATACATCAGTTTCTCTGTGTGTGGCCCTCACTGGAAAACGTTTAGACTCACCTGGCCTAATGGGTCTGGCTGGCCTATGCCAATTTTGGCACTGGTTTATGAGGGCGACTATGAGAGAGCCCTGTGAACTCTGCCTAGCAACAAGTGGCTGTGTGTGGGGGGGAAAAAAAGAACCCAAGCAATTCAGCTGAAATTCAATTTAGTAGTGAAGTTTGCTAATAAGTGTTTGCCGAATACAAATGCCACTTGGTGTGTATGTGTATGTGTGCCAGCTCCAGCCCTGGCAGAGAGTTTGGGTGACAGTTTTCTCAGCAGGAGGAGTGTTCCGACAAAGTGAAACACGGTCATCGGGAGGGCAAATCCATGCCGAAGCCAAGAACAGACTTCACAGATAAAGACATCAGACTCTTTCACCAGTCTCTTTGTAAAACAACATGATATTAACCATTTAGACGGAAGACAGAGATTAAGACAAAAGTTACTGGCGTACTTAGTATCTGACTGTCCCAACTAAAAAGTGTTAGGTTGATGTGAGCCATCTCTCTTTTTGCTTTGCTAAATGTTTTTCTTTCTGCAAGCAAAAATTTGGGCCGGAAGGTGCTAGTTACTGGCAAAAGCTGATGACAACTATTTGGGGGCTAGTTAGATACAATGACAATGGATCTAAAGCGCACTAATGACCGGGAAACATTTTCAACACATCGGTAAAACATACATACATTATAGCAATATAATTTATCTTATTTATTTTGTCCATCCGTCCATTTTCTACACCGCTGAAGCCTATCCCAGCTGGCTTTGGGCCGGAGCCAGGGTACACCGTGGACTGGTCGCCAGTCAATCGCAGGGCGCATATAGACAAACAAAGACATACAACCATCCACACTCACATTCATACCAATGGACAATTTAGAGTCGCCAATTAACCTAACATGCATGTTTTTAGAATGTGGGAGGAAACCAGAGTACCTGGAGAAAACCCAAGTAGGCACGGGGAGAACATGCAAACTACAGATGCCCAACGCAGATTTGAACCCAGAACCTCCTGACTGTGACGTCAACATGCTACCCATTCAGCCACCGTGCGGCTATTTAATATGTAGTACAAGCAAATTAAAAGCACAAAATGTCTACAAAGCCACCATCTATCGGTATGAGCCTGGAGGTTGTGCACCACAAATATGCACATTAGCACTCAATAAGGTCATCATATCTTACCTTTATACATTTCCACGCAGTATCAACATTTGGGAACAAATATGAGGTGAAAGAAAAAGGGTAAAAAAAATAGTATAGTAGTCTATCTGTGCAGTGTGGGAGAACAAAGAAGGTGCATTCAAAGACCGTCAAACAAATCGCAGTAAACTTTCAGATTAATTTTTGAATAAAATAATGGCCCATATTTCCAAAATTGATATCCCTTAACATAAAATTTGGTGTAGATATTCTTCTTCTTTTCCTTTCGGCTTATCCCGTTAGGGGTCGCCACAGCGAATCAATTGCCTCCATCTAACTCTGTACTTACTAGAGATAAAAATGTGTTTTTAGCTGTTTTTAAATGTGATAATTATGCGAACTATGGACAAAATGCAATTAATCACAATTAAATATTTTAATCAACTGACACCCCTACTAATGATATGTAACAATTAGGGGTGCTCCAGTTGATCGGCCACAGTGGTTTTCCATACCGGCATATGCCTATATTTGCTTCATAACGTCATTCACCTCCGCCCCCATTGGAGCATCCTGCTTGCAGCCACCGTCTCTCGCCACACTTTCCCTGCCGTGTGGGACTTACCCGTCTTTGTGAGAGTTCTATAAATTTTGGACCCTGAAAAATATGCCACTAAAAATGTCGCTGCAGGGTGGCATATTAAATGCTTTCGTTTGGTGTGGCATTTGGGGGGGCGGCTGCTCGACAGGGTGTGGTGAGTTTTCAAGTATTGCGATGTGATAATCAATCAGGCGGCTAATGTAGCCAAAAGGCTGGACACTTGCTCATGTGTGCGTGGCAGGGGGTCTAAGGCAGGTTGGCCCAAAAAGGGGTTGGATTCGTCGGACTGGTCGGCGGTAGAGGAATACGGGTTGCTTGAGTGCCATCAAGCTGTGTGCGCTCACATAAAAAATTCTTCCTAAAGAAGGCATCTGATCCTTTACGTTTCACCAGTGATTTTTATGTTTTTTATTATGTTTTTCCTCTAAATTGCATGGTTTCCTTTTCATATCATATAGCATTAGGGGTCACCGAAGGGGGAGCCCCCAACGACTACATGAGGCGCCAGCAGGCTTGCTTTCCGTTCACATTTTCAGATAATAATGTAAGAACATTCTAGAGAAATGCATTCTGAAATACAAAATATGAGTTGTGAATACCAGCATTGTGGTAAAACAAGCATTTTTGCTTTGTTTAGGTTGAAGTAAGCCAAATTAGTACTGTAGTTCTTGGCCACTCACAAGAAAAAACGTTGGTGATCCTTGATAGAGAATCTACTACTCACAAAAAGTTAGGGATTTTTGGAAAATGCAACAAGTTCATGCTGCAGTGATATCATATCATGATTCATAGAAGGATGCACTGGTGATTTCCTCATGTCAAAAAAAAGTACTGTAACAAAAAGTATCAACAATGGTAGTTGCACCACAACAAAAAAATTCAACATCTCGATATCTTGTCATGTGCCCTTAAGCATCAATTACAGCTTGACGACGACATCTCATGCTGTTCACAAGGCAGCTTATTGTCTGCTGAGGCATGGCATCCCACTCTTCTTGAAGGGCAGCCCTCAGGTCATCGAGGTTCTGCGGTGCAGAGTTTCGAGCCTCTACACGAGCTTTCAATGGGATTCAGGTCTGGAGAAAGGCCATTCCATTTGAGGTACACCAGTCTCCAGCAGCCGTTCCCTGATGATGCAACCTCGTTGAGCAGGAGCATTGTTGTCCATTCAATTCCATTCCATTTTCTTCCGCTTATCCGGGTCCGGGTCGCAGGGGCAGCAGTCTCAGTAGGGAAGTCCAGACTTCCCGGTCTCCGGCGACCTCTTCCAGCTCTACCGGGATCCACTTCTACGCCTTTCTGTGTCTCTTCCAGTCTCTCGATATCTCTGTTGCAACCTGCTGATGACACTCTGTGACACTCCAAGCTCGGTGGCCACTTCCGTCTGAGAACATCCTGTTTGAAGCATCGCAATGACAAGGGAAATTTGATCCATTGTTAGGTGTCGTCTTGGTCTCGTGATGTCAAAATGTGAACAGCATAATGAGGATGAGTGTTTAAACACCAGCTCTAATTGAACCAGGACATTTATCGGTCAATTCAAGGATCACACACCTGCTGTGATTTTTGCCCTAAGCTCCTTGTTGGAGAACAGCAACTTGTGCAAAATTACTGAAACATTTAACAGTTGGACACGTGCATTCAAAAGCTTAGAGAAGGTCACATTAGGTTCACCTGTAGAGGTTTGAATGCATTTTGGGCTGGTCGTGAAATTTCACCCAAAAGCTGAATATCCCTAACTTTTTGTGAGTAGTTGTATGTGATTGGTATATTCCAATTTCACTCATGGATGATCGGTATCAGCAGCATAAAACACTGATCGACGCATTCCTTATAATAATATCTAATATTATATATTCATATTCTAATATATAACATATCAATTTCTTTTCTGTCATAGTTTTAAATAAGAATAAAGCTTTTAATCCCTATACACCTGACACACATTCGATTTAGTTAAATAACCACACAGACGGAAGGCTCCAATGCTAAACCGTACAATCCAAATTTAGGCTATTATTAAACACACAAATAAAGCCGAGTGTACAGCGGCTATAGGCAGGATTTGATGGTCGCAACTGTCTACTGTTACATTTCACAACAGCAAAATGTAGCAGTTGACACGCTGATAACGACGGTGTCTAAATGCCAATATCACTGAATGTCTCTTTACCACGTTTACATACTCACTGGCAATTATAAACAGGCATTATCCCGGCTGGGAAAGCAGAAGTGACAGCAGCCGCTGCGTGTGTGGGTGTGTGCGTGTGCGTGCGTGTGTGTGTGTGTGTGTGTGTGTCATCATATGGACAAATGAAAACTGTTCTGGCTCGGTAATGTCTGGCAGATGTTAACGCTTTGTACTTAATGACTCCTTGGAGACCCCCAACCAATCAGACAGGACACTGATATGACAGCCGTGTGTGACTGCTGTGGTGTGTGCGTGTGCGTGTGCGCGTGTGTGTAAAATAGGATACAGTAAACATACATGTTGATAAATTGGAATGTGCTCAATTTAGTCTCTTTTTTTGGAAAACAATTTTATAAGTATCTTTTGTTGATGTGTATATTTCATACAATATACTCATTTAGTCTTAGGTAGACAATTGGCATAAAACAGGACGGCTCAAAAATAATACTCAAAGTCAAAAAGCCTGCAATATGCTCGATTGCTCGCTCATGCACGGGCGCACTATTCTGCAAAGGTTTATTGTCATATTGAGTAATCGCTCCAGCAGTTATGATTGGATGCAGCCAGTAGGAGAAAAACAGAACTACTTCAAAATAAGCTACAAAACCAAAAAGCCCACCATATGCACACTCGATGTTGCATGGGCCGCATTCACTTGCACAAGTTGATGTGTCGTGGAATTAACGTGATCGCTCCACCCTCGTGCCATAATAGATGGAAGGCAGACAATAATCCTTAAGGTCAGAAAGGCTGAAGTATGCTTGCTCGGTCGCTCATGCACGGGCACACGCATGTGCATATGTAGATCTGTCTTATGTAGTAATCTCTCCACCCACCAGTAGAAAAAACACTCTTCTTCGAATAATCAACAAATTCAAAAAGTCCGCGATATGCACTGTCGGTAATGCATGGGTCCATTCGCATGTAAAAGTAAAGTAGTTAGCTCATTTTCCTTGCTGTGCCGGTTTAATGGCCTTTATTAAGGATAATGACAGTTATTATTGCACTGTATTTGTTATTGAACACACATATTTAAGCATAAGAAGCGTTGGAGCCGAGTGTGTAGTTGAGTTACATACACTGCAAAGTAGAGTGTATATTTATGGGTGTTGAAACTCCGGGGATTGAGTCAAGATGGCCGCCAATTGGTAAAAAGTTTCTTTGTGTGTGTCCACAGGGGGGAAATTGCAATATTGTGTGTTAAAGTGAGCAAAGAACAACAAAAGCCAGAAGATATTTAGGTTATTTAGGTTAAAAAAATAGAATGGTACTTAGAGTAGCTCTTGCTTTTCATGATTCCCAGCCAGTCAGGTAGGAATTAGTAAAACCATCAAAATAGACTTCCACACATCCACTTTTCATTCATATCCAATGTAATAATTTACTTTTTTACCTTGTATGCATTTCCAAATGTACTCTTTGCAATTAATATAAATAACTCAAGAAAGTCAGTTTTAAAATCATACCAATAATAATAATACATTTTATTTGTTAGGCGCCTTTCAAGGGACTCGAGGTCACCTTACATAATGACAAATATAATAAAACAGTTAAAAACATAAAATACAAAATACAATCATCTAGGAAATCATTTATAACTATAGAAAGAAAATGATTGTTTTTTATATTGTTAAATTCCAAAAAGTTTGGGTTTGGCAGTGAACTCCAAGGGAGTTTGGTTTTGTTTTTTAAAGAACAAAATACCTCAAAGCTATAGAAAGTTCCACCAGGGCTGATAACTTCCCCGCATCGTCTAACTTACATGACTTCACTGTCACTTTCCGACACCCCACCAAGAGCTGTCACTCACTCCCTGACTCCCCCCTGCTCATCCCCACATCTCTCTGTCTGTCCGTCAAACGCTAAGAGCGCCCCCTCCATCTGTTACCATCTCCCCTCTTCCCTTCCCTGAGTGCCGGGGGGTCGGCGGGGGCTGTCCACAGGCTGGTCATCCCGTTAGAGGCCCACTAAGAGTCCCCGGGCTCTCTGCTGGGGTCATCCATATCAATACCTGCATGTGATGGACACAGGGCCCCGGCACACACTGCACCGCCTTTGGGGGCCTCCCGGCGAGGGCCACTCCGGTGCGGTCCTCCTGTCAGAGCACCCATGCACCGACGTGGACAAAGCACCATTTGAAAAGGCACACTTTCTTGTTGTGTCGACGTCTTTGACGCTGCCGCTAGTCCCCTCTGGAGCACATCTGGCCTGCAGGGTCTGCAGCATGCCGCTTCCTCTGGGCGCCTGGGAGAAAAAGATGAGGAGAAAGTGGATGAAGGATGGAGAAGGTGCTTCCCATTATGCTTCCATGCACTCACTATAACTGCTTGTACTCTATGGTTAAAACTTTCTACAAAATTTTGGGGTGTGTTTATAGGACATTTTTGTCGATTTCTGAGGTCAGAGGTCACTGACATTAGACGTAAGAAAGGGCCTACTAGCTTCTTCTACATTAAACTCATCCAAGCATGGCTTTATGTCAGTGTACCAACATTCTGCATAAAACCACCTGATATTTTTTGGTTTATATGTCAGAGCTGATGTACAAGGTACAATGTACATTAATTAGCAGTGCTGCAAATATACCAAAATTAGCCAAAAGGCTATTTTTCATCTGTTGTCCCTGGACAACTGCTAAAATAGTCTCTGAGAGGATAAAAAGATTGTAAAGAGAACAGTGCAAAATTATAAAAATGCTCACAGTGCAAACATTGGATAATGACCAACATTTTTTAAACATTGGATAATGACCAACATTTTTTCAAAACGCTCCAAATACTTATAATTGTATGTTATATTAACATACAATCTTCAATTATTTAATGTTCTGGGGCACAGAGTTCCGTTCGAGCTGTGACTGAAAAGGCACTCTGCCTAAAAGCTTTTCCACATTGATGTATGTATCTGCTTGATTATTTGCAATGTTAGATTTGAAAAACAACAGCAACTCTTTTGCTTCCATTGAGTTTTAAGCAGGTCTGGTAAGTTTATCAGGTGCTTGAATTGTGTTTTCACCATGTGTATTAATTAGGGCTGTCAAACAATTAAAATATTTAATTGCAATTACAGTCAACTCTCGCTACTTCGCGGTTCGACTATTGCGGATTCACGACTTCGCAGATTTTTTCCATTACAGTACGTATGTATATTATAAGAGAAAATATATTGCGGATTTTCCGGAACGTGCCTGTGTACTGTATGTACGTATTGTAGATATCTGTACATTATTGTAAAGGGTGGTTTGTTAACAGTACTATGTAAAAGGAGGGTTTTAAAAGTCTGAATACTGAATACCTGTTAAATAAATAATGTAAATATGGTGTCCCTGCTTCGCGGATTTCAGCTATCGCGCCCAGTTCTGGAACCTGTCTACCGCGATAAACGAGGGTTCACTCTAATCCCATTTTGTCCATAGTTAACAGACAGAAATACGTTTTTATCTATAACAAGTAGGGATTTAAATCACTGTGGTAAATTATTCAATTCACAACTACAATAACTACACCGCATTTTATGTAAAGGGATTCATTTTGTAAATATGTTCCATTATTGTATTCATAAATAGAAATCCCCCAGTTTTTGAATGTTTTTCTTTAATGCGACCAGTAATTTGTCCTACTTTGTTCGTCGGTCCTTGAACGCACCATCTAAGTTCTCCCATGCAGAGGCTACTATAGTGTAGTTTTACCCTTTTTCTTTCACCACATATTTGCTCCCAAATGCTGATAGTATGTGGGAAAGCATAGGTAAGATTGACAGTATTAATTATAGTATCATCTGCATTTGAATGAGAACATTGGAACAAACTGAAAGAAGGTCGTTTGTAAAGGTGGAAAATAGCAACGGCCCTAAAATGGAACCTTGAGGGACACCTATGGACAGAGGCAGCAAAGGTCAATGGAAGTCACTAATTCTGAGTGACTGTGATCGATTTGATAATATTGTATCCAAAAAAGAGTTGAATTTTCTTAGCGTGGTCAACATTATTCTACGATTTACAGTATCAAAAGCTTTTTTAGGTCGAGGAAAAGAGCACCAACCACACCACTTTTATCTAGTAATTGATATTTTTCATGAAAAAATAATTAGCACTCTCTGTGGAGTGCCGGGATCTTGTACCGCACTGGATGAAGGGAAAAGCAAGTCGTGTTCAAATGTGTAATCATTTGTTGAGCATCACATTTCTCAGTGACTTCAGATATAGTGCGAGTAATACTGATTCAGTATCAAAATAGATGAATAAAATGAGCTGATTTAACATCTGGAACTTAAAACAATTAAGATTACTTATGGCCCCCCTGACACCTCACCAGGGAAAATGATACGATCATAAAATATATGAAAATGTCATAAAATTGTAAGAATATATAAAATATTACCTGAAAAAGTTGTATTATAAAAACTAAGTGGTAAGAGAATACAGAGTATAAAGGATAGCATTTATTCCTCCTAAAATTATTTTTGGACTTTCCCCGTATTTTTTAGTGCATTTACCCTATTACATGCCCGCCTTAACTCTCCATTTTTTAAATGACTAGATGAAGCGGTGCATCTGTAGACGTTCTTTCATATAGTAAACACGTTTTGCTATAAAATATAGGTTTGAGACTTCATAACAGAAAGTGTGCATGTCTTGCTGACACAAACAAAAAAAGCAAAACACAGATTACAGTAACATCACCGACACCATCATTTCTTCATGTGTTTTTCCTAATAAAATGTTTAGCCTCCTCCTTGTTATCCCTCATCACCACAGGAAGTTTAAAACAAACATGTCAGATGCGTCCATCTGTCTTGATGTTAGCAGAGAATAGAGGTCTGTTTCCTCATTAGCAGCTCATTAACAGCCGCTGCCCAGCAGAGAGCACTCTCCCTGGAGGACAGGAGGGGGGCCCCTGAAGGTGCTAGTGGTGTGATGGTGGGGGTACAGGGGAGGGGCATTTGAATGGCAGAGAGAGGCTTTTGTCTCCTGCTCTGGCCACATAGACCGGCCTCCTGTCCAGGCCTTTCCAGGGGAGGCTGTGTTATGCGTGGTAGGGATAAGGAGAGGCAAAAAGGAGGGATGGTGAAAGGAGGAGAAGGGAGGATGGATGGAGACTTGACTAGAGGTCATCCATCAAAGCAGCTGTCAATTTTATAACCTCCTAGAGAGAGACTCAAGGAGGGGGGGCAAAGAGGCCACACTAACACAGGTAATACTCAGGAGCATCCATTTTTGGTTTTCCTTCATGAGCCAATTCATTTTTGAAGAATGAACTGGGGTAACAAAAAAGTGGCTCATGGAAAAGCACATTGAGATCCGCCTTAAGCCCAAGCAAAATCTATGAAGGGAGATGAAACCTTTGAGTTTCCAAGCGACAGCCTTAAAACCATCTGAGTTGAAAAGACTATATGTACAGTATACTTTTCATTTTTGGTTTTTCCCTGTCAGGGGTCACCACGGCGAGTCAATCACGAATCATGAATGGTTTTGGCTTAGTTTTTACGCCGAATGTACTTCCTAACACCACCCAAACCCATTCTCTCTGCCATAGAAGTGGGAACCATTACACCACTAGCGATGAATCTGAGGTTTTGAATTTTTAAGTGTAGCAGATGCCAGCCAAAGTGGCTGTGTGAGAATACATCACAGGCTTTTAGCTCAATGGCTAGCTCTCTAGACTGTCATTCGGCAAGGCTGGCTGGTACATACGTACACTGGCTGGTAGATACGCACACTAGTATGAACAAACAAAACAGCACTATAAGAATTACAGTGGAACCTTGACATAAGAAAACGTTATTATACAAAACATTTATAATACGAATTGAGCTCTGAAAATAAAATATATATATAATATAATATATTATATATGTATGTATGTATGTATGTATGTATGTATAAATATATAAATATCCGTTCAACTTAAAAAGAACATTCAAAATACAAAAATGAAAATCGAAAGTGCCACTCGGACTTTTGGAAGTACCTGCGTTCCGTCTGGTTGTGGCGTGCCCTCGCATGGATCTGGTGTGGTTCAGAGTGCAGATCGCATTGATGGATTCCTTGCTTTTTTTTTAAAATCTCGCAGCGTAACTGGGTGGTGTGGGAGTGGAATTGATGTCAGGGCTATAGGGCGGCACCGTTCTCCGTGCATCTGCTAAACGCCACACACCAAGTGAATAAAAATACTGTATATTCCACAGACCCAATTATGTCTTTTTCTAAACAAATGTGGCTCAGCTATGTGAGAGGAAGCACTGCCAGGTCGCTAGTAGTAAAAAGTAGGCAAGAGAAGCCATTTTCAGAAAAACCCCTTGACTGAGGTTAAAGGTTAAATAACTGTAAAATGTCACTGAAAACTGAAATTTACTACTAAATTAAGAACTTATTAGTTCTTAATTTGTCTATGTACTTGTTGATTGATTGTTTTATTAGTAGTTTTGCACAGAAAACAGTTAACAGTACGGTATGTTCCATACAAATTGACTCAGCCAGACTCCGCCTCATACGGCCCCAAGGTAAATTGAGTTTGAGACCCCTGATTTAGAACAATACAATCCGAAACAATTCAGTAACTTTAAATCGATTCAGTAACTTTTTTGCCAAAAATTTAAGCAGGCTGATGGTTAAATAACTAGCTAGACACTGGACAGTACAAGTGAAGTTTCCTAAATTTCCTTTACTTTTTGAAGAATCAGGTATACATTAATTATGGATATAAACAAAAAGATAAAACACAATTCAATAATATTTATATATAAAATATTTATATATAGTGTATAGATTTTAATAAAGTGCAACCAGTACTTCAGGTTAAGTTAGGAATAAATTAACAGGTTGCATGATTAATTCTATCTAATAAAACATGACTAACTTTAATTCAATACCTCATTCACTTCTCTAACCAAAGTATTAAAGAAGATATTTCACACCACCATTAGACTGAAATGTCATGTGCAGATAGATATTAAAGTGAATGAATATCCTACACAGTGTAACATTTGCACAGACGCTATTAAAGCTACAAGGAGGTGTTTGATCAACACGCTTATCATTGCCAGAAAAAATGGCACACATGCCAGAAAAACAGTGGCTCCCAAACGACAAGCCCCCCATTCAACCAGAACACAAACATGAACAAACTTAACACTCATACATCATCCGTGCGTCCCAGTCAACAGGCATGACTAATCGACTTACGACAAATCAAACTGTTACAAGGGTAACATTTAACATCTTTACCGTTAAAATAGCTAAAAAACACACATCCATATAAAACCTGCAGTGCTTAAATCTAATGCTTTATTTCCTGGTATCGATTAAATCAATCGATTAATTACCTTTCAAACGATCGTTAAATCGATATATGTTGTCTGGAATGGCAATGACAAACACAGATCAATGTAGTTGGCTCATAGGAATATAAATCGATACATTGATGTAGTGAATGAATCGTTTTACCCCCAATATAAACCCTCAGCAGGATCGGTATCTGTTCCTTTGTGCGAGGAGGAACAGGAAGAGCACTGCCAGAGCCCTACAAAATGACCTCTAGCAGGCCACTGGTGTAAATGTTTCTGACCAGACAATTAGAAACAGGCTCCACGAGGGTGGCCTCAGGGCCCGACCTCCTGTAGTGGGCCCTGTGCTCACTGCCCAACACTGTAGAGCTCGATTGGCATTTGCCATAGACCACCAGAATTGGCAACTACACAACTGGCGCCCTGTGCTCTTCACCGATGAGAACAGGTCCAACCTGAGCACATGCGGCAGACGTGAAAGGGTCTGGAGATGCCGTGGAGAACATTATGCTGCCTGCAACATCTTTCAGCATAACCGGTTTGGTAGTGGGTCAGTGATGGTCTGGGGAGGCATATCCCTGGAAGGACGCACAGACCTCTACAGGTTAGATAACGGCACCCTGACTGCTATTAGGTATCGGGACGAAATCCTTGGACCCATTGTCAGAACCTATCCTGGTGCAGTGGGACCGGGGTACCTCCTGGTCCTCAACATTGCCCAACCTCATGTGGCTAGAGTATGCAGGTAGTTCCTGGAGGATGAAGGAATTGATACAATTGACTGGCCCCCACTCTTACCTGACCTAAACCCAATAGAACACCTATGGGACATTATGTTTAGGTCCATGCGGCGCTGCCAGGTTGCTCCTCAGACTGTCCAGAAGCTCAGAGACACCCTGGTCCAAATATGGGAGGAGATCCCCCAGGACACCATCCATGGTCTCATTAGGAGCATGCCCCGACGTTGTCAGGCATGCGTACAAGCACGTGGGGGCCACACAAACTACTGAGAATCATTTGGAGTTGCTACAATGACATTTTGGCAAAATGGACCGGTCTGCTGCATCATTTTTTCCCTTTCACTTTTGGGGTGTCTTTGATTTCTCTCCGCTATCGGGTGATCATTTTCATTTCTATCAAATTACGTGGCATCATTTTGTTACTACTACGTCACCTATTTATTCTCAGGAAAGATATTCAAGGTCATTTCCCCCGACCCTTTAGATCTGATGTGTTTTCAAAGTATACATATATATATACACACAGGGTGGGCCAAAAGTAGGTTAACACTTAGACACATGTATGTATATTTGACAGTACGACACAAATTCCAATCTCAATCAGTTTCAGCGAATGCATAGAATAAAGGTTCAGCGTTATTGCCTTTAATGGATTTTTAAAACGTAATTGTTAAGGTGAAACAGACAAGGAAGTAATTGTAACTTTACTTTTTGCCCACCCTGTATGTATATATATATATATACATATACATATATATATATATATAAATATATATATATATACATATATACAGTATGTATATTGTATATAAGTGTGTGTGTGTTTATATATATATATATATATATATATATATTTTTTTTTTTTGTGGGCAAAAATGTTCAAAAATGTGTGAACACAGTGTTAATTTTACTGGTGGGCTTCTAAAGCAGAACGTCTCTTGTCGGCCATTAGCAAGAACACAAAAAAGTAAATCTCCGAGCTGCTATTTCTCGTCAAATTAACACATCTGTTCCGGCCGCGCACGTGCTTGCCAAGCATGACATGTGTTGACCTCGGACCCGAGTCGAACCTCACATGTCTCATGGTATTGGTTTGCTTTGTCGCGGTGCAAGGTTCGCATCTCGCACGCGGGCGAGCGACCATCTGTCAGGCTTTCAATAGTAGAGCTGATTAATAAACGCAATGTGACGATGGACACGTACAGTAGCGCAAATGCTCACACACACTCAGACGCACACACACACACACTCACACACGTTCATGGCCAGCTTCCCATGGCGCGCTCACTTTTAACAAGGAGACCAGCAGCAAGCGGCCAGTTAAGCGTCTCATTATGCAGCGGTGCTGGTATTTACAGTAGGAGTCGGAATGAGCTCTGCCAGGCAGCTGCTTAGCAGAGGGCCCGCGTAGACTCCGCCAGCTGCCGGACTGAGAGCCGGTAGTTAAAGCAGTCCTCCGGGGGTGCCATGTTTGGAAGGATCACGTCCGCCGCAGGGTTGGCCGAGGAGATCCCGGCAAAAATGGGAGTCGTGGGAGGCAAAGTTGGACGTCTGAACAGTCAAACTGTTGTCACGTAATTAAATTAAGCTAAACCACGAGTGCAAGGAAATTTTGTTTATTAGAAAGTTGCTTGCTCCAAAGACCCAAATAGTAAAAATAAATCATGTATTGCCGTAAAACGGAAAGGGCTGAGCAATTTCTTTTTCATTTTCATAATACTATACACACAGTGGGGCAGTGACCCACCAGCTCCAGCAAATAGAGCTGGGTGAAAAAAAAACTATCCCTGTTTGACTTTGCAATACAAATCATCGCCACCTATAGGACAGACATGTGTCCAACTGGTTTATACATCATTTTAAAAGATGTTCATTCGTTCATCCATTTTCTATGCCGCTTATCCTCATTAGGGTCGCGGGTGTGCTGGAGCCTATCCCAGCTGACTTTTGGACGGGCGGCGAGGTACACCCTGGACTGGTTGCCAGTCAATCACAGGGCAGACAAACAAGCATCCACACTCACATTCATACCGATGGACAATTTAGAGTCGCCAATTAACCTAACATGCATGTTTTTGGAATGTGGGAGGAACCTAGAGTACCCGGAGAAAACCCACGCACGCACGGGGAGAACATGCAAACTCCACACAGAGATGCCCGCTCATCCACCGTGTGGCCTTTTAAAAGATGTATCATTATTAATAAACTACTTTGCGAATGGTTATCACATCTAATTCCCGTGTTTTCCCCCAAATATATGAATGAAAAAACCATGCTGTTAAATATGGCCCCCTTCTGTGCATATTTAAGTACATTCTATGTATATTTTGACTGAATTGAGTATTTTAAAGCATATGGCAGACCTCCGCCAAGCGCCGTAGTAGCGCCCCGTACTTGTGAGTCACACCATAAATATTACTCCTACATATGTTCAATCTACATGAATGCTATCAATGTTAACCTGCTAACCTCTAGGATAATAGCGCAAGGTCTTTGTATAAGTGGCTACCTCTTCTTCTTTTCCTTTCGGCTTATCCCTGCTTATCCAATCAGCGGTCGCCACAGCGAATCATTTGTTCGGTTTGATTCGCATGTTTTGCACATGCTAAAAATATTGTCATGGTGTATTTGCAACCAAATAACCACGATAAACGTGGCCTTTCTGTATATCTGTTGTCATTTTGAAACCAGCTGATGGGAGAAAGTTTGAACTCCACTTAAGTCTCTTTTCTGTTTTCCCATCCATTGGTCTATATGTTTATTTGGGTCACAAGACTGCATGACTAATTTCCACAAAACTTTGTGGCAGGCTGTGGCAGGGGCCAAGGAAGAAGCCATTTTATTTTAGAACCGCTCGGAATTTGAGAAAAATCCAGAAAAATCCAAAATTCTGACACATTGTAGTGTAAAGATTGTCTTCTGGAAGTTGTTTAACACTTATTACTGCCACCAACAGGACTGGAGTGGAAAAATATTGGCAGCAACTGTTTTTTATTTTTATTATTATTATTATTATTGCCGCCGGCAAGCGCAAACAGCTTTTGCGATCGGCGTCTATCTGTTTCTATGTTTGTCCGATTTGAATGACATTTTCAGGAATTGTCAGAAACGTGACATGGAACAACTGATTCAATTCTAAATGTGACTCGGATCACCGTCTGGATCCAGGGTATTTTAAAAAGCATTCGTAAAGGATTTAACATCCTTAACATTAGGACCATTTTTGGCATTTGTGCATATAACGTAAAAAAAAATGGTCAGCGGACTTGCAAAAAACATGTAGGGCAAGTTTCCAACAGGTTCTACAAAATATCAAAGACTGATCTAAAAAATGTAGGATTATTATTTTGGTAATAATAGTACTTGTAGTAGCTTAACAACTTTACACATGCTCACGTTGTTCCGCCTCGGCAGAGGTTTTTGCTTTACTAAGTGCTTATTCCAACGTGCCGCCCCCTCCCTGAAGACCACCTTACCCAGCCTACTTTGCGGTGCCAGAGGCGCCAACCGCACCGTGTCCCGCTGCAGCCTCCCGCCGTCCCGCTTGAAGAGCGTGAAATCGCCATGATTAATAATTATAATTATTGAGCAAACGTGCCAGCTGCTCTGTGGCAACGAGCACGTCTGACTTATGGTTCTGTAAATGCAAACAGTCATTGTCCATATTCATAGAAGAAAGGACGGGGCCCCGGGGGGGATTTGGCAGCTCGCCCTCCAAATATCATTTTATTTTCGGAAGTCATTGTACCTCCTCCCTCCCTTCCTCGCAGCCATTTGTCTCTTGTTGGGCCCTAGCGCTCACCTAGTCTGTGCTCCATGCAGCGAGGCCTTTTGATCTCAGCGGGCTTCAAAGCTGTCTGAGGCTGTGGGGCTTCACGCATTGTGCCTGCAGACGGCCTCTCATCGGCATTGTGCTAGCGCGGCCTTCGAGTGCTGAGGTGAAGTGAAGCGGACCGCCTCGTCAAGAGAAGTCATCAATTAGCTGCTAAGAGTGCATTCTTCGGATCTATTAGTAAGCCGCTGGAAAGCATCCAGCAGCTTACGGCAAAGTAAACAACCCTGACACGAAGTTTGTGTTACCTGTGTGTGCATGCGCGCGCGCGTGCTTGCAGATGTGACAGAAGCCGACTACACATTAGCTCGCCCATTAATCACCATCAGCTCACATCCACTTGCCCGATCCACGCCGCCCTGACCAGTTGTGACAGCTACTGGCCGCCAACCTGTCCACAGCCTAATCTCATTAGGGTCCTTCTGGCACGCCGGCCGCCACTGTTGAGGGATGCTGCGTGATGGAGTGAAGTAGACAAGGCGTTCAAGCGTATAATGGATGTCTAAATCATCTGGCTGAAGCTTCCAATGCTTATTTAAATGCTCTCTAGCATGCAGGGGAACGAAGAGGTGCAGCAATAGTCTTTTAGTTTAGACAACAATTGTCGACTGTTGGATCTTATGGCGGCTGGTCATTCAAGGAGGGGAGGCTGATTTTTTCCAGCCTACATCATAAATGTGTTTATTTATTTTTATGTCAATTTTACCCTCCATTTCTGGTAGTTTGTAACTGAGACCAAGTCGTTGCGAATCAGTAAAGTCTCCAGATCAGTTCAGAGCGACGGAATGAAAAACTTTTTAAACTTCAGGTTTATACTTCAAGATCGCTGATTTGTTCATTTCACTGTCAATCAAAAAAGGGATTCCGCCTCAGACAGATCATCCAGTCATCATGCAGAGGCCAAGCCAACCATACAGAATACACAGTATTGACCCGGAATTACTATAAAATGAATGAACCAATGGATTAAGTTCAAGTTAATTAAAGGGTCCCTGGCATTAACATAGCGTTGTTTGAGACAGGGGATGTTTACAGTGATTATAGCAAAGACTTGAGCGATGTGTCTTTTGTTTGTGGACAGTGAAACAGTTGGAGATGAAATATTTGGAGAACCTATGGTCACTTATGGTCATGAGGTCTGGGTATTGACTGAAAGGACAAGGTCGCGGGTACAAGCAGTCGAAATGACTTCCCTTCTGGGCTTCCCTGATTAGGCTGCTGCCCTTGTGACCCGACAATGGATAAGCGGAAGAAAATGGATGAATGTACGGATACTTGCAGAACATGAACTTAAGTCATGGAGATGAAGACTGGTCGCCTTCAAAACACAGACTTGTAAGTGTAAATCACTCTGGAGTTTGACTTTTGGATCTGATTTTGCTTGAAATTTTAGGTCAAATTTTGAGTTGTCTGACCACTGAACCTCTGGGACGTTCAAGGGTTCTTCAGGGGGAGGGGGAGGGGGGGGTTGCACTATTTTTCCTCAAAATTTTAAATTGAATTTTAAGCTGTGTATTTAACCAGCCATTGGAACCTCAAGTTTCTCTCAAGTTCTGGATTTTATTTGACATTTTTAACAGATTTTCCTTGAAACCTTAGGTCAACTTATCAGAATCAGAATCAGAATCAGAAAACATTTATTGCCATTGTGTGTGAACAATTTACCATCTAGGAACTTTCTTTGGCAACTCAGTGTGACGTAAAATACCAAATAAACGGAGCGTTAAATAAACATGGTCCGCTGGCGAACCATGAGACTTTTGAGTGTCATTGTAGTTCTGGTTATTTTTCAAATTTTTCAGTAAATCCTCTGATACATTTTCTTATGAAGTTTGTGTTGTCTGACTGCCACACTTACATTGTCCACAGATACAGTATTTGCCTATCACTATTTTTGAAATAAGATGTTCATTCCAGATTTTTCTTGAAATTTTACGTCAGATTGTCCAGCTGATTGTCCGAGTTCCGAGTCCGTGGTGTCACACATGACACCTGTGCGCCAGTCGTCCGCGGGCCTGTCGTGCTCTGTCAGTGTTGCAGTGCAGTGTTGTACCTGTCAGGCTGGTGCAGATGGGCTTCGGCTCCCCCAGGTATGGGGGCTAAACAGCCGTCATTAATCACCACATAAAGCCTGCCCAGCGGGAGATGCCCCAGGTTAGAGCACATCAAGAAATAAATTGGCTGAAAAATGGCTCCGGACGAACGTGCCGTCCCTAGAGGAGGAGGCGAGGAAGAGGTAACAGAGCCATGTCCACCGCTGTGCAAATCATCCGTCAGCTGCTGAGACCACGTCACAATTCTGGCAGCCTGGACCGTCATCCTGTGGTGTTAACAATCTCAGATGTTTGCTTTCAGGTTTGTGCAGATTCATCTTCTTTATTTGGCTATGCGCAGACATGAATAAGTGTGTGTGTGTGTGTGTGTGAGACAGAAACACTAGGTAAACTAATCCCTACTTCCTGTGCTTATATACACCACACGATGGCGCTGGATTTAACCCACAAAGTCTGCCCCCTTTGAGATAAACTGACTTGAAATTTCTCACAGTGCACAATGTGCTCTACAAATTTGGGGACTGACAAGCACATGAGTTTAAAATTTGAGAGAGATTGTTTGGAAAAGATGGACGGCATGAAGACAAACATATTTGGACTTAGCAACAAATTTTCCATAACGTAGGTGTGTTCAAACTTTTCCCAGCGAGGGCCACATAGTGAAAAGAAAGGATGCAAGTTTGCCATTCTTTTTTCCCCATTTTTGCTGTTTTTTCCTAAATATTTAAACTTTCCTCTTAAAAAATCCTGGTAAATTTTGTTCTAATAATATAATGACAATATTCCCATTACACAGGCGTGTCCAAAGTGCAGCCCAAGGGACATGCGGCCTCTGCTTGGTTTTTATTGACCCGCAGCACGTTCTAAAAATATGATTTAGCAAGAAAACTAATAAAAACAAACCAAAAAGCTGTTAAAAAAAAAAATAAATAAAAATAAAACTAATCAGTAGATATACAAGAATAAGGTCATTAAGAGAAAGTTGTAAGTTAAAAAACATAGTTTTAGTAGCATTTAGTTGCAATCTTAAGGAAAAAATACTCAATAAATATTACTTAAATATTTGTCATGTCATAATATAACAAAACAACAAAATTGCAGAAAAAGTGATAATGTTACTAGAATAAGGTAACATTTTATGGGAATAAAGTAATAAATAATTATGTGGGAGACAAATTTACTAGAAGAAATTAGAAATTGTAACACCAACAAACAGACATTAGAAAAAATAACAAATAAAGTCAAAATATTAAGAGAAAAAAGTTGCAATTTTTCAAGACTAAATTTATAATACTAAGAGTAAAAATAATAATTTATGATATAAAATGTGTAATATATAATAGTCATTTTAGTAGCGTAGGATTGAAATATTAAAAAAAATATGTTATTTTTTGTTGTAATATTATGAGATACATCCATCCATTCATTTTCTATGCCGCTTATCCTCATTAGGGTCGCGGGTATGCTGGAGCCTATCTCAGCTGACTTTGGGCGAGAGGCGGGGTACACCCTGGACTGGTCCCCAGCCAATCGCAGCAATTTAGAGTAGCCAATTAACCGAACATGCATGTTTTTGGAATGTGGGAGGAAACCGGAGTACCCTGAGAAAACATTCTGAGATACAGACAAAACAAAATAAAATTGTACTTTCCGGAAATTAGGTTGGGGAAGAAGTTAGTATATTATAGGAACAAAGTCATAATATTTCAAACAGCAAACCTACAAAGATTATTTAAGAAGAATGTTGAAATATTTGGAAAAGTCCCCAAAATATCCAACCTCAAAAATGGAGTCAATAACTTGTTTCACCTTTCAGCTGTTACTCCACTCCAAGATTCTTTAACAACATTCCACAATTCATTACCATTTCTTGGTTTTGCTTCAGAAACAGCATTTTTTATGGGGGATTGGGCTGGCCAACCAACAAATAATTTTGTTGGTTTGGAACCAAGGTTTTGCTGGTTTACTAGTGTGTTTGGGGTCATTGTCTTGTTGAAACACCCATTTCAAGGGCATGTCCTCTTCAGCATAAGGCAACACGACCTCTTCAAGTATGCAATAAATGCATACTGGTATGCAATAAATACCCCAACTCCATAAAAGGAGAAACATGCCCATATCATGATTCTTGCACCCCCATGCTTCACTGTCTTCACTGTGTACTGTGGCTTGAATTCAAGTCAAGTCAAGACAATTTGTCAAGTTGTTTCACAAACTGTCTGTGGCCCTTGGACCCAAACAGAACAATTTTTTTCTCATCAATCCATAAAATGTTCCCCGATTTATTTTTAGGCCACTTTGTGTGTTTTTTTGGCAAATTGTAACCTCTTCTGCACATGTTTTGGGTGGGGATTCTTGTAAATAGATTAGATTCACACAGATGTCTTTTAACTGTCACAGTACTTACAGGTAACTCCAGATTGTCTTTGATTATCCTGGAGCTGATCATTGGCAGAGCCTTTGTCATTGTGATTATTCTTCCATCCATTTTGATTCTGCCCCGTGTCTCTGGTTTTGCTCTTTGTTGTTAAGGCATTGGAGATCATTTTAGCTGAACAGCCAACAATTTTTTGCACCTCTACATACATTTTCCCCTCTCATATCAACTGTTTAAACAAAGTTCTTCTGAACAATGTCTTGAATAACCAATTTTCCTCAGGCTTTCAAAGAGAAATGCATGTTCAACAAGTGCTGGTTTCATCCTTAAATAGGTGCCACCTGATTCACACCTGTTTTTTCACAAAGTTGATCACTGGTCACTGATTGGATGCCACACCACTGCTCTTTTTTTAACACCTTTCAACTAATTGCCCGATTGCACAACCTCAAGAGCGTATATCATGAATGCTGGCTCTTGTTTGTTTTCTGAGAATCTACCGCACCTACTGGGAACCTATTTGCCATGTAGCAATAAAAATATACCAAAAACTGGTTAGTCACATTAGACTGAGATTATTTTTAACACTATTGTACCTGCCGCTATTTTCACATTTTTTTTACATTCCGGCAACCCCATATATATATAATGAATGAATGAAAAGTGCGCTGCAATACAGTGTATTATTATGCTCGCAAAACGATTATACAATGGTCAAATCATGCAGTCTATGGGCCAAATGCTATCAAAGGTAATTGTTAAGCTTTACCTGTGGAAGGGTATTTCCTGCGATTTGGTCTGGGCTGTAAAACGAGTCGTTTACCTGAATGAGGGTTCTTCTCCTCTTCGGCTCTTGCCACATCCAATAGGGCGGCACTTTTGATGTGCGGCTCAGCGCTTGATGCGTCGTCTACGTATTTATGACTATGCGCTACCCCCCTTACCATTACCAGTGTTTTGACAACCCTGTTATGACAAGCAGACTCACTGCCGCACGCACACGGAGGTTCAAAGTCTATAAACATCTAAACTTTGCATAGGTAAACGCTTACAAATGTTGCTGAAATTGAAGTTAAAGATGTCCGTTTTCTCCTGGTGTGAAGTATTAAGTACATCAGGCATCAAATTGGAAGCAAATTCAGCAATGTTGGGACTTTGGTGCTGAAAGGGCAGCTTTCATTATAGGAAAAAAAAGGATACAGATATTGACTGATATTACATTTTGCTAATATCGGGCCGATTGTATCAGTGGGTTGATATAATCGGGTTTTCTTAGATTATTATTATATTATTATCCATAGAAGATGGTGGACTGCCACCTATAAGACACATGTGTTTATGCTTTGCAATTATTGTTTACGTTTTTGTACATTTTGTTCATTTTTACTACAATCTTTTTTGAATCTCCTTTGGTACAAGTCTGTGTGCGTTTGGCATGTTCTCCTTGTACAGTATGTCCGTGGATTTCAAGCATATACAGTTGCTGCTCTGTATCAACTATTAAATACATTAGAAAAAGAAGAAAAAACAGTGCCATCTGTCCCTTTTTCACATAATTTAGAGGCGCCATTGAGTTATGATGTTAGAAATCATCATTGCCTCACAGTGATGCGTTCAGGGTACATTTGAACCCTCCTTAATTGTGATATAACGGGTTAAAGGAATCTATCGTATATTAATCTTCCGGTGGAAGTTGTTACCCCTATCATGGTACAGAGAGGCCTCAGGTCTTACACTGATTTTGGGGTCAATAACAAATTGGGACACCAATCGATGAAGGAAAGATGCCTGTTGTCTTTAAGCACCAATCAATCAATCACAAATCTGTCTATGTGACTTGTACAGATATAATACGTAAAGATTGCTGCACAAAACCAAACAATGGTAGCAAGGACAAAAAAATGACATGAAATGTGGAATGCGGCCAAAGACAGGTGGAGGTCAAGGACATGTTGTGGTATGGACCTATCCACCTCAAGAGTCTCCTGTCTGTGGCTGTCCAGTCTGATGATTAATGAGCAAAAGTGAACTGCTGCTCTGTTGAACCCATCCCACCTTTCTCAGCGGCACCTGAGGGCCTCAAGCGCACGTCAATATGAGCCAATACACCAATCTGACCCTTACTTCATCATCTAACTATTGATGATCCTGTTTTTTACACAATTCTTCACTCTATTAGGTACAACTGGCCAATCAAATGCAAGGGCTGCATCAACAATATATTTATTTTTGCGGTTGTATTGTTTTAAGCAGTAATGCAGAGAGCTATTTCTAATATTTTGGCGACCTTCTATGGAAAAATATATTTACACGAAAGGCTTCAAAATGGTGATTTTCACCACACATTTTATTCAAGTGTAAAAATAAGTTAACCTTTGTTAAAAACAAGAAAACATCCTACCTGATATTATTAAAATATATATTATTAATATATTATTAAAATTAAATGGTAATGTATAAATCCAATATTTAAGATATAATACACTATTCACAAAATAAAAATTAAAATAATAACACATTATTTTGTGTCAATCATCATTAAATGTAAAACTGATTTATTGTTTTGAATATTAATAATAATTATAAATGTTATATTCGAGTCTACGATGGCAATCTACATGACCACAAATAACTTTAATAAAAATTATTAATAATAAATTATATTATATATAATAAAAAATATTATTCCTTCCTTTTTTTATTCCTTTTTCTTTCGGCCTATCCCTTCAGGGGTCGCCACAGCGAATCAATTGTCTCTATCTAACTCTGTCTTCTTTATCCTCTTCTCTTGCGCCAACTACCTTCATGTCCTCTTTCACTACATCCATAAATTCATCTCAGTCTGGCCTCTCTGACTTTATCTCCAAAACCTCTAACATGTGCTGTCCCTCTGACGGACGCATTGTCGATCCTGTCTATCCTGGTCACACCCAAAGAAAACCTCAGTATCTTCATCTCCTGTCTTTTCCCCAGCGGCACTGTCTCTAGACCAAACAACAACACTGGTTTTACCACAGTTTTGTACACCTTTCCTTTCATTTTAGCTGAAACTCTTATTATTTTAAATGAAAACAAAAGAGAAAGGGCTTTAAAAACCATTACCACAATATTTTATATGAACATGGATACAAATATACACAGCACTAAAAAGTAAGAAAAAGTAAAATAAAATAACTATAAAAATATATTTTAAAAAATGTAAATATATCAGCAAATATTATTTCTGCAAATTGATGGATTGCCACAAACTTTGTTTAATATCAAATTTATGTCAAAAATCATATTATAGTACCATATACTCTAGTGACTAGTATAAAAGTAGATTTTTTTGTTACTATAAAGGCATTAAAAATAGAGATAGTCACCTCATAATAAGTACCCCGAAGTCAACATGCTATGAATAGAGTTTAATAGCAAAGATAACGACTGTGTAGTTGACCTGAAAGGTGTAATAAATGAATTAGGGTCTGTCAGTGGGCCATTATGTTATTTAAAAAAAGGGAGAGAGTGCAGCCAGGTTAAGTAAAGCTCTTCCATTCTTCTTCTTCTCCCCATCAGCCGAACGGTGGGTGTCACTGGGAGATGTGTGCACAATAGAGGTGATCTCTCTGATCTCAGCGCTCCTTTTGTGCTGGCTCAGATTATTAATGTTCATCTAGGAGAGAAGCCACGGCCTCTGCCTCTCCGTCATTTGGCTTTGACTTTTCCCGTTTCTCTGTTCCTTCTTCTACTTCTTTTTGTTGCTGGGCTTCAGGACTCTAACTTCTCAGGCCTCTTTCAGGCTGGGTATCTTAAATTCACCATTACAATTTATTGCCTGTATGTGATTTACTATACTGTATACTGAGTTGAAACTACAATGTAAACAATGTATAGTCTCTTAAGTTGCATAGGAGTTCATAAAATTCAAAGTTTGGGGGAAAATATAACTCTAAAGTTGCATGCAGGTTCTGAATTCTAATCTTTGCAAATCTCACAAAACATTAGATCAGCGAGCATACAACAATTCATTATATTTTAACCTTTCCTTTGGCTTTTTGTGCCTTTTTTCCCAATAAGGAACCTGTTATGTCCCATGAGACCTAAACTGACCTTACTTTTTTGTAATTTGTTAAGGTCATAAAAATTGTCTTATGTTTTTTTTTATTAACTTCTTTTTACACCTGTATGAAAATTAAGAAGGCTAAAAAATGATACGGTAGAGTTACTCAGATAAATTTTGCATTATGACCTTTCATTGTGAGGTTTTAAGCCAGTTCTTATGAAGGAGGTTAACTTCTTACACTTGGGCGACAAGTGGGGATAATACATAAATTATTCCATCTTTCCATTCATCCAGCTGTGCATTTTCTATGCCACTTATCCTCATTAGGGTATGCTGGAGCCAATCCCAGCTGACTTTGGGCGAGAGGCGGGGTACACCCTGGACTGCTTGCCAGTCAATCGAAGGGCAGACAAATTAATCACGCAATAATTGAAAATAAGATCAATAATTTTGCTGGCCTTCATATATTACAATGTGCGTGTGTGTCAATTTTCCTCATCTCTTGCTTCGATGAAGTGGGTTCACTCTTTGCATTGGTTCAGCGCCTACACGGTTCATAGATGTGCATTCCCACCTGACCACCTGTCAGTCATACAGTGGCTTTGTCTCTGTGGGCGAGGCGGGGCCGGTAGCATACGCAAAGCAAAAGAGTGGAGCCTCGTGAGGAGAAATGCAAGGTAACGTAGTCAAAATTAGGAGTGAAAAAGATGTTTGTAAAGTCAAATGCCAAACCCCCCGTGTGGGAAAATTAAAGTGCAAGGTGAGCCCATGAGCCCGTATGATGAATTTAGTCTAGTCTAGTTTAGAAAAATGTATCAATGTAAACGGCAACAAAGTTAACTTGTCCACATGAAACATATCCACTTGACCCAGTATGCCCATCCGGGGATAAAGAATACACGTTGAGATGCACAGCGCTTTGTTGTGAGTCACTGAGTCATCTGCTCGACAAAGCGGAATAGCTCAAATTTTTGTGCATTCACAGAAAGTCATTGCAAAAGAAATGCTGCTCTTTGATACAGCTGAACAGTAACAGACAGTAACATCATTTAGTGTCAGTTTGTGGGACAAAAATTTGCTTGTCCAGTCACATTATTTTACCATAATTCTTAAAATGTATGTTCAAATCTCGTCCTGTCTCGTGGGTTAAACATTGGTTAACTTCCTTTTACACTTGTATGAGAATTAAGAAAAGTTAGACATGTGAGACGCATCTGTGACAAAAATGGACTTAAATGCGTTATTGTGTTTAGATTTGAATATTACCAGTGATTTACTTATTTTTACACTTGTGTGACAGTTGTATACACTTTTACTCTTGTATATCTATTGCCATTATTTCCAATGGGGATAAAGTGCTTCAAAATCCGAACAGATCACAAATAGACCAGACATTTGGAGCAGATTTTTTTGCAGACGTTTTACTGACTTTTTACTGACACCAGACTTAGGTTTGCTTCCATCGGCACATTCCTGTACCACCATTCTAAGCCCGGCTTCTCGTTCATTCCCATGTAAGGTCTTTGTACTTTGAAGGTGTGTCAGCCGCTCTCATTTATCAGGCCTTCTGTGTGCCGCTGCCCCGTGCCTTGCTGTGCGATACTCAGGGGGTCAGACTTCCCTCACAGTGGACTCAGACTAATTATTAACTCGCATGGATTGTCCAACAGTCCACCGCTCCTCTGGGACAGCTGAAAATGTCACGAGGAAGGTCACTGACCACGGGGGCAGCAGGCCGACACTGGAAAAGACAGAGGAATAAGATTTGGTCACCCTAACATTGGTTGGATGGCATGACTAGGTAGATACGGTTTGGTACGGTATGGTATTGTACAATACAATACGATTCATGATTGATCCATTTTGATCGCTGAGCTAGGACTTCAACAAATGGCTAACATTGTCACATTCTCAGAACGCAAGCCGCCTGAATAACAGGAATCTAATGGACAGCCGAGCCGTGCTACAACGTTCCAAATAAACAAATTAATAAATGATCATCGTTTCAAAGTTGAATATGATGCCCTGGTACCCATTGCTTTAACATTGAGTCAAGACTGAAGCTGTGATCGCCACATAGACAAGTACAACCGTACTACAAAATATATAATAACTTAGGCTGTGACATTTGTTTTAAAAGTTAACAGAGTAGCCATTTACAATTTTTTGACCATCAAAAAATCCAGGGAAGAAAATCAGGTAAAGATAGGTCCAACTCTCAGTATAAACCTGACACGAAATTGACGAGAAAGAAGTAATCTACCTAACAAATATGTATAGCAATGAAAAAACACCCAACATTGTATGAAAAAAATGCATTTTTAAGGGTGTCCACACGGACACTCCCACCTAAAGTGCTAAAATAATCCTGTGCTTTTATTCTGAAAGGGATTTTTTAAATACAGTAGGGCATCATCTATTAATTACTATACTATAGTTGGAAACAATGCTCTGTAGTGTTATTTGAAACCCGCTGCCAAAAAACTGCAATTAAAATGTCGGATGTGTCAGTCCTGTCTCTTGTTGAGCCTTAGAAAGTGTTTGTAAGTATTTTATGCATATTATACATTAGATGTTTAAGGGAAATCTGCATGTTAGTCTAGCTAATGCGAATCACCAACACACATATGGGAGCTTCAGTGTAAATTAGCATAGAGCCAGCGCATTAATATACATTTAGTTTATGTAGAATGTCACAGAGAAATGTCATTTACATTTCTTAAATTGCCTGGTATAAACCAACATTTAAAATAGAGTATGTGACTACAAATAGTAAAAATAAGGGAAGAAATGTCTTTGTAAACCTACCTGAAAACGTTTGTTCAAAAAACTCCACTATATTGTTGAAAAATTGTGGCTTGTCATTACCTTTGCAAAAAAAATAAAAATAAACAATGTATAAAAAGTTATAAACAAATAACACATTGAATATTTAAAAAAAATCACAATTTTAACTTCTTGGTAAAAATAATTGATGCTGATGGAGGACTTCATGTCTTTGTTTTTGATGCAATGTGCTCATAAACATAATCAGTATTAATAAAGATCTCTGACCCTTTAGACTAAAAGACCTAAGCGAAAACGCCTGTCCAATAAATAGAACACAGTAGTAGCAAATAGAAATGAAAATGTTGGTGACTTTCTGGGGCACAGCAGCACGCTGGACCCCCTGTGTGTGACATAACCTGGGAAAAAGTGTCTTTCCTTTCTGGGAAGATGAGGATGCGGATGTTCTCTACATAAAAAGCCAGCAGCGCTAACTGAAGCTAATTTATGCTGCCGCCAAGGCATTGTGAGCAGAATGCGTCCTCCACGAGATGTAGGGTAAATTGTGCGAATGGTCTGCGAAGTGCCTCTATATCATATTCGGTGCCACTGGGGTGACAAGGGAAGGAAGGGAGGGGGCACCAGAGGCCAGTGGGTGGTCTGACACAGAAAGGTTAAATATGGTTCAAGCGCGGCCGCTCTCAAAGGGCCGCACTGTTAAAAAAACTAAGTTATGTGCGTCGTACGTCAGGAAATTGACAATAATGCCGCGGTGAGGCACACAGCAAGTGCTGGCCCACGCCTGAACTTCATGCTTGAGCTGCCAAATGGAGGCCAAAGTCACAACATCACTTGTTTCTGCTGGATTTATTGACGGCCCATCAAAGAGGCTGGCCAGACCAGAGTAAAATCACCACAATGACCAAGCATAATGGCGATATTCACTTGTTTTCTTTGTGGCCCCGACTCTGGTGATAAACTTAAACTCTTCCCTGACACTGAAAATGGGCGTAGACAAAAATAAAGACACTCGGAACATCTTAAATCTTAAGTGCTGGGAACACAAAGCGATTAAGAGAAGGCAAGCGCTACTTGTGTTGTTCATTAATCATTTATCAGTGCTTTGTATTATCCAAATACCAAGCTCCAATGGACACTTGTTTTTTTATTGTCCCGCAGCACAGCGGTGAAAGAAAATTAGTTCAAACAAAAATTTTTGTTAAAAAAACTAATTAATTGTATTAATTACGTGATTTTTTTACGCATACGCATCAGGGCAAGCCACACCTCTCTGTTACGACGACCGACGGCAGCACAATGTCACTCCCACAGAGTCACACGGAGTCTGGCGCTCTTTAATAACTTTGTTCTGACCCAAACACATCAACAGCAGTGCAATTCCAAGATCATTTATGTATCTCCTGTGTCACAAACAAGTCTTCAGAGGCAGCTATGGGACTTTCTCGTTGTCCTTACCACGAGATGCATTCAGAGACACTCCGATCATCACAATCACTTCTTTATTACAACAATTAAAATAAGTGGATATTCTTATCACTCATTTTGTAACTCCTCATGCGAAAGTACAATTTGCTGCATTTAAGTATGCTCGGAAATCCCAGAAAATAACCTCAAAACATGTAAATTCAACTTACGCTACGTGGTGTCTTTGAACGCAATCTCTCATTGCTCGCAATAGCATGGTTAAAGTGTGGTTCGAATCTTGTGCTACTATTCAGGGAACTAGTGTTAGCTAAATAGATTTTCAGTCGTTTGGCTTGATTTAGTTTTCAGTTCATATGGAGTTGTTAATACATACAAATATACAGATGATGTTCAATAAATTAGAATATCATAAAAAAGTTGACGTGTTTCAATAATTCTATTTATATATATACATATTACAATTATATTATATATACAGTATTATAATCCATCCATCCATTTTCTATGCCGCTTATCCTCATTAGGGTCACAGGGATGCTGGAGCCTATCCCAGCAGACTTTGGGCGAGAGGCGGGGTACACCCTGGACTGGTCGCCAGTCAATCGCAGGGCACATATAGACAAACAACCAGTCACACTCACATTCATACCTATGGACAATTTAGAGTCGCCAATTAACCTAACATGCATGTTTTTGGAATGTGGGAGGAAACCGGAGTACCCGGAGAAAACCCACACACGCACGGGGAGAACATGCAAACTCCACACAGAGATGCCCAGCGGAGATTTGAACCCAGGTCTTCCAGATCTCCTGACTGTGTGGCCAATGTGCTAACCACTCAGCCACCGTGCGGCCCCAGTATTATAATATATTATATAAATGCATTGCACACATACTGATATATTTCAAGTGTTTATTTCTTTTAATTTTGATTCATTATCTCAGAAAATGAGAATATTTTGAAAAGGTTCAATATTGACACCCAGTGTCCCATTCTAATGAGCTAATGAACTGCAAACACCTGCAAAGGTCTTTAAATGGCCTCTCAGTCTGGTCCTGTAGGCTGCACAATCATGGGGAAGACTGCTGACTTGACAGTTGCCCAAAAGACATCATTGACACCTTGCACAAGGAGGACAAGACACAAAAGGTCATTGCTAAAGAAGCTGGCTGTTCACAGAGCTCTGTGTCCAAACATAAAAAAAAAATGTACATGGAATGGGGATAACCGTGCGCTGAAGAGGATTGTGAAACAAAACGCATTCAAAAATGTGTGGGGGATTTCCAAAGAGTAGACTGCAGCTGGAGCCACCACACACAGACGTATGCAAGACATGGCTTTCAGCTGTCATATTCTCTGTGTCAAGAAAAGACAGCGTCAGAACCGTAATACCTGGGGTAAGGACTGGGCTGTTGCCAGAGTGGTCCAAAGTTATGTTCTCTGATGAAAGTCAGTTTTGCATGTCCTTTGGAAATCAAGGTCCCTGAGTCTGGAAGAAGCGTGTTAAAAGAATGTTCGGATTGGACATTGGCTGTCCAGGAAGGGAGGGCGGGATGGGAAGATGCTCCAAAGCTGGGGTGGGGGGTCAAAGGTCCCTCCTCCCCTGCTGCAGCCTTGTTCACACGAGAAACAATCTGGTGCCAGCGCATGCTGTCACGTAAATCTTTCCAAAAAAGACGCAAAACAAACGGAACGACAACAAAAATGAGACAGTTGGAAAGTGCAGAGTTATGAAGAAGACGAGGAAAGTAGGAGAGCACAAGAACATCACTATCCACCCGTCAGTCAGCGAGACACAGAGACAGAAGATGAACAAGAAGAAGGTTCAACGCCAGCGTGGTGGCTTCCAAGACGGTGTCTCCACAGGATGTCCCAAACTCCCCATTAGCATGACAAAGCAAAATGCATTATCATCATCATCCAGCAAAAAATGGAAATCATATCATGGGGGTCACACATGAAAGGGATCATGCCTTTAAGGAGGTGTAAGTGATGACGGTCATGTCTCTGCGCAGTTGCGGAAATGCAGCACTTGGAACATTCTTTTACAATGTCTTGGCATGTATTATAATTCTGTGAATTTGTTTTATTCATTCATTCATTTTCTATACCGCTTGTCCTCATTAGGGTCGCGGGTATGCTGGAGCCTATCCCAGCTGACTTTGGGTGGGAGGGGGGGGGTACATGTACACCTGGACACATGGACACCTCTGATTGAAAGGAAAAATAATAATAAATAAACAGACAGACCAAATAAAGTCCAACCACGTTAGGATGTAAAATGACTTTGCATCCTTCTTTTTTATAGGCAAAAAAAAAAAAACATGGGTGACAAATGCAATAAATTAGTATTTTTTTAAATTGTCAACAGAAAAAGAAATATTACGTTTGACAACAAACCACTTTTTTTTTCTTACTGATTTTACGATTTACTGTTGTTTTTACACTGTACAAAAATGTTACAAAAATTTTGATGATTTGACCCTGGAACAGACTAACTTTGTATCCATAATTTCTTATAATAAATGTTTTTTTCAAAATACAAATGGTTGCGGCTTTTGTTTTGTGTGACATAATTTGAGGTTCCAAATGTCCAACTTTCTTGGACCCAGCATCAGTACAGGAGAGCGCCAATAAATCAGCCCCTCCCCTGCAGTCCTTGTTTTCAGACCGATGAGAGCGGCTGAGAAGCGTCTTGTCCGTCATGCTCCTCATGCAACAGGGCAGGAATGTTGTTTTATTTGTACTTAGCTGAACAGAAAAGTCGGACTTGTGTTATCACTGGCACAATGAGAGGCGGGGAGAGAGCAGCCTTTCGGGCCCTTTCTTGTTTCCATTTGAGGCCAAACAGGCCGAGGACATTGTTGTCCTTTCTGCTAATTAAGCTGTTAGAGAGAGGGGCTGGTCTGACAGGGTCCTGCATGGCAGGAAGGCAAAGAGTCAATGTGTCCACAGTGAACAGGAGACATTTATAGGCTCCCTTAAGTCATTGTTTCCCCTGCGGAGGAGCCTTTCAGGGCCGTCCGCCTCTGTCTCGGTGACCTGTACAATGAGAAGAATGCCACTCTGAGAGCCCAGAGACGAGCACAAAGGGCCGCCAGGGAGAAGGAGGATTTCACGGTGCTGGGACGAATCCGGAGGCTGCCAAGATTCCAGAGATTACACTTGATGGTCCCTCAGCTACACCTTGTTTGTGTCTTCACTTATAATCAGAGAAAATAAGATATATTAGACATAAATAACGAATAACACAGACTAACAATTTAGCAGTTCCTTTTTTTTCCGGATGGCGTACTCTCTGCGGTGGACATTTGTATCACTCTATATAGTAGACATAATAAGGGTAACTAAGCCATTTATGACATAAAAAAAACTCTTGCTCGTGTGTGTCACAGTAAATGTGTTCCCAGGGGATCTTGGTGGTGGGCGGACAGATACGTGGACAACAGGAAGTGACGCTGGTGGTTCAGAATTTAGTTTCAGCTTGTTGTGGGCTATGGTCCCTACAGAAACCCAGGTTATTATGATTATTATGTTATTTATTTTCATATTGTTGTGAGATCATTTAAACCTGCAATAAATGCCAGTTCAGGCGATCATGTCGGATGCTCGTCTCACTGAACAATCAAAGATTGCCTCTTCTCCCTTGTATTTCATCTTCCATATAATCCTCCATCTTGGTAGTCAAACTCATTCATTCATTCGGCAGAGCATAACAATATATTCAAAGCGTTTGATTTTCTGCAAGGTAGTGCTAGCAGAAAAAACAAAAAACACTGACTTTTCATCGGTGCAAGAACAGTAACAAGCACCTTCCAGTTCACGCACGTCCCCAACCCTTCGGGATGAAGCGGTACTGCAAGTGCCTCCCATATTTCTATGTATCCTTATTGTCTGATTAGCAAGAATAAGGAAGTCAAACTTGCATTAAAGCCTTTGCACTGACTGTAGAAAGTTATATACTGTATGTATTCGTCCCTTTGTTTGATCACGACATCTGCAAATTCAGCAATTTGTACTTGAAGGGGACGTGTAATACTCATTTCCAGGCCTTTGTGTTGCATTCTGGACTCCTAAAGAGCAGCTACACACCGTAACCTGCACAGAAAGCTTTCTAGATCTTCAAGGCGCTGCATCTTTCCCGTTTCCCAGGCTTTCCTGCCTCCCGCCCAAATGCTCTGTGTAATTTTCTCCACCCCTGGTCCTCCTCCGGGTATGCCTCCCGACGAGCCCACTCCACTGTGATTGGTTGCATCCCCAAATGCTCCCAAGGACTTCAGGACTGCTGCCAAACCCCACTTTCTAGGCGGTGCAGGAGTTGACAGTGAACGGCAATTTATCTTTTTAAAATGTCCGCTTTTAACAGCTATTAGCAGCTCCAGACATCGGTGAGCTTGTAATTTCAACACTCCCTCCACTCCATGTATGCACACCCTATAATGCTACACGCACAACCGCTTTTGTCCCATTACTTACACAAAATAAACACAGTTAGGACACTGATTGTTACAGTTTGCTCTTCTCACTCTTCAGCACAAGTAACTTTGGGAAGGAGTCGGATAGCCCAGCTTCCTATTCCTAAACAAATTTAGCTTTCCCTCAAACCCGAACCAACATTTCCTGGGAGCCATTGCTCAGCGTTGCCCAAATAGGGAAACTGTCAGTTGAAAAAAACTGAAAAAGCTGAAAAAAACTCACCTCCGAATGCAAAAAAGTCATTATCGGACGTGTTGGCATCGTTTATAATATATATATATATATAATAACACAACATTGTAGCAACATTTATAGGTCAGAAAAGTGGAAAAGCATAAATGGTCAATGAAAAATCATCCAGAAAATACATATCAAATACAGTACAGTTCAATGGACAAATATTAGTATTTACTGTATGTTATTATTTTTGTACGTTTTATTATGACAGGTGAGGTCCACAGGTGAAACTGATGCAGAGCTTCAGCCTGAGAACAAGCCGCAAAAAGAGTGTTAAGTGTGCGTTTGTGTTGTGTTTGCACGCCTGCTCCATCTGATGATCATCCAAACGACTCCGTGCGTCTGCTTGGACTGGGCTCGCGCTTCCTCTCTTTCTCAGTTCCGCCCCCGAAATGAATTTGTCATCTTCGCGGGAAACTTTTTTGTGACTCCGATTCCAGGAAGTCGAATCGATTTGTGCTAACACCGCCTGTTCATCTCTCGTCACAGCGCCAACTTTCCCCGCCTAGCCTTGTCACGCCACGCAAAGTGTCAGCGCCGTGGTACAACAGCAGCCCAATTATACAGTCGTTTATGTGTTTGTCAGGAGCTTCCAACGGGCGCTGGTTTCTTGGGGCGGCCATATTGGCGAGGTCAGGCGCGGCGTCTTTATTACCGAGCAGCCCATCCCTCTCTCAGATGAACACCCAAGGAAAGGAAGTGACAAAAAAAGGGGGGTAGAAATGATAATAATTAAAAAAAAGATGACAACTTTGTTCTCTATAACGGTTTGGCTGGGCCGCTGCGTCTGGCTGCTCTGCGGAGCGCGGCAGCATGTGTTTCAGGGATTGTTCTGGAAGGGGGAGCGCAGAAACAGCAGGGAGCAGAAGACAAACAGGCAATTCGTGACTCATTAAACACGGCGGCGGTGGCCAGCACTGTGGAGGGGTGTGAGGACCCCTGTTCCAACTGGGCGATAAAACTCCACCCCCCCCCCTTCTGTACCAGCTGGAGCAGGCATCTGTCAGCCGCACGCCTCATTGTGCCACGCCACGCCGCCGATTACAAGCAACAAGGCCGATCTGAGTGGACAGCGAACGGCACTTTGAAACAAGGCGTGCTTACATAACATTGGAGCCACTGGCTCGCAGATCCACTGATGGCCTCAACGTTGGTAAGCCTGCCTTCAATCGCTCTTAGCTACAGCGAATCAGGGCGGTTTCTTGCAGGGTTTCTAGAAAGCGAGGTAGTCCACCTCAAAGACTTTCAACATGCTTTGTTTCTTAAACTCAATGACACCTTAAGAATCCTTTTCAACTTTACTTTGTTGGACTGCATAAAAAGTAGAAGCGTAAATGTAGCTTTCTTGAACCACATGGTTCTCAATGTTTTATCAACAGCTACAGTATATTGCATAACACAGCCGCAACAGCGCCAACGTCATGAGGAGCAAACTGCTCATCCAGCATTACTAGCACTGAAGAGTTCATTAAAACACAAGCGGAGGCAAATAAAGAGGATGTTGAATGGCCTCTTGTGGGTGTACTACATAAGGAGGTTGCCTACAGCCACAAGTGTTAGTTAATAGAAATGTTCTTTCACCCAGAGCTAGTTAAAAATCTCAGTGGTAATTTTCTTATGTAGGCCATTCTTTTGACGACTATAACTCAACTGTTAACAGATATATTTCTATGTTTGTTTTTGCCTGCGTTTTGTGTTTAGCATGTTGGCCCCACAGCCAGGCAGTGGCGGTTGCTTCAAGGAGGTGACGCTCATTTTTTTCCCGCCTACATCATAAATGTGTTTACTTATTTGTTCATATGTAAATGATATCCTTTGTTAGTCGTTAGTCTTTCCTTAGTCGTTTTTTAACAAAAACAAAGTTGCCAGGGATTGGTGAAGTCTACAGTTCAAAACAACAGAAAGAAAAAGTCGAATGGATGTTTATACTTCAACATCACTGATTTGCTAATTTCACTGTAAATCAAAAATGCATTCCTCCTCAGACAGATCATCCAATCACTATGCAGAAGGCGAGCGTCCGGGCCAGCCCACTGCCCCATAGACCCCCAGATACGCTGAGCGTCCGATGGGCAGGACAATGCCCAGCAGTTATCCATTGACCGTCCAGTTTCGTGCAGTGGAACAACCCCCTCTGCGCTTTCCCATTGAAATCAATAGACACTTAGCGTCTGTGTACAAAAAATATAAAAAATACTCACGTGACTCCAATGAGGACAAACGGCCTCTTAAGTGGATGCGTGGTTGTTACTGTGGCCCAATTCACATCCTGTTTGTCATGATTTATTTATTGCATTCAGTAGTGTTTCTCTACTTTGCAACTTTCTTTGGCTCTGTTTTGGGTTACAGCATGGAAGTGAGAAACCCTACTGAATTGAAGGAACATGTTCATTTCCAAAACTATAAAAACGTGTTTTGTTTTGTTAGGTTTTCTGGAACAAATTAATTGGTATTACATATTTTTTATGGGAAATATTGATTCAATTAGCATCCATTTCAATTACAGTCAGATGTTCTGGAACAAATAATGACACTAACCAAGGTTCAACTGTATGCAGTTATGTTCAGTTTGTCCCATAGAATGACCGTGATCAGGAAGTACCTACTGCCAATGGGATGTGCCAGACCTGTCTCTTGTTGGGCTGTGGAAAATGTTTGCTTATCATGCATCTTCCAAGATATTGATAATCACATCACTTCTAAATACTGATATTAAGAGTATTATTGGCAAACAATCGCATGGCAAGTTACTTCATGATTCCCAACCAAATGTCCACCACCTCCCATGTCTTTCCGCAGTGATATCGTTCAGAAAACTGCTGGAATCCGCCCAAAAGTTTTTTCCTTGGTCCATGCAACAACTCTCCACAAAATTTCATGGAAATTGTCATTGTGTAATCCAGACAAGCACAACAAGAAATCAATTCACAGCACCGTGTATGCAATGTCATCAAAATCCTGCTGCTGTTGCTTTGAAAAGCTCCACATCAGCACAAGTTTGTAACAAGAGAAAAGTTTGCTCCCGGTAGACTTTAATGACAAGTTTAAAGGCCTAATTAGAGGCCGCCGGCAGATAAGGGCATGAAATATAAATAAGATGGAGATGCTGCCCAGAGCTCCACACAGAGACGGTCCACATTGTCTGGGCTGTGAATGTTTAATAAGAACGTGAAGCAAAACATGAGCCATGAAGAAGACTGAAACCCTGCCAATGGGGCGATGTAAAAAGACAAAAAAGCAGCCAACACTCGACTAAGGGACGACATTAATGCAACGCAGTGTGGGACTGAGGGGTTGGGAGTTGAGATTAGGCGTCCCCGCTCCTCGCGGGTGGAAGCCGAGGTTGTAATTCTGACTTTACGGCTCCCTGCGCTCGTATCTGCAGAATATGAAAACATCAGCATATGGCTGCAGACAGCACCTGAGGCTAAAGAGTCCATTTCCCTCAAGCAACATTGGGACGGGGGTGACATTCACTTCCATACCGCCCCTTCGGCCCGGTGGTAAAAAAAAAAAAAAAGGACGAGATGACGGTGCAGAGAAAGAGGACAGATGGTGAGAACCACTCAGGAAGAGAGAAATTCAACGTATTTGATAGATGATTTTCTTGCACCAGCGGTTCATGGCGTGGTCAGCATGCACTTGACAAGTGTTTTGTGTGGCGACCAGGAAGGTAAAATCTGTCCGTCGGCTGCCAAAAGATTCCGGCTCTGCCCGGGTCCTAGGAGCGCTCTTAGAAACCCGCTGTTCCAAACCCATGAATTGAAGCATTTACGGCCTTGCTTAAAATGAGCACTTTCTGGCTCATGCTGCATGTGTGTGTGTGTGTGTGTGTGTGTGTGTGTGTGTGGCAGATGGAATGCAATATGGCACACCTACGTCCGGACAGATGTGGCACAGTACATAACACCGAGGCGGGAGAGGACTGGGAAGCTCTGAAACATCTGGACCTGTGGCAACCTTCACCATTAGCTAACTTTAAAAAAGGCTATGTTCACATTTGGAGTTACAAATTCACATCTTGTAACATTCATTTTTTTAATTTACTGTATTTATATATTTTTTTGTTTATTACTGTGATCATAATCATCTTTTGCGATGTCAAAATTCAGGTTGCAGTATTTCTAAGATTCATTTTATATTTACAAAATTGGCACAGGCCAATAAAATAGAACAACAAATGGTACACGCACCAGGATTTGGACACCCATGATCTACTAGGGGCAGCACGGTGGCAGAGTGGTTAACATGTTGGCCACACAGTCAGTAGATCTGGAAGACCTGGGTTTGAAATCTCTGTGTGGCGTTTGCATGCCCCCCTTGGCCCAATCTCAGCTGGGATAGGTTCCAGCGTGCCCCCATGACCCTGATGAGATAGAAAATGGATGAATGGAAATGGACGCTCTACTAGGTTAAATACATTTTGTTGAATTTGACTTTATATCACTTTATAAATGTTTTAAAAAGTGTCAAGGGTTTTCCATTTGTATTTGTAACACAAGTTTGTCATTTTCCTCGTTTTTCACAATTAATCTCTGCTGACCAACACTGCTCCCGAATTTGATTGCAAATGGACCAAGACCCACCTCTACGAGCAGTAAGGTTTGAATACCATCCAAAAAATACCAGAACAAATCAAAAACAGTTAATTTGAATCAAAAACACCCTCAAACTCTTTACTAAGAACCAGGAAGGAGTCATCCCATACATCCCTTCACGATGCGTCTTCATCCCTCTGAAAGACAGTTAAGGAGCGCCGCCTACCTCAGTGAGACCTGTCAATCACTTGCTCCGTGGAGTAGAGTGCAGAGGCCCGGCCCAACATGGGCTTGTCATGGCCGGCTGCACAGGGGAACATTCCCACCACTCGGGGGCCAGTCGGGACTGACTGGGACCACAGTGACAAGTGGCAGGGATGGCCAGTCAGGAGACACATAGGAAACACGGGGGAAAAAAACAACATAAGATTTGGCTTTAAAGTTAGCACTACTGGGTCGCGATACAAAGAGCCTCATATTTCAAATGATGAATCGATGCATGGTGCTAAAGAGAAAGTGTTCCTTTAATCATGCTACTTTGCAAAAGTTTGTGGCAGCAGTTTAATGACTGGGAAGAAATTTCAAAAAAAAAAAGGATTTGACTGTGATGAATCTATTTTGTCTCCCACCTGCCGAGGTTGAGATGGAAAAATGTTGTTGGGTGCAGCAAGTTTCTCTTGATAGTATTCAAAGAAGCAAAGAAAAAAAAAACGTAATCACACGAAGGAGCTTGGGAAGCCCAATTAGACAATCACAAGCACAATTCCACAGTAGAGCAAACAACTAATTAGCCAACTTGCATTTTGTTTTCCTGCATCTTTAAACACAGAAATGGGATGGTAGTGCCAGGTGGGATTAAATATTAATATGAGTCTATAGTAGATTAGTGCATGGACAAAAGGGTGTCGCACATAAACTCATATTTACAGAAAATAGAAGCATATACAGAACCTGTACGATCCAATCTAACAGAAGCAAAGGCACAATTAATAACGAGGTACGTCTTCCACCTGAATACCCAAACACTGCACCTCCAAACTTCATCTGATGCCTCCAGATGGCTACAAATTACCTTGACTGTGATACCACCACCGCCAGCAGACATGGCATATGTAAAGCTGAAGTACGACAATTTAGATGTCTGCTGGTGAGAAGAGAGTAGTTAAACCTAAAACATATTGTTTATAGTTGAGCCAAAGCACAAAAGCGAAGGCTTTGCGTTGTTCCTTGCCTAAGCGTGATGGAAAACTCACCAAATTTTGCAACAACAACAAAAAAAAACCTAAAACTCTCTCCTGACCAGCCCATATAATTGTTTTTGTTTTTTATAATTTGCCCCCGCCACCAGCCACCAGTTTCACTGATCAGCTTGAAGTTTGCTGGAAATGCCTGACAGAATGCACAAAAAAGTCAGTGGAACCACACAGAAAGTGGGCTACTTTGGTTTGGACCAGAGGTCAAATACTTATTGAGACTAGTAGAGTTCTGGAAAAACCAAAAACGTTTATAGTTAGGGTTTGATCACAAAAGCAAAGCTAATGCGTCTTTCTTTGTATTTTTGGGGGGTCTTCATGTGCAGGAAAACTGACCAAATTTGGCAAAAAAAAATATTTAGGTGGTTCTCGCGAACCCCAAAACCGTCTCTTGAACCAGCTTATTTAAATGTTTTGCTACATTTGCCTTGCCACCTGCCACCAGTTTCACCATGAAATTTGTCTGTCATGATGGGACGCACAAAAAAGCAGTAGAACCCACTTTTGAAATCACACAGAAACTGAGTCATTTCTGGTTGAACCAATCTTTTTGGGGTGCAGACCAGGGGTTGTATAGTTGTTGAAACAAGAATAGTCCCGGAAAAACCTAAAACATCTTGTTTATAATTAGGGCCCAAGTACAAAAACGAAGCCTTTGTGTCTTTCCTTGCTTTTTGGGTGCCTTAATGTGCATGAGAAGTTACCAAATATTGGGAAAAACGTTATACACTGCCGCAATGCCAGGATTCGTCCGGCTTAAATTGTGAAAGATTGGTTCAGGGAGCATGAGACATCATTTTTTACACATGGAGTCCAGACCTTAACCCCACTTCTTTGGGGTATGCTGGAGAAAGGTTTGCGTAGTGGTCAGACTCTACCATTATCAATGCAAGAGCTTGGTGAAAAATGAATGCAACACTGGATGGAAATAGGGCCGCACGGTGGATGCATGGGTTCATGGGAGGTTCAGGGTTTGAATCTTTGTTGGGCATCTCTGTGTGGAGATTGGATGTTCTACCCGTGTGTGTGTGGGTTTTCTCCGGGTACCCCGGTTTCCTCCATTGTCCATAAGTGTGAGTGAGAATGGTCGTATGTCTGCCCTGCGTTTGACTGGTGACCAGTCCAGGGTGTACCCCGCCTCCCGCCCAAAGCCAGCTGGGATAGGCTTCAGCATACCAGCGACACTAATGAGGATAAGCGGTATAGAAAATGGATGGATGGAAATAAATCTTGTGACATTGAAGAAGCTTATTGAAACAACACCACGGCGAATGCGTGCCGTAATCAAAGCTAAAGGCGGTCCAACACAATATCACAGTGCATGACCTTTTTTTTGGCGAGGCAGTATATTTGGGTGGTTTTGAAAATGGACTTCAAAATCTGCCTCTGAACCCAGCCCAGGTAAATGTTTTGCTATGTTTGCCAGCAGTTTTACAGAATGTTATTAAATTTGCTGGAGACGCCTGCCATGACAAGACGCACAAAAGAGTCAGTACCCCAATGTCCAAAAACACAGGGATTGGGCCATTTTGTTTTGAACCAGCGCAGACCAAGGGTTGTAAAGCTATCAAGAAAACATTGTTTAAAGTTAGACACGAGCACAAAAGCTTAGCTTTTGTGTCTTTCCTTGCGTTTGGGGGGGGCCCTGACATGTATGACATTTTTGATATTTTGATGGTCCTGAACACAGACCTCAAAAACTCAATCAGAAGCAGCCCATATAAATGTCCTGCCACTTGCCACCAGTTTCCCAGATCATAATGACATTTGGTGAAGATGCCTGTCATGAAAGGATGCACTAAAAGTAGAATCCAAGTTTGAAAACACACAGGAAGTGGGCCATTTTGGTTTGAATCAGTCTTGAATCCTTCTTAGGATTCAAACCACAGATGCTTAGTGCCCTTTGAAATCTTCCCAAATTCTGTTTTACTTTTTTCATACTCTGTTGTATTTTTTTCCAAATTCCATTTTTTCTGTTTCAGAATTCATTCATTCATTTTCTGTACCGCTTATCCTCATTAGGGTCACGGGGATGCTGGAGCCTATCCCAGGCGTACGTACGTATCCTTAGACTCTGCTTCCTCTACGGAAGGCATGTCAGTGGGATTGAGAAGGGCCTCGAAGTATTCCTTCCACTGACCAACTATATCCACAGTCGAGGTCAGCAAGCCCTTGTCCGCACTGTAAACAGTGTAAACTGGGGGCTGCTTCCCCTTTCCGAGGGAACATGCGGACGCAGGTNAAGCTAAAGGCGGTCCAACACAATATCACAGTGCATGACCTTTTTTTTGGCGAGGCAGTATATTTGGGTGGTTTTGAAAATGGACTTCAAAATCTCTCTCTGAAACCAGCCCATGTAAATGTTTTGCTATGTTTGTTTTACAGAATGTTATTACATTTGCTGGAGACGCCTGCCATGACAAGACGGACAAAAAAGTCAGAAACCCAATGTCCAAAAACACAGGGATTGGGCCATTTTGTTTTGAACTGGTCGCCAGTCAATCGCAGGGCACATATAGACAAACAAACATTCACACTCACATTTACACTCTAATGTACAATTTAGAGTCGCCAATTAAGCTAACATGCATGTTTTTGGAATGTGGGAGGAAACCGGAGTACCCGGAGAAAACCCACACATGCACGGGGAGAACATGCAAACTCCACCCAACGGAGATTTGAACCCAGGTCTTCCAGATCTCCTGACTGTGTGGCCAATGTGCTAACCACTCAGCCACCGTGCGGCACGTTTCAGAATTCAGGTTTTTTTTATTTTACATTTTATACTTATTTTTAATTAAATGCAAAAATCCTTTCATTTACAGATCAATGGCCAAGTTAGCCCAGTAACTGAGAAATGGATGTAGCCTGGCTTACTTTTCTAATGGGATGTCTGTCTCCGCACACATTGCTGCAAAATCTTCAACAAACTACAAACAAACAACAACAAACAAAACCCAAGCTTGTGATTGAGGACGATGTAGTGACCCATGCAATCCAACTGCATGTGTAAGATAGTGTTCTATGACACGTTTATTTTGTTTGCACAGTTTTACGACATTGGGCAAACGGTGCTCTTGTTTGGAAGGCGGAAGTGTGTTCTCGATGTTGAGAATGACGATTGACGAATGTCTGTTGAACGTAGACAAGCGGGTGCAAGAAAAAAGCGTGCTTTTCACTCAGAACCTGCAGGTTGTCATCGGGCATTGTTAAGCGCTCCTTACATTAAAGCGGTAAAACACAACGTGGTGAAAATATACTGATCCAGACCGAGTCTCACACACACACAGCCGCCCTAGCATGCTAACCTAAGCTAACCCCGCTAGCTTCCATTCATGCTCTGTCTCCCATCTCCATCGCCCAACAGAAGAGCAGTTTCAGTGGCAGATTACTATCACAGTCCTGGTCCACTGTCAGAGAAGAACTTTCCTCCCCCACGCCATGCGGCTTTTCAACACAACAGAGAGGGAGAGAGATAGAAAAAACAGCACTGGACAGTTAACTTAATTATTGATTAATTTTCTATTTACTAATATTATAATATTTATTATTATGTATTATCACACTACAAATTGGAAGTGAACAGTTACATAATATTTATTTAACTGTTGATTCTATTCTATTTTCTTATTTTTCTCTTCTTATCTTTCCCATCTTGCTGTAATTGTGTTATTCTGGGATCGTGTGATTAATTTTGATAATGACATTCTTGGAGACCAGCTTAAAACCTAAATTTCTCATGGAGATCAATAAAGTATCTATATATCTATCATTCAGAAGAGGACAACTATCGCCAGTGTTTATCACCACTTCCACATTTGTAGTTCGGGAGGGAGCGGTCTAATGCTTGTAGTGAGATTGAGCTGTCTGCCGGTGACATACCCACACTAACAGTCCTACTGTTGGCCTCACAGTCAGGAGATCAGGGTTCGAATCTCCATTGGGCATCTCTGTGTGGCGTTTGCATGTTCTCCCCGTCCGTGCGTGGGTTTTCTCCGGATACTTTGGTTGCCTCCCACATTCCAAAAACATGCATCCATCCATTTTCCTCCGCTTATCCGGGTCCGGGTCGCGGGGGCAGCAGCTTCAGTAGGGAAGTCCAGACTTCCCGGTCCCCAGCTAGCTCCATCGGGACGACACCAAGGCTTTCCCAGGCCAGCTGTGAGACATAGTCCCTCCAGCGTGTCCTAGGTCTTCCCGGGGGGCCTTCTCCCGACTGAGCATGCCCGAAACACCTCACCAGGGAGGCGCCCGGGAGGCATCCGGACTAGATGCCCGAGCCACCTCAACTGGCTCCTCTCGATGTGAAGGAGCAGCGGCTCTACTCTGAGCTCCTCCAGGATGGCCGAGCTCCTCACCCTATCTCTTAGGGTGAGTCCAGCCACCCTACGGAGGAAACTCATTTCCGCCGCTTGTATCCGCGATCTCATTCTTTCGGTCATGACCCATAACTCATGACCATAGGTGAGGGTGGGGACGTAGATCGATCGGTAAACAGAGAGCTTTGCCTTCCGGCTCAGCTCTCTCTTCACCACGACGGTCCAGTACAGAGACCGCATTACTGCAGATGCTGCACCAATCCGTCTGTCGATCTCATGCTCCAACCTTCCCTCATTCGTGAACAAGAACCCGAGATACTTGAACTCCTCCACCTCAGGCAAGACCTCACTCCCAACTCGGAGGGTACAGTACACCCTTTCCGACTTAGAACCATGGCCTCGGATTTGGAGGTGCTGAGTCTCATCCCAGAAGCTTCACACTCAGCTGCAAACCGCTCCAGTAAACCCTGAAGGTCACAGCCTGATGAGGCCATAAGAACCACATTGTCTGCAAATAGCAGAGACGAGATCCTAAGGTCACCAAGCTGGACTCCCTCAACACCTTGACTGCGCCTAGAAATTCTGTCCATGAAGATTATGAACAGAATCGGTGACAAAGGGCAGCCTTGGCGGAGGCCAACATTCACCGGAAACAAGCTTGACTTACTGCTGGCAATGCGAACCAGGCTCCTGCTTCGATTGTACAAGGACCGAATGGCATGTAGTAGCGGGCCACCAATCCCGTACTCCCAGAGCAACCCCCACAGGACACCACAAGGGACACGGTCGAATGCCTTTTCCAGGTCTACAAAGCACATGTAGACCGGTTGGGCAAGCTCCCACATACCCTCCGGTACCCTTTCAAGGGTGTAGAGCTGGTCCAGTGTTCCGCGACTGGGACGAAAACCACATTGCAGCTCCTGTAACCGAGGTTCGACTAACGGTCATGCCCTTCTCTTTAGCACCCTGAAGTAGACTTTCCCAGGGAGGCTGAGGAGTGCAATCCCCCTTTAGTTGGAACACACCCTCCGGTCACCCTTTTTAAAAATGGGGACCACCACCCCGGTCTGCCAGTCCAGAGGTACTGTTCCTGACTTCCATGCAATGTTGTAGAGGCGTGTCAACCAAGACAGTCCTCCAACATCTAGAGCCTTGAGGAATTCCGAGCAGAACTCGTGTACCCCCGGAGCCTTGCCACTGGGGAGTGATTTAACTACCCCAATTACCTCAGCCACGGTGATAGAATGTCCACGTATGTATCCTTAGACTCTGCTACCTCTACGGAAGGCATGTCAGTGGGATTGAGAAGGGCCTCAAAGTACTCCTTCCACCGACCAACTATATCCACAGTCGAGGTCAGCAAGCCCCAGTCCACACTGTAAACAGTGTAAACTGGGGGCTGCTACCCCTTTCTGAGGGAACATGCAGACGCAGGTCTGATGATACAACCACAAAGTCGATCATAGACCTGCGACCTAGGGTGTCCTGGTGCCAAGTGCACTTATGGACATCCTTATGTTCGAACAAGGTGTTTGTTATTGACAAACTGTAATTCGCACAGAAGTCCAGCAACAACACACCACACGGGTTCAGGTCAGGGAGGCCGTTCCTTCCAACCACGCCCTTCCAAGTCACACTGTCATTGCCCACATGGGCGTTGAAGTCTCCCAGCAGAACTATGGAGTCACCAGCTGGGGTGCTCTCCAGAACCCCTCTGATAGACTCCAAGAAGGCTGGGTACTCTGAAATGCCGTTCGGCGCATACGCACAAACCACAGTCAGGACCTTTTCCCCACCCCTAAGGCGTAGGGAAATAACCCTCTCGTTTACTGGGGATGACTCCAACACAGAGGCACCAAGCCGGGGGGTTAACAATAAGCCCACACCAGCTCACCGCCTCTCCCCTGCGGCAACTCCAGAGAAGAACAAGGTCTAGCCCGTCTCAAGGAATTTGGTTTCAGACCCCATACTGTGAGTTGAGGTGAGTCCGACTATATCTAGTCGGACTCTCTCCGCCTCTTCCACAAGCCCGGGCTCCTTCCCCACCAGAGAAGTGACATTCCATGTCCCTAGAACCAGATTTGGCCGCCGAAGACCAGGTCGCCCGGACACCCGCCCTCGACCACTGCCCAAATCGCAAAGCACCGGACCCTTATGCTTGCCCCTGCAGGTGGTGAGTCTGCTGGGGGGAGTTCCTGTGTGGCTTCTTCGGGCTAGGCCCGGCCAGGTCCCACGCAGGCTCCAGGGTGAGGCCCTGGTATCCCACGTCCGGGCGAGGTGCGGTCACTCATCTTGTGTTTTTTTATAGGGGTCTTCTGAATCACTCTTAGTCTGGCTCGTCACCTAGAACCTGTTTGCCTCGGGAGACCCTACCAGGAGCATAAAGCACCCGACAACATAGCTCCTAGGATCACTCGGGCACACAAACCCCTCCACCGCGGTAAGGTGGTGATTCACGCTTGTTAGGTTAATTGGCGGCTAAATTGTCCATCGGTATGAATGTGAGTGTGAGTTTGTCTGCCTTGCGATTGACTGGCGACCAGTCCAGGGTGTTCCCCGCCTCCCACCCAAAGTCAGCTGAGATAGGCTCCAGCATACCCGCGACCTTTATGAGGATAAGCGGTATAGAAAATAGATGGATAATAATCTACAAAATAATGTAAATGCATGTTTTCTACATTTATTAATGAAAATCATTGCCCAAATAAAAGCATCCTCTCTAATTGGCTCCAGAAATGCATGTATGCAGAAATGACAATTGCTCTGCTCACTCCCTCTGTCTCTGTGACAACGGAGCTCTTTTAATAGTATCTTTTAAAAGCTTTTTGTGAAATCCAAGATGGTAAATATAGGGGACTTATTATGCTCTTCTGACCGATATATATTGTTGCAATTTTGTATTCTCACGTTAACTATTGCCAAGGTGTCAGATGTTGAGGTGTGCATTCGGAAGTGAACCCTGAAAGCAGTTTTGGATGGCTCAGCACACTGCGTTTTTTTTTAACACCAAGTTCCACTGACTTCCTTGTACAGTATGGGCAACGCTGAGCAATGGCTCCCAGGAAATGTTTGCTCGGGTGTGAGGGAAAGCTAATTTTGTTTAGCAATACGAAGCTGGAGACGGGTGGCAAACTGTTGCTGAAGTGCGACGCCTTTCCAATGTTACTTGGCCGTGTTGAGTTGGCCAGAAGAGAACTCTGTAAGTAGCAGTTTATCAGTGTCCTGTTTATTTTGTCTAAGTGATGGGACAAAAGCAGTTCTCTGTGTAGCATTATAGAGTGTGCATGTAGGGAGCGGAGGGAGTGTCAACTGCAGGCATGCCAATTACAAGCTCACCGATGTCTGGAGCTGCTAAGAGCTGTTTAAATGCCGTTTACCATCAACTACTGTGCCGGCAGAATTAGGAAGTGGGGTTCGGCAGCTGTCCGGAAGTCATCGGGAGCACTTGAGAGTGGGCTCGACGAGAGGTGTGTACCTGGAGGTACAATTTACTCCACCCCCTGAAGGCCGGGGGTGGAGTAAATTACACACACTGTTTGGGCACGAGGCAGGAAGCCCAGGCAAACACTGCAGGACTCTGGAAGACTCTGGAAGATCTAAAGCGCTCTAAAACGCTGCTCTATAGGAGTCCAGAACTCAATACAAAGGCCCGAAAATGAGTATAATAGGTCCCCTTTAAAAAATAACCTACACATTCAACCCAGCAGACAGCATTTGGGTTGTAAATATTTGAGTTACGCCCGAGTAATGTCACAAAAGCTCCCAAATCTTACAGTAGTTAAAAATACCAGCGTACGTCGCTGATTAGATCACACCAAAGTGAGCACCACGTTGGGTTTTTTTTGTTTTTTTGTTACAAACCAGAGTACAGAAGCACAAATGAGCAAAATGGGACCTAAGCAACAGTTTGCTTTGTTTGCAACCTTCCTCGATACTCCCACACTACTTGCATCTGCAGCCGAGCTGCAGGGAGGGAAACGCTCTCCGTCTCGCGCCTCTTTGAATAATTAGTGATGTGTGTCAATATTGCGGCCCATAGTAACCATATGGTGGGTGCAGGCAGACAGGCCATTGTTGGGAGCTGTGAAATATTGTGTATCCCTGCGAGGGCTGGAGCCAGCAGAGGCAGGAAGTGTTGTCGGGACTGACAGGGACATTGTGCGCCTGAAAGGGCCGGCCCTCGGTGGCAGGGAGCACCGCGGACCCAGACAGAAAGTCTTGACCCTGGCGAGAAAAGGCTGATTAGGCATGGTGCCGCGGGCCTCTCCTTCATCCACCCCCGTCGTCATCACCGATACCCGCCACCCTCACCCGCCCCCACTCCACACAACAAGGCCACTTAACTCTGCGACGCCTTTTGACTGCATACATAAAAACACTCATATATTCATGTCAGCGCTGGAGAGCTCGGTGATGGGAATGTGTGTGTGTGTGTGTAATATTGTGCCACGGCGAACCAAACAAACACTTCTTGAGTTCCACCTAATGGGATGGAGCTAAATAGTTTAACTTTACAGTTTTTCCTCTTGCTGATCGAAGCTAATTAAAACAGTTGTGTCGCGCACAGATTGGAAATGATGCTGCACAGTCGCCACATCGCCGCGGTATAATCAGACACAGCCATCAGTTCAGAGGTAATGGACGCAGGCCAACATTAGCCGGCCACATTAGCAAGCTGTGGAGTGCGACAAAGCTGCGCCGCAATGCGAATAGACCACTCCTGCAGCTCTGCAAACATTTATATGCTAGAAATGCTTTACATTGTGGAGGAGCAAAGTGCCGTAAAAAAGAAAAAAAAAGTTAACTGTTCACCAAATATGATCTAGCATGGAAATCCACTTAAATAATACTGAAGCGGGGTTTCCCAAGCTGAGCATCAGGACTCAAAAGTGGGTTGTGGGTCCTTTTTTTTTTTTTTTTTTCATCCTCAAGCAGCCAACTCTGGCCAAATTTGTTTTTGATTCATTCAAAAAGAAAAGAGTAATAATAAAAGCTCAATAACACTGAAATGAATGAAATTAAACGTGTAGAAAATGTGCAGAAATAAAAAAATACAGCATCATATTATATATTTTAATTCCATTTATTTGATGATTGGTTGAGAGAAAACAAAAGGTACTACTACCTTTAAGACACTGTATCATTTTGTCAATCGTTATAATATACCAGGGGTGAGCAACCTTTTTGGCTCGCGGGCCGCATTGAATTAACAAAATTGGCCGAGGGCACGGACTACAAATTCGATACAAGCTTACAATTGACTCTTATAATTCAAACCTGGAATTTTTTGTGTTGTTTTACTTATAAAAGTATCATACAATCTGCTACATGTTTTTTTCCGGAGCACTTTAAACATTACACCACATCAAATAAGAAAATTGACATTTGTTTTTTTTTTACTGAATGAGACACCCGGAAAATACATGAATGTGTGATATACAATATGAACTATGAATGATGAAACGTTGACTATTTACTAACATTACTATTGATGCGGTGGGCCGCATTGAAATGCCCGGCGGGCCCGACGTGGCCCCCGGGCCGCAGTTTGCCTGCCTTGTGATATACTGACCTGTGTGGTGTCCATATCCACTTCTTTTTAAGTTAGTAAATATGGTTACATACGGTTCCATGCCTTATGAATGGCTACAAGTTAAATTATGAAGCCACTTTTGCTTTTTAAAAAAATAAAAGTTGTTTTTTTTTTTTCACTCTTCTTGATCTCAAAACCACGCTTGCTTTTAGGTCCTCTCCATCCTTCCCTTCTTTCATCCCGTCCTCTCTCTCTGCCAATTATCTCCCCGTCAGTCTGTCACACTTTGTAGTACAATAAAGGCGCCCTAAATTGATGCCCATCCTGCCTTTATCCCCTTGATAAAGCACAACAATTAAGGCTCATGTCTCTTTGCTCAGGCTCCTTTGATGGCACACACACACAAAAAGCTGTGACCAGGAGGTGAAGGTTTGCACTCGCGTTAGTCGCCAATATACCCTAAATCGTCAACCCCCCCCCACCCAAAAAAAAAAAAAAAAAAAAAAAAATGTAAAAAAAAAAACAAAAAACCAAAATGGACTATTTTGTATATAAATAAACCACATTGACACGTTTATTTGCAGATAAAACAAACTGAAAGGCAATTTAGTAGTTCTGATAGAAGTTCATATGTCTCTGCATTATTTTTTGGGTCTATCTTGAGACCTCCTGCAAAGAAGGGGTTCAACATTTCCAATGTTGGGCAAATCTGAACTAAAAAAAGGGATTATTACAGTTTTTCTCGCATGCCAGCTAAATGTTGTGTTTTGTTTGCATTTCTAGGTCAAATCTATGCAAGAATTACAAATTTCTGACATAAAAACTTGGTGTTGTTGAGACTGAATGATGTCAAAGGGGCTTCATACCTATTGCAGTTTGAGTGAGGTGGACAAAATACATGAGACATCATTGCTGTGGCTTCTCTAACCCTTCCGGACATCAGTTGACTGACATTAACAATGCGTCCAAGTAAGGACTTCCTTAAAAAGGTGGAGTCAGCTCTTCTGGAAGAAGAGTGATTTCTCACCTTTGACCTCCACTTGCAAACAAACACGCCCCTTCGTTTTTTTTACGACCCATTCAGAACAGCTCCCGACCGAAATTGATAGGCCACCAATTGCCACAGCAACGGCAGCAGGATGGTTGCAGGTTTGTTGGAGGTACAGTATTACAAGTGAAGGTACACTAAAATAAGCCGTACATGAGACGTGCAACAAGGACAAAAGAGTAAGGGGGGGAAGAATGGAATTCGATAATTACGGAGGGCAAAAAAAAAACAATCCTTTCAAACACCCAGCAGGATGCTAACAACATTTCTTTACTGCATGGGGTGTCCAAACTTTTACCACTGAGGACCTCATAATGAAAACAAAGGATTTTGATACTTTTAACTTTGCATGCATGTCATCTTTGTGTTATATGTGACAAGGAGTTATTCGAATTAACTTTGAAACTTTTTCACACCTTTTTGCTCTTTTTTCAGTTTTTTTATAAATACTTTTTTGTTTAGTTATATTTTTAGAATGTGCGGGAAGTGCCGTGCGATTGACTGGCGACCAGTCCAGCGTGTAAACCGCCTCTCGCCCAAAGCCAGCTGGGATAGGCTCCAGCATACCCGCGACCCTAATGAGGATAAGCGGCATAGAAAATGAATGAATGAATGTGCGGGAAGCCAATAAAAAACATGCAAATGACCCTTTAGGCCACACTGGACACAATCCTTGTTTAGTGCTACGTCTGCTCTATGGCACTAAACTTTTATTATATAATTATAATTTATAACTACACAGTAGTTAGTTGAGTTTGTGTTTCATTCAAATGCAAACCAACAAGTAAAACAATACACATTAATTACATTACGATACACCTGCACTGTATCAATAGAGCATTGTGCTCAATTTTAAATGGTTCTGTCAAGACCGGTATTACAGTCTTTCTCTTTTGATAAAGAAAAAAAACAAAAAAAAATAGCACACATTTCCCAAAATACCGCACGCCATTTTATTTATTCGGACACAATTCACAGAGCACTTCAAATTTGTGTAAAAAGCTCACTTTATTAGCAAAATTCGAACTTTGTTTTCAAAATTAGGACACTGCATTGCTAAACACAGAACACGCTTTGCAAATATTTACACCCCGTCTGCATCAGGACCTCATCCACATTACAAGCGAGGTACAAAGGTGTCCTCCACAGTTCAATTTAGCTTGTAACTTTTTACATATCAAAACACGCAATTCTCGACCTAACACACACAAATCCATCAGCAAGTAACTTGATTTTGTGTGCAAGCAGTACCCGCTTCACTGAAAGAACTAGGCCAAAGGTCAAACTACCTGTCTTAAACAATGGATAACAATAACAACGAGGAGAAAGGCAGAGCAGTCAGAGGAGGATGCAAACGCATGAGACGGTGAGGAGTTTGAGTTTGTGGAGGACACTTTGGAAGGGGAGCAGGAAGAAGACGACTTGGAGGAGTAAGGTAAAGCGAGGATATGCCACACGTGATGGTTCTGTCCTCGACTGGCAAGAGAAATATAGCATGCAAAGTGGATGAAGTATTGTGGCCAGATCCAGCCCGGAGGTGAGATGGACCCTAAATACACACCAACTAGCTCTCCACGCACACACACACACCTCTTATTACAAATGTCTATGTTTTGGTTGCTGTACTTATGTGCTGTACAAAATTGAATCAGGTCCTGATGACTATTCCAGTCTTCCATCACAATAACAAACATCTTTGGGAATTTCTTTGGCACCTGCCTCCTGTTTGGCCTCCATTTATACTGCGGCTCAGTAACTCCCTCTAGTGGACATTATCAGAACCTCTATTAGTGATTTATTAATCTTCTGTTTACTCTTCAGTCGGTGCCATCCTGTGTCATCTCATCCATGCTCCCCCTTCATGCAGCAAGCATCCCCTAATCCTTCATATAAAGTCCTGTTACCTTTAAATAGACTTCCAACTGATTTTTTGTTTCATTTAGGGTCCCTAATACAAAGTCCTAATACATATACAGTATTTTGCATGCCTCCAGCTTCCAGTTTTATTTCCAATTTGGGTTATTTTTGTTATTCTAAATATGTGTGTTTTTAGTTAGGGTTCCTCCATTGGTTAGGGTTAGAACAAGAAAAGGGCCAAGGCCGACAATACAGAAAAAGCAATGACAAATTGGAAAAAAAATAATATTACTACATTTGTATATATTTTGATTCTCTTCACAGTATCCCCGGTGGTTCTTTTTAATTGCGTCCCTCCTGCGACTCCATACATAGCTGTAAACATCAAACACATCGTTGTCCAGCAGGTGGCGGTATGACATTAAAAAAAAGAAATTGCTCATGCGCAGTACCACACCACCGAGCGCGCGCTCTTTGAGGCCTTCCAAAACAGGCCAGATGTGGTAAAAAGGTAGCATCGTTTTATAGGAGTAACATTGTTTATCAACACAGCAATATTATTTCGTGCTAACGTTAGCTAACCCGCTGTTTGCACTGTGTGTGTGGCACTCAACCGCGTTTTATGTAGCCTAACGTTAGCAATGTTGCTAACACTAGCTATGCTATGCTAGCTCTAGCTATGCTATGCTAGTTACAGTAGAGCTAGATTTCATTCGTGCAGCGGCTGGTTCTTACTGTGGTCTAGTCTGATTTTAATTAGGTTATAACTGGTGACTGACGTTAATTATTTAGCTGGATAGTGTCAAAGTCAGTGAAATAACCTGCTTTAGATGACTGGCGTTTCTTTCATAGGAAATACGTAGAAGATGTAATGCTAAGATGCAACAATTCATTACACACGTTTATAATTGTACTTGCTGCCAGTTGTTATACTCTTTTATGTAGCAGCTCCTACATGTGTGCTATTCACTAAGAGGTGTTTCATTAGAAACAGTGCCGTAATAGTTTTATTAGATTGTTCTTTAGGAGACGTTAGCTCGGTGTGATTTGGCTTGCATGTTGTTGTCATTGTGTCATTTGTCCACTCTCCGTTCTCTTGTTTTTTAGGTTGTCCTGGGTAGTCTCATTGGACTGCTATTATTTTGAACACTACTGTATGTCATTAAGAGCACCGTAATCTAAAGAGGGTCTTTCTTGTTGGCGAATAAATTAACAGAACAGGGAGGTGGGAGGCCACATGAGCCCGGCCGCAAGCAAGGTGGAGATGTAATTTTCAAGGGCTGTGCTTTCGGGGTTGGAGATACTGAAAAGTCAAGAGGTGGGTAATTTAGCCCCAGGAAAGAGATCTGCAGCTAAATCCTAAGGTTCGGTGGGGTGGAAGTTCCACGGCCCTGTCTTTAAGGTCATAATATTTCTTGAGAATCTGAAATAGGTCAATATGTTCAAGGGGTGAAGTGTTGTAATGTTGCAGCTGCAGAAACGAGTGCAGTGGGAGTGGCAGTACAGACTCCACTTAGTCACAGCGAGTCTGGACCAGTCAATACAGGAACTGTGAGTCTTGAGCCAAGTAAGGCCGTGGACTAAAGTGCCGAGCGGGACGAAATTACAAAAAATCCTCTCAACATGGATAACCTAAGAATAAGTCTACAAAATCACAGTCCAAGAAGATACCATCTGTCTGTAAGGGCATTCGTAGAAATACTGTTTCCCACCAGGTGAAAGTACCTTCTAGTTGAAAAGGCATACGTGCTGCCTCAATAGTAGACTGGCTTAAGCTGAGTGCGCATCGAGGGGTGGTCAGGCGTCCTGAAGTTCCGACCAGACACCTGCCGTTGACGTGACCAGTCTGACCACATTACAGGAAGAGGTGAAGACGCAAGAGACTAGTTCGCTCTGCAAGGGTGAGACGTCCTCCGAGCTGCAAAAGTTCCTCAGTGCTGGTTGGGCTTGGCGTTGTTAGAGAGGGAACCATATCCGCATTAGAGGATTGAAGGACGGGGACAGAAGACAGATCAGGTGGTGTACCACCTGGATTACGCTGCTCCACTTTGCGCTTGCTGAGGCAATCATCCGTCTTGATGGCTGGGGAAGTTAGCTCCTTGAGTGAGTGCGACAACTCCCTCGCTGCAAGCTCATCCTGTATGTTGGAGTCAAGGCTAGCTTAAAAAAAAAGTCACACAGGGCTAACACGTCCCAACCACTCTCGCCTGCCAGAATGCAGAACTTAATGGAATGATTGGCCACAGAATTTCTCTCTTGGCGCATTGCCATCATGCGGCTGGCTGCCTGGCGCTTCCTTAGAGGGTGATCAAACACTGTGTGAAACTCTAATAAAAAGTCTGCTAAAGAGTTATGCAACTCTGGCCGGCTCTCCAACACCGCCAGTGTCCAATCTGCCACTTTGTCGGACATGAGACAATAAACACCACCTTCGCAAAACACTACTTGGCATTGATGGATAAATGGTTTGCATGTTCCACGATTGCCTGCGTACCTCGTAGGATGAGGAATGATGGAGCAGCATGGCTCTGGTGGTAGTTGTCTCCCAAATTGAAGGTTGCAAGTTCAGTCCTCGTTCCCCCCATGATTATGTCAAAATATCCTTGGGCAAGGTACAGAACCCCCAGTTGCTCCTGATGCCACGTCATCAGTTGGTAAATACGGAAACAGTGTCAAAGTGCTTTTACTGCCTTAAAGGTGCAAAAGCGCTATACAAGTGAGAGACAATTTACCATTTTTTTGTGGTGCTGGAAGAGGGCTGCGGTGGAGGCAGCAGTGGCTGGTGAGCGTGGGCACCAATAAATATAGGCGAAGAGAAATTGGCTTGTGGGCTAACAAGATGATCCACATTGGTGGATCTGGACTGTAGGACGGCGGTGAAGTCTCTGATGGCCATATGATGTTCGTCGATCATCTTTCCTTGTGCCTTAAGGACAGCCTGTACATGATCGGGCTCTGCATGATCCATGGTGGCACACTTCTGTTACGTTTTTTGTTTTTTTTAGGTACGGAGGCAATGGGTGTCCAATGCAGAAAAATGGTGAAGATCAACAAACTGAGATAGATGGTCCAAAACAGGGTAGCAAAAAATAAGACACCATAGTAAAGGCCAGTAACAAGACAAATAGGAACAAATGGGAATTCCTGCTCAACACAGGACCAAAACATTTCATCCGGATATAGGGTGTGGTTGTCATATGTGTGTATCATGGACTGCAAATAAAAACAAAAAGTTTTCGATTGTTTTATAAGTAGTTTTGGAAAAAAATCTCAACTTAAGTACAAAATTATATTTAAATTAGTAGTTCGTGTTTTTTTTAGTATTTTTTGGGAACTGTCTCAACTCCCCCCCCCCCCCTTTTATAGCACCCCTGCGAGAATAAGCCATCCAATGTGTAGCATGTTATTAAACACACCTGTTTTTTTCGATTCTTATAAGTATTCCTTTATCATACCACTGATTTCATTCATAGTTACCCAAACAGCAGCTGACTTGCGGAGTTACGTGGGTTTAAAGCTTCAGTGTGTGTGTTGTAATGGTCCACCATTCCCAATTGCTCATTGGCTACTTAGTGTACAGTTGTGTATTTGCAAGCAGGCTCTTATCAAGGAATATGGAGCTGGGACTGGGGGAGGAGAGTATGTGAAGGTTTTTCCTTCTGGTGATAACGTTTCCACTTCACATGATCATTGCCAATTTTCAGCCAATTTTTCAAAATGGCAAGAAAAGACACTTTTCTGACGGGTCAGATTGTTGTTTTTTAAAATTTTTATGACAGCCAATTTTTCTTAAGAAAATTTTATATTGTTATATTATTATTAAATACATTTTTAAATAAATATTATATACTTAGTAATCATACGTTTCATAATGACTTATTTTTAAATTAAAATATATTTTATTTTTTATTGACCGCCTTATGTTTTATTATCTGAAAAATATATATTATTTTATAATTAATACACGTTATAAATCGCTTTTAATTTATGTTTTTGATTATTTCTAACAATTGCATCCAAATTACAAAACAACAGAACACAAATACTGCACCTTGCACAAAGTATATTTATTTTTTGTATACTCTAAATATTTTTTATTAAAAACATTACACAATATATCCATACCACATGATTTCAAATTGAACAGTGTCAAAAAAGTCTGTGGTCTTTTGAAGGGTCCTTGTACTCTACCGTGTCACCTGCAGAAGGTCAAAGGTCATCTCTGCAACATCAAAGGCCAGCTGCTGATGCGTTGCTGAGTCAGCGAAGGCTTCCTGGGTTCCCCAGTGGCCGCTGGCGTTCTTCAGAGATTCCAGCATGGAGAATATGACCCGGGATCGCTGCTCCTCCGAGACGGGGTCAGCCCATCGATAAGCCGGCAGCGCGGGTGAGTGGAGAAGGAAGTACGCTGACGCCATGTACACTTTGAAGAACTCCTGCTTCAAGTAGACCTCGTCTCGCTGCAACAGGTGGAGACAGTGCAGGTAAGAAGGTGGTTTTGTGTTGCTTGTGCTGAGAGCACCCTGTAGTTTACATCCAGTAATACCCGCATACAATAATAATGACAATAATGCAAAAATACAGTCTGACCTTCTGTGCACGGCTCATGTTGCTTTCAGCATTCATCCAGGCAATCTGAAAGAACACACTAACACTTATTTTACATTAATTATATTTATATCATCAGACAGGGAATCATAGTAACTTTAGTGCATGCATTTCATGTACTGTATAGAGAAACTGAAATATAATGATATAATAGTTATTTAATTATTATTATAATGATATACAACTCTTTTGTAATATAATAGTTTATGGATTTGATGTTAGCTCTGTTACCGGTGTTTAAAATTGTTTTTAAAGTTATTTAAAATTAAAAGTAGGTTTAAACATATGTATACCAAAATAAACAACAAACAAATATATATTTAAATACCAATGTTAAATGATTAATAATTTCAAAACACAATAATTAACATTATGCTCTTTGTGCCAGGAAGGGCATCCGACGTAAAACTTTTGCCAAATCAAAACATGCGAGTCAAACAGAAGAAAACGATTCGCTGTAGCGACCCCTGATGGGATAGGCCGAAAGGAAACAAAGAAGATGAAGATGCTCTTACAAAAGTGCAAACAATATTATAATGTGACATTAATTATTAGAATGTATCATTTGTATTACTTTATTGCAATGAAATTAACATTGATTACATATTATCTTATCCATTAACATTGCTCTTTTTTGCCCCTTTAAGAAAATATATATATATATATATATATTTATCCATCCATTCATCCATTTTTCTTCCACGGGGGCAGCAAACCAAGCAGGGAAGACTAGAGGTCCCTCTCCCCGGCCACTTCGACTAGCTCTTCCCAGCGGATGCCGAGGCGTTCCCAGGCCAGCTGAGAGACATAGTCTCTCCAACGTGTCCTGGGTCTTTCCCGAGGCCTCCTACCAGTTGGACGTGCCCTGAACACCTCCCCAGGAAGGCGTTGGGGAGGCATCCTAACCAGATGCCCGAGCCACCTCATCTGGCTCCTCTCAATGCGGAGGAGCAGTGGTTCTACTCCGAGTCTCTCCTGGATGACAGTGCTTCTCACCCTATCTCTAAGGGAGAGCCCAGCCACCCTGCGGAGAAAACTCATTTCGGCCGCTTGTACCCGCGATCTTGTCCTTTTGGTCACTACCCAAAGCTCATGACCATAGGTGAGGGTAGGATCGTAGATCGACCGGTATATTGAGAGCTTTGCCTTTTGGCTCAGCTCTCTTTTCACTACAACAGACCGGTCCAGAGTCCGCATCACTGCAGATGCCGCACCAATCCGCCTGTCCATCTCGCGTTCCATCCTTCCATCACTCGTGAACAAGACCCCGAGGTACTTAAACTCCCCCACTTGAAGCAGAACCTCATCCCCGACCCGGAGATGGCACTCCACCCTTTCCCGGGCGAGAACAATGGACTCGGACTTGGAGGTGCTGATTCTCATCCCAGCCGCTTCACACTCAGCTGCGAACCGATCCAGTGAGAGTTGAAGGTCACTGCTCGATGAAGCCAACAGGACCACATCATCTGCAAAAAGCAGAGATCAAATCCTACGGCCACCAAACTGAAACCCCTCAACGCCCAGGCTGCGCCGAGAAATTCTGTCAATGAAAGTGGTGAACAGAATCAGTGACAAAGGGCAGCCCTGGCGGAGTCCAACCCTCACTGAAAACGGGTCCGACTTATTGGCGGCAATGCGAACCAAACTCTGACACCGGTCATACAGGGAATGAACCACCTGGATTAGGTGGTTCGATACCCCATATTGCCGGAGCACACCCCACAGTATTCCCCGAGGAACACGGTCGTCCACGCAATGCTGCAGAGTCGTGTCAACCAAGACACGCCCACAGCATCCAGGGCCTTAAGGAAATCCGGGCGGATCTCATCCACCCCCGGGGCCTTGCCACCAAGGAGCTTTTTGACCACCTCTGTGACCTCAGCCCCAGAGATAGGCGAACCCGACTCAGAGTCCCTAGGCACTGCTTCCATGTTGGAAGCCGTTTTGGTGGGATTGAGGAGGTCTTCAAAGTATTCCCTCCACCGGTCCACAACATCTCGAGTCGAGTTCAGCAGCACATCGTCCCCACCATACACGGTGTTGACTGTGCTCTGCTTCCCCCGCTGGAAACGGTGGATGGTGGTCCAGAATCTCTTTGAAGTCATCCGGAAGTCGTTTTCCATGGCCTTTCCGAACTCCTCTCATGTCCGGGTTTTTGCCTCAGCGACCGCCAGAGCTGCAGACCGCTTGGCCTTCCGGTACCTGTCAGCTGCCTCCAGAGTCCCATGGGCCAAGACGACCTGATAGGACTCTTTCTTCAGCTTGACAGCATCCCTCACCACTGTTCTCGGATTACCGCCACGACAGGCACCGACCACCTTACGGCCACAGCTCCGATCGGCCGCATCGACAACGGAGGCACGAAACATCGCCCACTCGGATTCAATGTCCGCTGTCTCACTCGGAACATGGTCAAAGCTCTCCCATCGGTGAGAGCTTTGAGCTACATATATTTGATATATTTATATAATGAGGTATATATATATATGAGACATAAAACTATAATATATAATATAATGTATATACGTATAATATTTAATGTACAATTCCATCTTCATTCTCACTTGCAATACAGAATTTTTCTGGATACAACTTAATATAGCTATCTTATATGTTGAAATAAAATTTCTCCATTTCAGTTATCAGTGTTGTTTATAGTTTTATATTAGGTGCTAATGTCTCTTTTCAGGTTTTTGTTATGTCTTTTATTGCAGTGATTCTTAATATATTAATTAAGCATAAATGTGCTAAATTCAACTTGTGTTTTATGTCACTCTTCTTCTTTCACAGCAAATCAATTGCCTCCATCTAACCCTTCTTCTGCATCCTCTTCTCTCACACCAACTACATTCATGTCCTCTTTTATTACATCCATAAACAACCTCTTTGGTCTTCCTCTAGCCCTTCTGCCTGGCAGTTCAAAACTCAGCATCCTTCTACCAACATATTCACTTTCTCTCCTCTGGACATGTCCGAACCATCTCAGTCTGGCCTCATCTCTAAAACCTCTAACATGTGCTGTCTTTCTGTTATACTTCATCTTTGCTACCTCCAGCTCTTTCTCAGCGGCACTGTCTCTAGAGCATGCCCAGCATATTTTATGGTTGTATATTCCCTTTGATATTTAGTCATTTCGCGAAAGGGTTCCAACGCTGGGCAATTAAACAGCACGTATGTGTGTTTTGCAATGGGTTCACCACATCCCCGCGCCCCACTCCGGGCCGGGCTAATAAAATACCCCATCGTCACTTTCCAGGCAAATTATCTCTAGTACTTGGACTGGGTCTTCTTAAAGTTTTTATTTTTTCATTCTTCCTATTCAACATGTTCTGTTTTAACTTTTCATTCTTTTTCCCACTTAATACTTGTCTAGAGTAAGATAACTTTGCATTATTTTATAGATTTCTAAATTTTACCATTAGTTTTATTTGTTAAATAATTGATGAACCTTCTCATAGTCTTAATATTTACTAGATAACTTCTCACCAAAAGATATATTTTTAAATAATGTTTAGTTATCGTTAGTAAGTTATTGCTTCAAAATGTATACTAGTGTAACTTTTTATACATTTAAATATAAAAAGTTGTTCAATTAATTACATTTTTCATGACTTAAAATGTCCGTTTTTTTACAATACCAAGAGCTGTGACAATAAAAAAAATCACTTCTATCAGAACACATGCAAAAAGCCTGTGTTTTAAAAGTACAGTGCAGACAACATTTCATGTCTTAAGAGTGTCCGCTGTGCCCCGCCTCGTCCTCCTGAAAAAAAACTAGATTTTAACTCAAGAGTGTGTCCCTGCACTGACCCTGACAGCATCCAGCAGGTCGGGCTGGTCCAAAAGGGTCGGGAAGGTAGAAAGCACAGGACTGAAAATTAAATCTGAAAAAGATAAAGAGCAGTGTGACGCTAATGACAATTAAAGGAAAGGCTCAACATGATCAGCGTTACCTGCGTTCTGCATGGTGGGACGGTCCACCAGCAGGGTGTCAGCCAGTATCTGTCTGTACAGCGCCAACAAGTGGACGCAGCTCAGACAGTGTAGCAGTGTGTCTGGGAGGAGACTGGAGATGCAAAAACACACGTGATGTTTTTTTTGTACATATAATAGTGATCAAAATAATTGTCCAGTGTGATTAACCAGATTAATCACTGTTATTAGTATATTTTTATTGCTACATGGCAAACAAGTTACCAGTAGGTGCAGTAGATTCTCAAAAAAACAAACAAGACCCAGCATTCATGATATGCACACTTTTAAGGCTGTGCAATTAATTGAAACGGGTGTGTTTAAAAAAAAATAGCAGCGTGGCATTCAATCAGTGATCAATTATCAATTTTGTGAAAAAACAAGTGTAAATCAGGTAGACCCTATTTAAGCTTGAAACCTGCACTTTTTGAACAGGCATTTCCCTTTGAAAGCCTAAGGAAAATGGATCATTCAAGACATTTTTCAGAAGAAGAGCGTACGATGAAAACTTATGAAGAGGTGCAAAAAATGTTTGGCTGTTTAGATGATCTCCAATGACTTCAAATGGAGAGCAAAGCCAGAGACATTTGGCAGTAAATGGAAGACAACTATCAAAATGGATCGAAGAATAACCAGAATGGCAAAGGCTGAGCCAATGATCAGCTCCAGGCTGATCAAAGACAGTCTGGAGTTACCTGTAAGTACCGTGATAGAAGACGTCTGTTTGAAGCTAATCTATTTACAAGAACCTCCCGCAAAGTCCCTCTCTTAAAAAAATGCATGTGCAGAGGAGATTACAATTTGCCAAAGAAAACATCAATTAGCCTAAAGAGAAATGGAGGAACATTTTGTGGACTGATGAGAGTAAACTTGTTCTTTTTGGGTCCAAGGGCTGCTGACAGTTTGTGAGTCGACCCCCAAAACTGAATTCAAGCCACGGTACACAGTAAAGACAGTGAAGCATGGTGGTGCAATCATCATATGGGCATTTTTCTCCTACTATGTTGTTGGGCCTATTTATCGCATAGCAAGGATCATGGATCAGTTTGCATATGTCAAAATACTTGAAGAGGTCATGTTGCCTTATGCTGAAGAGGGCATGACCTTGAAATGGCTGTTTCAACAAGACAATGACCCAAACACACTAGTAAACCAGCAACATTCATTCATTCTCTATACCGCTTATCCTCATTAGGGTCACGGGTATGCTGAAGCCTATCCCAGCTAACTTTGGACGAGAGGCTGGGTACACCCTGAACTGGTCGCCAGTCAATCGCAGGACAACAAACATTCACACTCACATTCATACCGATGGACAATTTAGTGTCGCCAATTAACCTAAAATGCATGTTTTTGGAATGTGGGAGGACACCGGAGTACCCGGAGAAAACCCACGCACACAAGGGCAGAACATCCAAACTCCACATAAAGATGCCCAACAGACATTTGAACCCTGAACCTCCTGACTGTGAGGCCAATGTGCTACCCACTCATCCACTGTGTGGCCTAAACCAGCAACATCTTGGTTCCAAACCAAGAAAATTAATGTTACGGAGTGGCCAGCCCAATCCCCGGACCGTAATCTAATCAAGAACTTGTGCGATGACCTCAAAAATTCTGTTTCTGAAGCAAAACCAAAAATATTAATGAATTGTAAAATGTTAAAGAATTTTGAAGTGGAGTAACAGCTGAATGGTGTTGGTTGACTCCATGCCACACAGATGTGAAGCAGTTATGACATTTTTTTTAATACCTAAATATTAGGTAAATGTAATATTAATGATTCACAGGATTGCCAAACTCTAGAAACAAAAAGTTTGTACAAAATAGTTTGAGTTTGTGAAGTCAAATGGCAGACACGGCTTTTTTTTTTTTTTTTTAAACACACCCCTTTCAACTATTTGCCCAATTGCACAGCCTTGAGAGCGTGCATATCATTAATACTGGGTCTTTGTTTTCTGAGAATCAACTACACTTTCTGGTAACTAGTTTGCCATGTATCAATCAAAATATACTAATAACAGTGATTAATCTGGTTAGTCACATTGGATTGCTATTATTTTGAACACTACTGTATACATCATTTTCTCAACCAAGAGTTTATGGACAAATGTTGTTACTTTAGACTCGTTTTGGTGTGGCTTCCGGGCGACTTTAATTTGACGATGAGTGTGGGCTGTTGTCTGGCCTGAAGCATCTGCTGGAAAACACTTGCTGGAGCTAGAAGGGGAGTAGGAAAAGGAGGGGTACTAGTTAAGAGAAACAGCCTATCCTGCTAACTCAATGTGTCAGCCAGCCACTTGGTGATGTTCTCTCACATCCTTTAGTGAGTGATGTCTCCACCCTCACGTCTTTCTCATAGGGAGTACCACCACTGACTTGAAGCTCATACGTCCTGCACACACAAAGTGTGTTGTGAAAAACCTTTTACACTTTTGAGCAAAACTGAGTACACCTCACAGTGAACACATTCCCATTGTTTCCTCAATTTGAATCTTCAGTGAGCACTATTGTTTCTTTTTGAGTTCTTATTTTTTGCGTGTTTCTCACACAATGTTTCAGAACAAACAAATTTAAATATTATTCAATGACAACACAACTGCCAGCATATCCACGACCCTAATGAGGATCTGCGGTATAGAAAATGGATGGACAACACAACTGAACACAAAGTAGAGTTTGTGTTTGGAGTTGAAACCTTTTATTAGGGAGAAAAAAAATCCAAACCAACATGACCCTGTGTGGATTGGAAGTGATGAAGTGATTGCCCCCCCATTAAAGCATCACTTAACTGAGATTATTTTAAATCTTTCAGTGTGGGAAAGGTTATAAAGCAATTTCTAAAGCTTTGGGACTCCTGCAAACCAGAGTGTAAGCCATTATTCACAAATGGGGTGAACCTTCCCAGGAGTGACCGATCAACCAAAATGACCTCAAGAGCGCAGCGCCGACTCATCCAAGAGGTCACAAAAGATTCTGCAAAGACAATTGTGCCAAAATTCCTCCAGTTGCAGTTGTTCCGGCTAAGGGTGGCCCAACCAGTTTATTAGGTTTAGGGGACAAACACTTTTTCCACATAGGGCCATATAGGTTTGGATTGTTTTCTCTCTTCATAATAAAAGGTTTAATTTAATAACTGCATTTTGTGTTCAGTTGTGTTGTCATTGACTAATATTTAAATATGTCTGATGATCTTAAACATTGAAGTGTGGCAAACATGCAAAAAAAAAAAGAAATCAGTAAATGGGCAAGCACCAGTGTACATGGAGTGCAGAAATATTAGGCAAGTTGTATTTTTGAGGATTAATTTTATTATTGAATATTCTACACACGTTCTCAATGAACCCAAAAAACTCATTAATATCAAAGCTGAATATTTTTGGAAGAAGTTTTTAGTTTGTTTTTAATTTTGGCTATTTTAGGAGGATATCCGTGTGTGTAGGTGGCTATTACTGTGCATAATTATTAGGCAACTTAACAAAAACAAATATATACCCATTTCAATTATTTTCACCAGTGAACTCAATATAACATCTCAACATTCACAAATATACATTTCTGACATTCAAAAACAAAACTAAAACAAATCAGTGACCAATACAGCCACCTTTCTTTGCAAGGACACTCAAAAGCCTGCCATCCTTGGATTCTGACAGTGTTTTGATCTGATCACCGTCAATCGCGTGCAGCAGCAACCACAGCCTCCCAGACATTGCTCAGAAAGGTGTACTGTTTTCCCTCCTTGTAAATCTCACATTTGATGATGGACAACAGGTGGTATGGGGTTCAGATCAGGTGAACAAGGAGGCCATGTCATTAGTTTTTATTCTTTTAGACCCTTTCTTGCCAGCCACGCTGTGGAGTACTAGGACGCGTGTGATGGAGCATAGTCCTGCATGAAAATCATGGTTTTCTTGAAGGATGCAGAATTCTTCATGTACCACTGCTTGGAAAAGGTGTCTTCCAGAAACTGGCAGTAGGACTGGGAGTTGAGCTTGACTCCATCCTTAACCCAAAAAGGCCCCACAAGCTCATCTTTGAGGATACCAGCCCAAACCATTACTCCACCTCCACCCTCCTGGCGTCTGAGTCCAACTGGAGCTCTCTGCCCTTTACCGATCCAGCCACAAGCCCATCCATCCGGCCCATCAAGACTCACTCTCATTTCATCAGTCCATAATACCTTAGAAAAATCTGTCTTCAGATATTTCTTGGCCCAGTCTTGACGTTTCAACTTGTGTGTCTTGTCGTTTTTCATCCTTTCTTACCTCGGCCATGTCTCTGAGTATTGCACACCTTGTGCTTTTGAGCGCTCCAGTGATGTTGCAGCTCTGAAATGTGGCAAAACTGGTGGCAAGTGTCATTTTGGCAGCTGCACGCTTGACTCTTCTCAGTTCATGGGCAGTTATTTTGCACCTTGGTTTTTCCACACGCTTCTTGCCACCCTGTTGACTATTTTGAATGAAACGCTTGATTGTTCGATCATCTTGCTTCAGAAGCTTGGCAATTTTAAGAGTGCTGCATCCTTTTGCAAGATACAGTGGTGTGAAAAAAACCCTTCCCCCCTTCCTGACTTTTTATTCTTTTGCATGTTTGTCACACTTAAATGTTTCTGCTCATAAAAAATAGTTAACTATTAGTCAAAGATAACATAATTGAACACAAAATGCAGTTTTTAAATTAAGGTTTACGTTATTAAGGGAGGGAAAAAACTCCAAATCTACATGGCCCTGTGTGAAAAAGTGATTGCCCCCCTTGTTAAAAAAATAACAACTGTGGTTTATCACACCTGAGTTCAATTTCTGTAGCCACCCCCAGGCCTGATTACCACAGTGAGAGCCATTATCCACAAATGGCAAAAACATGGAACAGTGGTGAACCTTCCCAGGAGTGGCCGGCCGCCCAAAATTACCCCAAGAGCGCAGAGACAACTCATTCGAGAGGTCAGAAAAGATCCTAGGGCAAAATCTAAAGAACTGTAGGCCTCATTTACCTCAATTAAGGTCAATGTTCACGACTCCACTATAAGAAAGAGACTGGGCAAAAACGGCCTGCATGGCAGAGTTCCAAGACGCAAACCACTATTAAGCAAAAGGAACATTAAGGCTCGTCTTAATTTTGCTAAAAAAAACATCTCGATAACTGCCAAGACTTTTGGGAAAATATCTTGTGGACTGACGAGACAAAAGTTGAACTTTTTAGAAAATGCGTGTCCCGTTACATCTGTCGTAAAAGTAACACAGCATTTCATAGCAACAGTAAAATATGGTGGTGGTAGTGTGATGGTCTGGGGTTGTTTTGCTGCTTCAGGACCGGGAAAGCTTGCTGTGATAGATGGAACCATGAATTCTACTGTCTACCAAAAAATCCTGAAGGAGAATGTCCGGCCATCTGTTCATCTCAAGCTAAAGCGATCTTGGGTGCTGCAGGACAATGACCCAAAACACACCAGCAAATCCACCTTTGAATGGCTGAAGTAAAACAAAATGAAGACTTTGGAGTGGCCTAGTCAAAGTCCTGACCTGAATCCCATTGAGATTCTGTGGCATGACTTGAAGAAGGCGGTTCATGCTAGAAAACCCTCAAATAAAGCTGAATTACAACAATTCTGCAAAGATGAGTGGGCCAAAATTCCTCCAGAGCGTGTAAAAGACTTGTTTGACTTTTTTGACAAAGAAATACTTAATTGCAGTTATTGCTGCTAAGGGTGGCCCAACCAGTTATAAGGTGCAGGGGCAATTACTTTTTTACACAGGGCTATGTGGGTTTGGATTTTTTCTCCCTAAATAATAAAAACATTTATTTAAAAATGCATTTTGTGTTTACTTGTGTTATCTTTGACTAATATTAAAATGTGTTTGATGATCAGAAACATATAGTGTGACAAACATGCAAAATAATAAAAAGTCAGGAAGGGGGCAAATAGTTTTTCACACCACCGTATCTCAATATTTTTGACTTTTAAGAGCCTGTCAAGTCCTTCTTTTGACCCATTTTGCCAAAGGAAAGGAAGTTGCCTAATAATTATGCACACCTGATATAGAGTGTTGATGTCATTAGACCACACCTCTTCTCATTACAGAGATGCACATCACCTAATATGCTTAACTGGTAGTAGGCTTTCGAGCCTATACAGCTTTGAGTAATACAACATGCATAAAGAGGATGGTGTGGTGAAAATACTCATTTGCCTAATAAATCTGCACTCCCTGTATATCTAAACTTGTCTGTATGTGGCCCTCGGTGATGCTGTATTTAGTGTATGTTCCTACTTTCTGAAGGACAGACTTGATGACAATGGTGGTTTATGTGTCCATTGTGTGTACTTTGCCTGTTAGGTATTTGATTTCCAGCAGCGTCGGTCAGTTTGAGGAAAGCCCAGCCACAGCTCAGGTCGCCCCGCTCTCCCGTAGACTACAACACAGCAAAGCTCTCCTTAAATGTCTCATCTTTACTGGCCGCTCTGTTCTCTCGCTGTCAGTCCTCACGTTTCGTATGAAGGTAACTCCGAGTTCAAATAGGATGCCGAGGTCAGGGCTGTCAGAGCTGCAACGCAGGAAGCAGTCTCCGTTGAGCAAGGTGGGCAGGATGCCTGCCGTCTGGGACAAACACATTAGGGGTTTGGCTTGGGTGATTCTACCAAGAACCCCTGACCGCTGCAAAATAAAAACACTTCTACAATCTACGGGATGCTAAAGAGCTCAACGAGTCTCTGTGGTGTCCTCATACCCGTGGTGAGAATGTCCAGGTCTTGGGGCTCTTGGGATTGTAGCTCACCCGCACCGTGTGAATGTTACTCAGCACCTGCGGCACAACAAAAGTCATCTTCTAGACATTAAAGCACTTGCTGGTCAGAGAACAAATGCCTGGAATGTCATCCACCTGAGTTCCATCATAGGCACAGAGGCGTATGTGTCTGCTGAGGACCTGCACTCCGACTCCGGGAGTGGGAATCCTCCTGCAGCCCCACAGAGTGAAACAAATACACGTCTTAATGTGTCGTGAGCGGACCTACAGAGACAGGAAGTGACCAACATTCAATGAGAAGCCATTTAGCTAAACCATCCATCCATTTTCTATGCCGCTTATCCTCATTAGGGTCGCAGGAGTATGCTGGAGCCTATCCCAGCTGGCTTCAGGCAACAGGTGGGGTACACTCAAGACTGGACGCCAGCCAATCACAGTGCTGTTTTTTGCTTTTTTGATCCGCTACTAATTGGGAGACGCCGGCGGTTGTTTGCTTGTATAGGCCATCCAACCGTCCACTGTGTATCTGATCTAATCCATCCGATTTGCTTGCAAATAATTTTTGAAAGAGATTTGTTCGTCCTCAGTCAAAAAACATAGATATGAGGTACAACACAAAACAACTTCCCAGGTGGAGGTCACTGACATAATTGTCTTACCTTGCCAGTGTCAGGTTCCAAGAAGAGGTCGCTGAAGGAGAGCTCTGACTGGCTGAGCCGGGGCTGCATATGATGACTTCCTTTGTATTTGGCACCTACAGCATCACATTCAGCATGCTTTTTCATAACTGTAGGTGCTTCAGGTCAGTATATTTAGCACAAGTTTGACTTTTTAACCCAATGGCAGCATTTGACTGTGCTTTACTGATATTTATTTGTGGAATATTTCTGCAATGTGGTGTTAGTGTTAAGTACATTTGAGTTTTTACTTTGGCTACAATGTTGTGTTTTTGTTTTTTTTGGTATGGAACATTTTGTATGGTACAGAGGCAGTTATACACAGTCCATATTAAGTGAGGAACAGGAAGTGTAACTGCCTCACAATATCAGACCGATATCGGAGTACTCCGCCTTGATATATTTTGTTTTATTTTGCAAAAAAGGCTTTGAAAACATATTTTAAAACAAACTATTGCATTATTATTAGTGTCAACATGTATTTTTCTCGCTGCTAACCTTCTTCCACCAGCAGCTTATTGAGAGTCGATGGTCTAAACCCAGAAGGTATGGCCCCCATGGCGGAGAGCACATCTGTAGCATCAATCTACACACAGCATGCAAACACACAAAGCATTGAAACAGAGTGTGGCTTTTACAGCTCCGCATTGGATAGTTTATGGGATTGTTGTACCTGTGTCAGAGCTTTTCTGAAAGTGGACCAGTTGGAATGCGGCGCATCGCTGTGAAAAGAACGAGAAGTTAGAAAATCTTTTTATGAATAAAACATCGTTTTTGCTTGAACATTTAACACAACCTATGCTTCTCTTCAGCGTCCAGCTCTTCGGAGTCACCGTCCTCCTCATCCTCTTCAGACTCTTCTTCTTCATCATCATCATCATCATCATCATCCTTGTCGCTGATACCAGAAGCAATCTGAAATTGACACCAACATACACTACAGTATAATAGAATACGCTCACAGACACTTTATTAGGTATACCTAGATAGCACCCAAAAAACATCCTAAGGAATGTAGAGCTGTACTGCATCACACCAAGAACTGCTTCTAATACAAAGATCTCCTTTTTAATGCGTGCTTCCATTATTTGCAGTTTTCTGCCGGTTTTTCGTGTGGGGTCTTAGAACGTAATCTAGAAATAAGCAGAGATGTACTGCGTTTTGCTTACCTTATTTAGTTATGTGACTGTGAAAATATTAGGAGCAGCTCCCAGTATGATGCAGTACTGTTGCAGTGACTGTTGAGGGCGCTGCAGCATGTATTACATATGCGTACCTTCAGGTAGGTTCTTGGCACCACTCCTCTGTTCCCTTTAGTGTTCTCAGCCAGCCACCATCCGTCGCTCGTCTTCCGGATGATATTCAATTTGTCTCCTTTCTGTGAAAATACAGAGAAAGCAAGATGTTTAAAATAGTGAAAAGGAGGTTGGTTGTTAAAGTAAAATAAAGTAAAACTGTGTGACAGCTGCGTAATGGTTAGAGCGATACCACCACACAGTGGTGACTTATCGTCACTGCTGAAATAGTAAATCTTGATGATTATTCAACTTATTGACATCACCTGAACAGGCAAATCACCCTCCTGTTCCCCTTTGAAATCACTGAGTGCCGTGTAGATGCAAGGCTCCACCACAGAGGACGGTTTGGGAGCTTGACTCTCATCTCGGCAGCATTGGTTGTCGACATCTCCATCGCTGTCATCGCCATCGGTGTCTTCAAGGCTTTTTTCGCTGTCATTGTCTTTCAACTTGTCACTGTGATTGAATCAAACCCATTTTATCGACTTTAGTGACATTGCATTTAATGCGATGCTTCTTAGTAAGATGCCAGACCTTCCTGGTGGCTCCGAGCTCGGCCCTGGTGGCATCATGTCCATTGAAAGCTCGTTCATCTGCTCCAGGATGTGCTGCAGTCGTACTTCCTCTTCCAGTTTCCTCTGATCGTAGTTTCCCACTGGAGCCACCTCATCAGCCTGAACGAAACACCCGACTCCAGCTACTATTTTTGGCATGTCATTTAGGAAGACATATACAGTGAGGGAAAAAACTATTTGAACCTCAGCTGATTTTGTAAGTATCTGATCGTCTTCGAACCTCCGACTTTTGTTCTTGATTAATGAAAACATTCTTGGCAAATGCTTTTGCTTTCGTCCGTCTTGCGCCAGTCCAAGAATTTCACCTCTAGCGGCATAATACGAATGCCCCCGGCCGTCTCTCTCAATCATGGCCCCAGTTCAGGGATAGAAAAACCCACAAAATAGAACCGGAGTCCCATTCCATTATTCCTAGCTGCGGTATTCCGGCGACCGGGCCTGCTTTGAACACTCTAATTTTTTCAAAGTAAACGCTTCGAGCCCCGCGGGACACTCAGTTAAGAGCATCGAGGGGGCGCCGAGAGGCAGGGGCCGGGACAGACGGTGGCTCGCCTCGCGGCGGACCATCAGCTCGATCGCGAGATCAAACTGCTAGCTTTTTAACTGGAGCAACTTTAAGATACGCCATTGGAGCTGGAATTACCGCGGCTGCTGGCACCAGACTTGCCCTCCAATGGTTCCTCGTTAAAGGATTTAAAGTGTACTCATTCCAATTACAGGGCCTCGAAAGAGTCCTGTATTGTTATTTTTCGCCACTACCTCCCCGGGTCGGGAGTGGGTAATTTGCGCGCCTGCTGCCTTCCTTGGATGTGGTAGCCATTTCTCAGGCTCCCTCTCCGGAATCAAACCCTGATTCCCCGTTACCAGCATGATAGGCACAGAAAGTACCATCGAGGTTGATAGGGCAGACATTCGAATGAGACATCGCCGCCACGGGTGGCCAGCGATCGGCGCGAGGTTATCTAGAGTCACCAAAGCAGCCGGGACATCGCTCCGCTCCGGGGAGGGGAGGCGCCCCGCATGGGTTTTAGGTCTGATAAATGCACGCATCCCCGCCAGGGTCAGCGCTCATTGGCATGTGTTAGCTCTAGAATTGCCAGAGTTATCCAAGTAACTGGAAATGGAGTAAATGGAGTTGTAATTGACTGGCGACCAGTCCAGGTTGTACCCCACCTCTCGCCCGAAGTCAGCTGGGATAGGCTCCAGCACACCCTGCAACCCTGATGTGTGTGTATGTGCACACATACGTATACTGTTTATGTACCCCCCTCTCGCCCGAAGTCAGCTGGGATAGGCTCCAGCATACCCGCGACCCTAATGAGGATAAACGGTATAGAAAACGAACGAATGATTTTGTAATTTCAATGGAAGGTTTATTTGAACACTGAGAGACAACAATGACAAAAAAAAATCCAGAAAAATGCGTTTCAAAAAGAGTTATAAATTTGCATTTCCATGAAGGAAATAAGTATTTGATCCCTTTGAAAAACGTGCTTCAGTACTTGGTGGCAANTTCCAATTACAGGGCCTCGAAAGAGTCCTGTATTGTTATTTTTCGTCACTACCTCCCCGGGTCGGGAGTGGGTAATTTGCGCGCCTGCTGCCTTCCTTGGATGTGGTAGCCATTTCTCAGGCTCCCTCTCCGGAATCGAACCATGATTCCCCGTTACCAGCATGGTAGGCACAGAAAGTACCATCGAGGTTGATAGGGCAGACATTCGAATGAGACATCGCCGCCATGGGTGGCCAGCGATCGGCGCGAGGTTATCTAGAGTCACCAAAGCAGCCGGGACATCGCTCCGCTCCGGGGAGGGGAGGCGCCCCGCATGAATTTTAAGTCTGATAAATGCACGCATCCCCGCCAGGGTCAGCGCTCATTGGCATGTATTAGCTCTAGAATTGCCAGAGTTATCCAAGTAACTGGAAATGGAGTAAATGGAGTTGTGATTGACTGCCGACTAGTTCGGGGTGTACCCCGCCTCTCGCCCGAAGTCAGCTGGGATAGGCTCCAGCATACCCGCGACCCTAATGAGGATAAGCGGTATAGAAAACGAACGAATTATTTTGTAAGTTTGCCCACTAACAAAGAAATTATCAGTCTATAATTTCAATGGAAGGTTTATTTGAACACTGAGAGACAACAATGACAAAAAAAAATCCAGAAAAAATGCGTTTCAAAAAGAGTTATAAATTTGCATTTCCATGAAGGAAATAAGTATTTGATCCCTTTGAAAAACGTGCTTCAGTACTTGGTGGCAAAACCTTTGTTGGAAATCACAGAGGTCAGGTGTTTCTTGTAGTTGGCCACAAGGTTTGCACACATCTCAGGGGGGATTTTGGCCCACTCCTCTTTGCAGATCCTCTCCAACTTAATGTTTCGTGGCTGATGCTTGGCAACTCGAACGTTCAGCTCCCTCCACAGATTTTCTATGGGATTAAGGTCTGGACACTGACTAGGCCACTCCATGACCTTAATATGCTTCTTCTTGAGACAATCTTTTGTTGCCTTGGCCGTGTGTATTTTTTTTTGTCATTGTTGTCTCAGTGTTCAAATAAACCTACCAATGAAATTATAGACTGATCATTTCTTTGTTAGTGGGCAAACTTACAAAATCAGCTGGGGTTCAAATAGTTTTTTCCCTCAATGTACATTTATTGCTATACAAATACAGTCATATTGTTTTTCCGTTTTAGCTTTGTTTTTTCCATTTGCTTTTTCTCATTGCATTTACTGAACGGGTCAAGCTGGGGACAAAAAGCAAAGGAAATAGAAGTGTGGGTGAGTTCTTCTTCCAGGGTGACTAGCCCATATCTGATCACACGATTCCTGCTGTTTAAATGTAGCTCTTAGCGTGGCCCACATGACCGGGGGACGCCACTAGCACGCCACCGTGGCTGTACTTTGCGAGAACATCTTACACGATGGGAATCAATATCAATGCTGCTGATAAAAGCAATGGGATTAGTCACCCCTGCAGAAGGGTTGTGGGTGGGTCCTTCTGTTGCCATTGCTTTTTGTAGCCAGCTTGTGCCATCCAGTAAATGCAATAAGACCAAGATAAAACAGGAATATCAATGAAAACACGGATAAAGCAAAGACAATATGGGAAAAAAAGGTTTGTGTATTTTTGTATTATAGATTTTCTTTATATTTCCGCGTGTATTTCCTTTTAATGTTGGCACTCCTGTGCAGACATACTCCATACTAAGGCTGCAAACAATATGAATCATGATTTTCATGGTCGGAATTGAGATCACAATTTGCTGGGATGATTGACAGTCATCTATCAAGTTTTAAAAAATGACATCCTCATTCACGCCGCAATACATTCATGTGCGTAGTAAAGACAAGTCAAAAGGAAAGCAAATTCTTTAATGCAATTGCTTCTCCCGTAAGCTGATGAATGGTAGCTAGCGTACCACCGAGGCAGTAGGGCCAACTAAAACCAGGGTGAGTGAGGAGGAGGTGTCTTCTGTTTTTGTGATGCAGCTTACCTGCTTATTTAGAAATTGCATTTTTTTATCCGCGGGCTGACTGCACACTAAAAGGTAGTGTTCAGGAAAATATCCATTGGTTAGGAGTACAAATGATCATACCTTTGTCAGTTTTGTCAGACTCTTGCGTGTCTTCTCTGCTGACAGCTGAAGTTCTTGGCATCTGTTTGGAAGATGACACTTTTGGACTTCTGTCACAACTACAAATGAAACAAATGTGTATATTGTGTGGCTCTTACCTCCGAAAGGACTCTTCTTTGCTTTCAGCTCTCCTCCGAACATCTTTCCGCAAACTGTCCAACTAGGCAGAGGAAACATTGTAAACGATAATACACAATTATCCTTTGTGTTTATTTACCCAAATGTGTAACTTCAACCGCTACAGTAGAACTATAAAAGCTTTATAGTCGTATCATTAGAACTGGAAGGTGATNATAAAAGCTTTATAGTCGTATCATTAGAACTGGAAGGTGACGTTATTCCCAATGTTATGTTGGGTTACTGACCCAAAGCTAGCCTCCGACTGACAAGCTGCAATCCGTCGGGTTTATCGTCACAAAAACTAATGACGTTTTATATTACAAACCTTTCTTCTAATGTCGTCCACCTCTCTGTGCGCCTGCTGCAGGGGTCCAGTTCGTTTTGGCAGCGGCATTTCATTCGCCCCTTTTAGTCGACCGTAAGTACGTCTGTTAGCAAGTAGCTCGTTAAAGCCAAGCTAGCGAAGTGACGCTGCACGTTAATTGGTCGGCTGGTCGCTGGGCAACTAGGTTTTACTTCCGGGATATAGGTGGAAACAAGTACTGGAATATATTATTTTATTGATATTTTTATCAAATTTGCGCCAGTCTACGATTGCTCTTAACATAATATACGCTTAATGTGAGAAATTGTCATTTATTCAAGATTTTTCCCGAATAACCAACACAGTAATACGGATTAAATATATGAACATTGGCGAGACGGTGTTTGCGTCTTTAAGTGTCTTTATAACACCCCATGATTAACAGAAACATTGTGTAAACCGCCAATAATGACATACAGTGGCTGTATTTTGCATGTTGTGAAACATGTTGCCTTCTAGTGCCCATTGTTTCGTTCCGAAGTAGAAAAAATGAATATACAGAGAATTGTTGATTTGTACTTGAATGGTCATTTAAAGTAGACGTAATAACTCTTTCTTTGCGTTTGAGGACATACTGGCGGGTATTCGAAGAACACGACGATTTTCAGACCAGTTACACAAAAATCCCACAATTGCAGTAGAACATGAAGGCAACAACTGTGGTATTGGCTCTTCAGCCTAAAGTGACGTCATCAATGTGTCATGGCGGCACCCATAGCGCTCGTACAAGGTGCCAGCCGTGGACTGGGCTTCCAATTTTGCAAACACATATTAAAAAACAAAAACCCCTCGAATGTCATAGCGACATGTCGGAACCCGGACGCGGCGGAGGAGCTGCTTGGTCTCGCCGGGCAGCACCCGGACAGGTTGACGGTTCTCAGACTGGACGTGAATCGGGAAGAGGACATCCGGGAAGCTGCGGAACGGGTGAAGAAGAGCTTTGGTCGGCTTGACTTGATGGTCAACTCCTCGGCTTTACTGCACCCTTCTGGTAAAGGAGAGACTAGCTTGAGAGACGTTTCTGCACAGGTATAACGCCATTAATCACGCAGATAACGTTGTTGTGATTCAAACTGTACGTCCATTTAAAAAAGATGCTTTTTTAAGTTAACGTTTACATTTGTGGGTTTGAACACCAAGTTCCACCCCAATGATGTATGATGAAGGTAACATATGTATATAATTTTGGAACATTTTTTCTGTATTAGGGCATAATTTCCACCCTGACGACCAACACAGTGGGTCCGCTGGTCATGGCCAAGTATTTTGCACCCCTTCTGCAAAAGGGAATTGGGGGCTTTGGTCAGCAGCCCTCCGAAAAGGCCAAGCAGCACAGCGGCATCATCGTCAATATCACTGCTAAAGTGGGCTCCATCGGTGACAACGGTAAGTAGCAGATAATCATATCTATGTTTTCCTTTGAACATCCATCCATCCATTTTCTATACCGCTTATCCTCATTAGGGTCACGGGGATGCTGGAGCCTATCCCAGCTGGCTTTGGGCGAGAGGTGGGGTACACCCTGGACTGGTCGCCAGTCAATCGCAGGGCACATATAGACAAACAAACATTCACACTCATACCGATGGACAATTTAGAGTCACCAATTAACCTAACATGCATGTTTTTGGAATGTGGGAGGAAACCGGAGAAAACCCACACACGCACGGGGAGAACATGCAAACTTCACACAAAATGCCCAACGGAGATTTGAACCCAGGTCTTCCAGATCTCCAGACTGTGTGGCCAATGTGCTAACCACTCAGCCACCGTGCGGCCCCCTTTGAACATGTGTTTCTATTTATTGCTTTTTCTATTACTTGAATTGGTTTCAACAAGTTCCTTTTCCTGTTCTATGGTTGTCATCACAATATCCTGATACTTGTGCCTGCCTATGGCGACATCACAAAACCACCAAAAAAAACCCATAAAATAACCACTAATTTTTATTAACCAAATATTTTGGCCATAACCCTAAGAGGACACCTGCACTAGCGTAACTACAAGCATTATAATAAATACTGAATGAATACCTCTTATTATGTTTGTAAATATCATATTTATACCTTAATTTGTGCACCCAATGTGTGTGGATAACATAAACCTTCATTTCCTGCCAGGTCTTGGTGGTTGGTACAGCTACAGAATGTCCAAAGCAGCTCTCAACATGGCTACAAGGAATCTTTCCATAGAACTGGGCCGCAGTCGGCCCAAGGTAATTTTAAGTATCTTTATTGCTGTAATTTGAGCGTTTAGGTGTAATGGTTTTGCTGTGTTTGCTCCCAGGTGGTGTGTGTTTCTCTGCACCCAGGGACCGTGGACACAGACCTGTCACGGCCATATCACAGGAACGTCCCCAAGGGAAGGCTGTTCAGCACTGAACACTCCGTCAACTGTCTGATGAGCATCATAGAGACGCTGGATTTTGACAAGACAGGCAAGGCCTTCAGCTGGGATGGAGCTCAGCTGCCTTGGTAGGAAAAGATACAAAGAAACCTTTTTATATACCTGATAGTAAGATATTGAATGAGAAGCTCATGCGGTGTAGGTGGGGATTGTTGGAAGTGCCATTAAACATAAGGCCTTCAACATTATTTCAACCAAATAATGTGGTCTAGTATGATTTGGTCGAAGGTTATTCATGAACTGTATAAATCTCAATCTTTATTATTTAAAGTGCATTAAAGTACTGGGTATCAATATTTCATTGTCATCATTTTCTTCTTCATTACAGCATTATTCTAAGTTGCGACTTTAAATTCCTGTAATCTCAACTGTACACACTATATTCCCCCATGCCCTAACAGATTAAATTCCAATTGGTCCTATTTTAAAGCCACGTTCTATAGCAATTATACTTCTGTTTTTACTGTAGCTACAGTATTTTTTAGTCAGTTTCACCTTTATATTTATATATCATATTTATATATTCTATTTTATATGTACTTTCTAAGTAAATCCAGTGGTGAGCTGGTTAACTTTTTTTTGCACTCTAGTGCATGTACTAAAATATACCACTAGTTGGCGCCATAACCACGCTTTAAAACCCCTTGTCTGCTGAGTAAGCGCAAAGTATAATACAATAATAATAAATAGTAAAACAAGCTCTCATTTTGCTTTTTAAGTGGAGTTTGTACTTTATATGTCAATCTACCAACTGCTAAATGTACAGAGTTATTCATACTGTGGCTGTACTGTGTGTTACTTAAGTGTAACACCAGGGGGCGCGCATGTACAATGGTTTCAAATGCTACTATTGGATCTATTGGACACTCAGGAATATAACATAATACAACACACAGACAAACATAAGCAAACATTTCCGTCAATTTGAATCTCACTTTGAAATATTTTCTCAACTTTTGATACATTACACTCATCCATAGTGTTGCGTATGTGTGTGATTATCTCCTTTTGACACCAAAGGGCGCTAAAGTAACATGGTTTAAAATGCTACTATTGCAAGCTGGGACTCATGTTTATCATGTTTAACATGATAACAATATTATAAGTTATACATACAAGTGGAGCAAAACAAGCAATCATTTGCGTAAATTAAATTCAAACAAAAACACTTTATGCCTGTTTTAGGAAATGTAGTAATGGACTGTATTGTGTTACTTCAATTTAACACAAGGAGGCGCCAAAGTACGCTTTACAATGCTAACGTTGTAAAATTTGACATAAGCCCCTAATAGACAAAATGATTGCTAAATAAGCACTTACCATTAAGTTCATTAACGAAGCACAGTTGCAGAAGCAAAATAATACTTATTTTTCACAAACATGCTAAATGACAGCAAATGTCGCCAAGGCTCTTTATCCTTTATCCATCTGAGTGTCCTGACCTTTGCCTCTTTTTCTCTTGCCATGCACTTTGTCTCTTAATATGTGAACCTCCTAATCCTCTCAAGGGTCATGTTCCTCCAAAAGAAGGTTTATCGCTGCATCTACCAGGTCAACAAAGATCATGATGGTTCCCAGATACATGGGACTCCACGAGAGATTTCATGCGTTTTTGATCAAATTAAAGACTTCAAATCTCTTTCATAAATAGGCTGTCGCCGCCTAATACTAAAGATAATATCTCATGTTGCTGTGTGCGTGTTGACAGGCAGCTTTGGGCGCATCAGGAGGGGAGGGGGGCAGCAGTCTCTTAGAAATAAAGCCCCCTCTCCCAGCTGCATGCACCCTGCCTGCAAAAAAACAAAACATTTCTTTCGGCCTGCATGTCGTTTGTCGGAGAGCTGTTGTACAATTGCAAATCCCGCATCGAGGAGCGGGGAGAAGACCGAACCGGTCCAAGGAGGTGAACGGGTTTGGCTGGGGCCTGGCTGTGACGTAGCAGACGACGCTTGGCTCTGCTGCGCGTGTGTGAGGGGGTTAAATGACCGCTAGTGACCTCAAAGCGTAGGCTTTGTTTTAGCACGCCTAGCATCGCATCGGGGCTTTTGTTTTCCTTCTTCAAAATGCACCCCCAATAAAGCTACTCCTGGCCGGGGAGCTCCGTTCGGTTAAGTCGTGGAATCGGCGCTGTCATTAGCGCGGCTAGGCTAATTTAGCACCCTGCTAGCTAGCTAGCTCGAACTAACCACAAGCTAGGCTATTAGCTTTAGCTGCTAATGGATAAAGCCAAATCGATGGTGGACAAGAAGGGGGCGCCGGGACACTTCCACGCCGGTCAGAGGAGCTGCAACGGGCACGTCAACGGCTGCGGCAACCCCGGGCTAGCTTCGGCGAGCGGAGCCGACAACCACCACCAACACCAACACAACCGCCATCATGTCCACCGCGGCGCGGCGGACGCCGAGTGCAACGGTTCGCCGGCCAAGAGAAGCCGGCTCCGGAGGAGGACGGAGTCGATGAGGCGGCACAGACCCCGTAAGTGTTGGCCTCACTGTGGGGGAGTGTTGGCTGGCGAGTGGGGTATTATCTGCGGTGCACCGGTAATGACATGGAACCCTGTAGCATGAAGCACTTTTTTTTTTTTTTTTAGCGAAAATAACTTGAATTCAACATCAATTTAATATTGCAGTATTTATTGATTTGTGCACCATACTAGCTAAATTGTCATTTGCACTTGGTTACGTTTGTGCGCTCGGTTGCATATCTTGCCCTCTGATTGGTCCATACCTCGCATGGTGGAAAAGCTCCTGATAAGTGGGCTTGGCTAGAGCCAGCCAATCAGCACTCGACTCATGTCGCCGGGACGACGAGTGAATGAGTGTGAGGCCACGCCCCCTTATTTCACCCTTCAATGTGAGTGCAAAAATCTCCCGTCTGAAAACTTTTACAATTTTGAAAGGTAGCAGACTGGTAAAGATAAAGCACAAACTCAGACGCTTCCATGATAGTTTTCTTTTGTACTTTGGCTGATATTTTTGCCTCACTATGAAGATCAGAAAGCAAAAGAAACCTGGTAAGTGGGTTTATTTTGTGGTGATTCTCCAAAAATCCTATGTGTTGCTACACCTTGAGGGAGTAACAGGTTACAAATCTTTGCAGTTAGGATTTCAGCCAAACAGAAGACGTGTCGTGTCTCATCATCGTGACAAAACAGGCCATTATTGTGCAACTTGCATAGAGATTTGTTGCACGTTTTAGGGGCTTGTTAAGTGTAGACTGTCAACATTCCTAACTGGGGGTCGGAATGGGTGCAATGGGTGTGTGCTTCCCTTACTTTTTAGTTCCTTCCTTTAATAAATAAAAACAAACTGTTACTACAATGACATTGTTTTTACTAAGAATATTAAAAGCTTATTTGTGCAAAATTGTGACTTTTTCTGTAAATATTTTGACCTTTTACTCATTAAATTACAGAAATTACAGTTTTTTCAACTTTTTTTGTAATTATGACTTTATTCCTGTAATATTTTGACTTTATTCTCCTAATATTATAACATTTTCCATAACCAAATTTTCCAAAAATGACAACTTTTTTTGGTTGGATTACAACTATTTTTTCCCGTAATATTTTGACTTTTTTTTTTTGTAAAAGTACTGCTAATTTTACAATTTTTTTTGTTCAATTGTATTTTTAGAATGTGCCGCAGGCCAATAAATCACTAAAGCAATTTGAACACCCCTGTTGTGAAGGAGGATATGTTACATATATTTTAAGAAAAAAATAAATTCAAATAAAGAAAAGTCTTTTGCATTTTCCTTTCTGGCTAATCAGTAATGTTTTGATAGCAATGCTAATAGACGTAATACATGAACTGTATTCATAATGAATGCCGCGTTGCTCGTTTGAAGCGTGCGTGAAAAGAGACATGCACGCACCTCAGACTGTGATTAAAGTTTCTTGAGGGTGACATGCTGTAACAGAGCATTGGTCATTTGCCGCTTTGGTGGTGGTTTATGTCTTTCTCTCTTCTTTGCATTATAAAGATATAAAAGCAGCTCAAAAGAGACAGCTCAGTACTGCACGTAGGGCCCTTTCATTTCCACATTAACGGAATTGGCCATAAAAATGTATTAACAGTTACCTCTGACACGGTGATGCGTGATATTACAACTTTTTTTCTCATAATATTGCGCGTTATTGTGTCATACGTGTCAGAGAAAATGGAGCATAATTCCTTAGGAAGGAAGAAAACGTTCATCTTGTTTCCGGTAAGCTTTTATTTATAACAGGACAGCAAAGGGGGCCGCACGGTGGCTGAGTAGTTAGCACATTGGCCACACAGTCAGGAGATCTGGAAGACCTGGGTTCAAATCTCCGTTGGGCATCTCTGTGTGGAGTTTGCATGTTCTCCCCGTGCGTGTGTGGGTTTTCCCCGGGTACTCCGGTTTCCTCCCACATTCCAAAAACATGCATGTTAGGTTAATTGGTGACTCTAAATTGTCCATGGGTATGAATGTTAGTGTGAATGTTTGTTTGTCAATATGTGCCCTGCGATTGACTACCGACCAGTCCAGGGTGGACCCCGCCTCTCGCCCAAAGTCTGCTGGGATAGGCTCCAGCATCCCCGTGACCCTAATGAGGATAAGCAGTATAGAAAATGGATGGATGGGACAGCAAAGCAGAGCAGTTGGGCACAAACAGATTAGCATCATGATTAGCATAGTCTCACCCTTATACTCTTGTACCCCGCCCCTCTACACAAGGCCCCTCTTTTCATAGCAGCCTCAGGAAATGCCTGTAATATCAAGTTACAACTTAATTGTCATTGCCTGACACAGCTATAAAGACTTGGTACTTGTGTGACCTTGGGCCTTGGTCAAAGGTACTATTTTTATCTCGTAAACTTATGATTTTTTTTTTATTACGACTTATAAACTCAAAATGTCCATTTTTTTAATGTGGCCATAAAACATGGTCGTATTGAAGAGACTACAACCACCGAGTAATAGAAGTAAAATGAAGTAAAACCACTCTACTGCTCCTACATATGGTGGAAAGAGAACAGTATTGCAATTAGAGTGACACTGCCCCCTTGTGCTGGTTTATGGGCATTGTCGGAGTATTGTTGCCTTTAGTGAGTGTCGTTAGCATCTGCTTTGTAAAACTAATTGTTGTATGTAATATGTAATATTTTCTGGTTGGAGACTTTCCATTCTGCCTCCCTTTCTGCACAAAGATATGAATCATGTTTTTTGATGTCGTGACAAACGTAGACAATGCAGTGTCAGTGACTGGACTGTCCCTCCAAGTACTCTTTAAAAACATTCTACAAAAAAACAATAAAACTAGGGACCTTATTTTTTGTTATTGGAAATTTTTGGAGACTGACATGTAAGCAAGTATTGTTACTCTTCTTGACGAGCAGCAGCTTCTGCGTGGGACCCTCCACCATCTAAAACAAAAACAAAAAAAAGCAACAGACGTAAGCCCATTAGTAGCCGTAAATTTAATATGTAATATCATTTTTATTTTTTTATATATTATCTTTTTAATTTAATATATAATACGTCATACTGTACATTTTTTGCTTTTCATGTTTTTTTTCACACTTTTTCCCACTCCCACAACATTCTTTTTCCACTTAGCAGGTTGGCAAAAAAAATGTTCTTTCTTTCTCTCGAGCTGCTGGGCTTCACCGGAAGTTTCCGGCGGAGTGGATAAATAATTCACTTTGTCTGGGAAGAAAAACAGGCCTGCCGCTCCTTCTGCAGGTTGTCTGTGACACCTGTGGTGACTTTTCATAGCCAACACATGCAGGCTTATGTTAAAGCTGAGGTTAAAAGTTATTTCAATGGAAAGTAAATTTAAAAAAAGGCCAAAGAAAGCTGACCAGTGAATATGTTGGGACTGCCACTTTATATAATAAGTTTTACAGTATACTCGCACACTTTAACCTACATGGACTTCAACGCAACCGCAAACCTTCTTCCTTGTCATGTTGACCTTTGGCTCGATGGCGGTGCACTTAGTCTGAGTGTGTGCGTGTGTGTGTGTTTGCGTGCGCGGGTCGGCTGGCATGTTAAGTCAATTTGTTGAGCTATGATTCTAAGATTCACCAGATTTTCCAAAGTGTGGCCCGGGGGCCATTTGCGGCCCACGACTCATTGTAGAAATAAAAATTAGACACTACAAAACAGTCCAAATGGTGAAAGTAGAGGCCCAATGTAAAGAAAAACGATGAAATGGTGATAATAATGATTACACAAAGTTTGGCTTTCAATAGATGTTTTTTCTAAATATAAAATAAAAAGAATGAAATAAAAATATGAGAGCAGTCACCCGCATTGTTTGTTTGTTTGTTTTTGTATGCGGCCCTCGGTGGAAAAAGTTTAGGAACAAGAGATGTCCACAATTCAGTATCGATCCGCACATTACTAGCATGCTCTCCTAAACACATTTGTGGCAATTTTGAGGATTTTGTGCAACGGGGGTCAATATTTTCTCAACCAAGTGATTCTGATGGCGAGAATTTTGGTATGGATGTTCGTAGACAACTGGTTACCACGTCTGTTCCAAGGTGCGTGAGTGCAGTGGTGAGACATTGCCAAGAGCTGCTTCACTAACACCTTATAAAAATTATTTTCGGATCATTTTTGGATGAAAAGAACTTTTTTTGTCTACATCGTGAGTCTTTTCCACGACGGCAGTACGCGCCGTTCCATGACGTTTATGTGGGATATATGCCACCTGAGCGTTCACACCGCAGTCGCATCACAAACATATCCCATTTATATTCACATAACAATGAGACCCGAGTCGCTTTTGAAGAATTGGGAACTGTGGTGTTCACACTGACATGAAAAAATCAGATACAGTTCGCATACGAACAAAAAAATCGGACCAGCAATGTGAACATAGCCTCGGTGGGGGAAAGTGAATGGAGTGAGGTTCCCCAGGCCAGAAATGTTACCTCATCTTTTTCTAACTCAGTATTTGCAATAGATGGCTCCTTCAAGTGGGCTGCTGGAATTCTAAGGACAAACTCAAAAATAACTCAAAAATAAAATAGAGCAAAGATCGACCTCTCTCACAAGTACTTTCCAAAACTCCAAAGCAGATTTAGCATGCGTTGAGCACAACAACATATTACTAGATAGGCGTGGGAATGGAGTGCGGTTCCCCAGGCCGGCAAAGTTAGCGCATCTATTTCCAACTTTTACTTGAGGAGCACGTGTTTTTACTTGCACCCAAAATGGAATGAGGTTTCCTAGGATGGTGAAGTTGGCGCTTCCATTTGTTTTTGTGCAAAGACTCGCTCGGATCCTCAGGTTTTGCTGCCTTTTTTGTATTTCGTGTAATCAATGAATTAACAGTGTACTTGTACTTTAGACACAGTCATGGATGTAATATATGTTCAACCCCAGTCCTGACTGGCTGTGTGTTGTCTTTTTGCCATGTGTCTTTTTTAAGGGGGGGGGCTTGAGCTCGTGTTTACAGAGCTGAGATGAGGTCAGTGGGTGAGAGGGAAGCGGAGCACATGTCGGAACACCATTCGTTCGATGTGCGCGTCATGGGCAGCAGCAGGTGGAACGTGTAGCGTGCGGTGATGCTTGGTGTGTACACATTGTCCTCTTGCTGATCTGCACCACGTCTCTACTCAAATTAACCGCAAGCGCTGAAAAACATTTGTATTGACAGCTGTGTGGCTGTAGGCAACCTCCTGGTATGTTTTTTTTGTTAATCCCACTAGCTGGCAGGATATATGCACAGGGGATCAGTCGGTCAAGATGTGGGTCAGTTACACTTCGGTGCGCCGTTCCACAATGTTGGGGTATGCGGACAAACAAGCTTTGTATTGTTCTAAAAAAAAAGACAGTACTCTGATTGGTCGGCACGTCACTTGCCAAGTGTCACAACAGCACTGCAATGTTGACGGCACACAAAAAACCTGCGGTAACCTCATCATCAGCTCGTGTCTGAGGCAAGCAAAGCGCACACGCCGTCCTGCTGCCCTTACCTAAATGACACGTGCAGCTTCTAAAAATAGCAGTGCAGGCACACACCAACTTTGAAGGGATGGGTTGATGAAAACACATGGAATTGATGGAAAAATTAAGGGAACACATCCTTGACCTGAATGAATGGAATATTTTTATTAAATGTGCTGACAACAAAATCACAGAAATAATCAACGTTTATCAAATCTATTAACCCATAGAGGTCTGGATTTGGAGTCGCACTCAAAATTCAAGCGGAAAAGCACACGACAGGCCGATCCAACTTTGATGTCCCTTCTAAAACAAGTCAAAGTGAGGCTCAGTAGTGTGTGTGTGTGTGTGTTTGTGTGTGTGTGTGTGGCCTTCACGTGCCTGTATCACCTCCTTACAACGCCCGAGCATGCTTTTGATGAGGTGGCGGATAGACTCCTAAGGGATCTCCTCCCAGACCTGGACTGGTCCCAGTCCATACCATCAATGGCTTCATCTGGCAGGAACTGCTGACACACACCAGCCACATGAGGTCTAGCGTTGTCTTGCAATAGGAGGAACCCAAAGTCAACCGCACCAGCGTATGGTCTCACAAGGGGTCTGGTGATCTCATCTTGATGCCTAATGGCAGTGAGGCTACTTCTGGCCACCCACACCATTACTGACCCACGCCCAAACCGGTCATGCTGGGGGATGTTGCAGGCAGCAGAACGTTCTCCGAGGCGTCTCCGCAGTCTCCATGAGCTCAGTTTGAACCTGCATTCGTCTGTGAAGAGCACGGGGCACTAGTGGCAAATTTGCCAATCTTGGCATACCTTGGCAAATGCCAAACGTCCTGGATCCCACCTGTCGGCCCACAGGAAGCTAGAAGTCTGTAGTCATCCCCTGCAGAACCTCTCCTTTTATTGCTAATTGCCTATAATTTCCACCCGATGTCTATTTCATTTGCACAAAAACATGGGGAATTGATTGTCAATCAGTGTTGCTTCCTAATTGGACAGTTTGATTTCACACAAGTGTGATTGATTTGGAGTTACACTGTGTTGTTTAAGTGATCCCGTTATTTTTTTTTAGCAGTGTATTATGTTGCCACTGCGTGACAAAAATGATTTCATTTAAAAATTCCACATAAAATACTCCATAATGAAGTTAAAACATCCATCCATTTTCTATACCGCTTATCCTCATTAGGGTCGCGGTCATGCTGGAGCCTATCCCAGCTGACTTTGGGCGGGAGATGTGGTACACCCTGGACTGGTCGCCAGTCAATTGCAGGGCACATATAGACAAACATTCAATCATTCACACTCACATTCATACCGATGGACAATTTAGAGTCGCCAATTAAGCTAACTTGCATGTTTTTGGAATGTGGGAGGAAACCGGAGTACCCGGAGAAAACCCACGCATGCACTGGGAGAACATGCAAACTCCACACAGACATGCCCAACGAAGATTCGAACCATGAACCTCCTGACTGAGGCCAACGTGCTTCAGCCACCGTGCAGCAAGTGAAAACACATTTGTAGTATAGTTTTGCAAATATATTTTAAAAACATTAGACTACGATTTCCCCCATATCTTTTATGGACTTTGCTTTGTGCACTAGGAACTGAAAAGGGCCCGTTTTCCCCAAACTGCTGATTAAGACATCTTTTAAGATAATCTATAAAGCCCGACTGATACATCGGCGGGCCGATTGTGACATATCAGCGATTAATCAATATTGGTCTCTTTACTGGTCTCCCCTTCACGCACACACAGCAGCGCTCTGGCTCTGCCGCTCTCTCTCACTCAGTCCACTGTAGGAAATGGGGAAACACGAGAAGAAACTGTTTTGTTTTGTTTTACCGCGGTAAGCTAGAGGACAGTCTAGTTTCCACTGCAGGATTTAGAGAGTGTATTACAGCGCTTGATAAACACATTCATTCATTCATTTTCTATGCCGCTTATCCTCATTAGGGTCGCGGGGATGCTGGAGCCTATCCCAGCTGACTTTGGGCGAGAGGCGGGGTACACCCTGGACTGATTGACGCAGTCAATCGCAGGGCACATATAGACAAACAAACATTCACACTCACATTCATACCGATGGACAATTTAGTGTCCCCAATTAACCTAACATGCATGTTTTTGGAATGTGGGAGGAAACCGGAGTACCCGGAGAAAAGTCACACACGCACGGGGAGAATATGCAAACTCCACACAGAGATGCCCTACGGAATTTCGAACCCTGAATCTCCTGACTGTGAGGCCAATGTGTTACCCACTCATCCACCGTGCGGCCCAGATAAACATAAAGAATGAAAACAAAGATACATGCACAGCGTCACGCTTCACTTTATTCTTCCGTCACAAGCTAGTCTTCATTCACATGGTTTCGCAAATGTTCCAAGTCGTGTATTCAGTTGTCATTTTATATCGCATGTTTTGAAATCAGCTACACTGATACATAAAATGTATTGTAGTTCATTGTATTAAGTTTAGTAAAGTGATGCATGTTTTGATAATTTGTAGTCAACTTATGTCACTGCCCTGCGATTGACTGGCGACCAGTCCAGGGTCTACCCAGCTTCTCGCCCAAAGCCAGCTGGGATAGGCTCCAGCATACCCCGCTACCCTAATGAGGATAAGCGGCATAGAAAATGAATGAATGAATGAACTTATGTCACTTTTTAATGTTCGCTTCAGCATTTGTTTTTGAGCAAATACGGAGATAGAACTTTACAATACCTAGTAAACATGACTAAGTGATATTGGTGAGATGTTTTTGTGAATAAACCTGTTATGTATGGAATCCCAGGAGTGCCGAAACTAACGGAAATGCACGTTTAAATATAAAGAGAACCAATAATACAAAAATATACAAATGTAGTCCTATTCTTTTTCCATTTTGTCTTAGATTTTCCTTTTTGTTTTTGTCTTTTACATTTACAAAATTCTCCCAACAAGCCAATCAGCTATATTGTTACACTGTAAATGTAAACAGATGTTGCTAAAATGAAACCAGTACATTAAATACAGCGTTAAATCTTGACGGGCCACCACAAATAAATGGGAAACACCACGGGACGGTATAATGATGGTGTTGGAGGAGGTTGACTGTTTTTGTGGCAAACGCAACTCCCCCTGCAGAACTTGATGTTGTCGCTACTTTGCCAACCTGACGAGCAGGTTCCCACCCTGTGCTCCTCTTACGCTTCACGTGTGTCATCTGACACTTATTGTTGTAAAAAGAAAATGTCCCCTCATCAACGTCTCTCCCTCCTCACACAGCGTTCCCCTGGTTTGGGATGGACATCGGAGGCACGCTGGTCAAGCTGGTGTATTTCGAGCCGGTGGATATAACAGCAGAAGAAGAGCAGGAGGAAGTGGAAAACCTCAAATCCATTCGCCGCTACCTCACCTCAAACGTGGCCTATGGTGAAGACACACAAACGCCCACTTGGTAGATGTTTGCACGCACTTGGCCGTCTAAAGGCGGCATTCTCCTTGCAGGTAAGACGGGCGTGCGCGACGTCCACCTGGAGCTGAGGAACTTGACCATGTGCGGCCGCACGGGAAACCTGCACTTCATCCGCTTCCCCACGCAGGCCATGCCCCGCTTCATCCAGATGGGCCACGACAAGAACTTCTCCAGCCTGCACACCACGCTCTGTGCCACCGGCGGCGGCGCGTACAAGTTTGAGAACGACTTCCGCACCGTGAGTGTAACACCTGAATCATGCGTTGTGCAGCAATTCGGGGTGTAACGATTCCATTCAAACCGCGATTCGTCGATTAAAGGACGATTTTGGTTATTTAGAATGATACGATCCGAAACGATCCAGTAACTTTAAATTGATTCAGTAACTTTTTTGCCAAAAATTCAACCAGTCTGAAACCAGTGTGAAATAAGTACCTGCATACTGGTTAGTGCAGGTGAAGTTTCTGTATGGGAATCAAGGATAAATGAATAACGGATATAAACAAACAAGTAAAAACCAATGAATGGCAAATGCGTTCAGATTTTATTTGAATAAAGTTCAAGCAACACTTCAGGATGAATTAACAGGTCTGTGATTAATTCTATCTGATAAAACATGGCGTGAACTTTAATTTGACACCTCATTCACTTCTCTGACCTTCTCTAAGTATTAAAGAAGTTACAGTATTTCGCAGCACCATCAGATTTGAATGAAATTTCATCTGCAGATAGATATTAAAGTGAATGAATATCCTACATACTATAACATCTGCACAGATGCTATTAAAGCCATGCTGAGGTGTTTGATCAACAAGCTTTTCTTTGCAAAGAAATAATGGCGCGCACACACACCAGCACGACAACAGTGGCGCCCTCAAATGACCCCCAAACGACAGCGCCACATTCAACCAGAACACAATCATGCACATCTGCATACTGTAATTTAACCATGCCTTTCATCTTGTCCTTACGCTCGCATCCATGCCTTTGAAAGGCTTCAACGCATGTGGTCCAACACTCAGTATAAATCCCATACCGAAGTGAAGAGGAAGAAGTCATGTAGCTAACAAGCATGTATAGCAATGAAAATACACCCCATAGCCTATGAAAAATTGCTTATTTAAGGATGTCCACACGGACTCATCTAACAGAGCGTCACATGGCGTCATCTGTGTGCCCCAATCAACAGGCATGACTAATGGACCTACGACAAATCAAACTGTTAGAGGGTAACGTTTAACGTCTTTATCATTAAAAAAGCTGACACATTCATATAAAACCTGTCATGCTAAAATCCAATGCTGTTTTTCCTTGTATCGATTTAATTGATCGAATACCTTTCAAACGATGATCGATACATGCCGTCCATCCATACATCGATGTAGGGAAAGAATTGTTACACCACTAGCAGCAATAAATGGCTTCATTGGTTGTTTAATGAATAGTACCCCACAATTTTGTGCACAATTACTATGTAACTACATGAAAAATTATTTTTTTCTTGCCACCCTGTTGATTTTTAATAGTCCTGGTTCAGCGTTCTGAACATTCTGAACTCCTGTTTCCATGCCATTCCATTGAGCAGAATGATGCAGCCCAGAACAGCATGTTGTTGTTCTTTAGTCCAGGAAACTGTGAGGCAGGTCTCCCCTAAGAGGATTCTAAAAGACTTCAGAGGAGGCCCAGCAGCTTGACAAAAATAAAGGAAATAGTTTAAAAAAACACCCGCCAGTTATATGACGGGCAAAATGAATAGATTTTGTGTTCCTACAATGACCAAATAAACTAAAATCCCAGGTTTTTCAGAGAGAAGGGGAGACTCCAACCATTTTCTATTCTCTGAGGGAAGGCTCAAGGTACCACCGTTGCTTTTGTTCGGTTCCCTCCATGTTCCCTCACTTGCTTGAAGACTTTCTAGCCGTATATAGTCATTCTCACAACGGCCCAAAGCATGACATTGAAATTGCTGCGGTGTCGCAGATGGCCGAACTGGAGCTGCTGAAGCTGGACGAGCTGGACTGCCTCATCCAGGGCCTGCTGTTTGTCGACCGGGTGGGCTTCAACGGCCACCCGGAGTGCTACTACTTCCAGAACCCCTCGGACACGCAGAGCTGCGTCAAGCAGCCCTGCACGCTGGACAACCCCTTCCCAATGCTGCTGGTCAACATCGGCTCCGGGGTGTCCATCCTGGCTGTTCACTCCCAGGGCAACTATAAGCGGGTGACCGGGACCAGGTGAGCGGACACACTACAAATGTGTTAGGTCTTCCAGGGGCAAGTCCAACATTTGGGATTTATGATGTTGTTCCTGAGCTATTTCCACAATGTATTTGTTTACTGTATAGTTGGTCTAAGATTAGAATACTGTGAGGTTCACCCTCAGTCCCTAACAAAACATGCAAAAGGTTATTCTAACCTCAGCACTTTTATGTAATATCTTCCTGTGTACATTTGGTTTTATCTTACATTACCACTAGATTAGATAACAAGATTTTACAGATTATTTGTATTATTATTATCATTGCACATGACAAGTTTCACCTTTGTAGTGTATTTGTTTAAATGCCAGCCATCTTCTTCTACTGCAGCTTCATTGTGATGCCTATGCCTCGCCGTTTCCCATTGCAGAGCGGAGGAAGTACTAGATAGAGAGATACTTTATAGTATTTATCGCCAAGATACATTTACTGAATGAATGAGCCCTGTTCTGCTTAGACTGAATGGTTCACATTATTTAGTAAATAATGGGCGGGTGGTATGCGGTCCGCATTCTGCCACAAGCAGCTGTTTTATTGGTCACATACGAACCTTTACCGATTTACTTTTTTCAAGTTAATACTCTATTACAGGGGTCTCGAAACCAATTTACCTTGGGGCCGCTGCAGGCAGAGTCTGGCTGAAATTTTTTTTTATTTTTTAACACAAAAAAAGATAGATGAGGACACTAATGTAAACAAGTTGTGTGCAAAACTTCTAGTGAAATTCTCAATCAATCAACAAATAAACACAAAATGAAATGAACAAGGACTCTGGTGTAAACAAGTTGTATTACTTTCCTCGTGTACATCCTTCTTTGGTAGTCAATTTGTATGGCACATACTGTACAGAACTACTAATAAAACAATCAATCAATCAACAAATACATAAACAAATTAAGAACTAATACGTATTTAAATTTTTAAAAATTTCAGTTTTCAGTTAAATTGTAATTTTCTTTAACCTGAGTCAATGTTTTTTTCTGAAAATGGCTTCTTTTGCCTACTTTTTACTCCCAGGGACCTGGCAGCACTTCCTCTCACATAGCTGAGCCACATTTGTTTTGAAAAAGACATGTTTGGGGTTGTGGAATACATTGTATTTTAATTCCCATGGCTTGTTATGTTTAGCCTATGCATGGAGAACGGTGCAGCACTATAAATGGCCCTGACATCAATTCCCCCCCCAGGCTATGCTGCGAGATGTAAAAAAAAATATTTGCACCTCTCCTCAAGTTTTTTTTCTCTCCAATCACAGTACGCTTTTCTTCTGAACAGTGTCTTGAACAACCCATTTTCCTCAAGCTGGTTTCATTTGCTGGTTTCATTCTTAAATAGGAGCCACCTGATTCATACCTGTTTTTTCACAAAATTGATCACTGACTGATTGCCACACTGCTATTTTTTAAACACACCTCTTTCAACTATTTGCCCAATTGCACAGCCTTAAGAGCGTGCATATCATGAATGCTGGTTCTTGTTTGTTTTGAGAGAATCTACTGCACCTACTGGTAACCTGTTTGCCATGTAGCAATAAAAATATATTAATAACAGTGATTAATCTGGTTAGTCACATTGCATTGCTATTATTTTGAACGCTACTGTACATACAAATTCATCATATATTATAATCCGTAATTTTCATCACATAATTGTTTTTTTTCCTCCCAGTCTGGGAGGTGGTACATTCCTTGGCCTATGCTGCTTATTGACCGGCTGCGAGACGTTCGAGGAGGCTCTGGAGATGGCCAGCAAAGGCGACTCCACCAACGTGGACAAGCTGGTGAAGGACATTTATGGGGGAGACTACGAGCGTTTCGGCCTGCAGGGTTCCGCTGTGGCGTCTAGGTGAGTCACAAGCGGCCAAGGCTACACTTTTTGTATTACTCTAAGGCTTTGTACCAGACGTGACCTTGGAAAGTCCAGGTTTTATTTAGGATGTGGTGTCACTTTGAGTGGTACCTCGTCAACAGACATTCCTTGTTGTGTTTGTCATTAGGCAAACATGTGCCTCAGCAGCATGCCGCTTCAACATGAAACCACATGCACTATGAGCTCGTCAGTTGTTATTAACGAAGCTCTGAGCAGCCTTTTTTTTTCTTGTTCTTGGCATTAACACTACCTTTTTGTGTGGCTATCAGACAGAATTTGGATGCACGTGAATGTTTAATCATAAGCCACTTCATTTGGTACATCTGGTACATCTGCACAGTTGACCTCTTGTGGGTTGTGGTTAAAAAATGCTTTGGAAGACATGCTAGCATACAGATAACTTATAGGGGTGAGACTTTAGTGTTTAAAAACAACGGTGCCATGTGCTGTGCAGTAGGTCGCCGCCTATTTGCGTTTGGCATTTGCATAGTGACAAATGTCTTTTCTCTGCTTTAAATTTTGGAATTTTTAAATTTTGTTTCAATTTGCGGCAGAGGGCACTGTCTCACAAGTCAATTCACTTATCACTTTTTAGCAGGAAGATGCTTTAACAAGACGTTGTGTAACTTGTTTTGTAAATACTATATTGTACACTGTATGCCTGTAACTTTTTCTTAATGTGTATAACTGAATTTAAAATAAGTTTAATAATGGTGAGAGGCTTACTAGATTTTAGAGAATCAACATTCTTAGGGTTTTTTTATGGATGCATCCATTTTTGTCCATTATTTTTGCCACTCACAAAGAATAAAGTGAATTTTCTGTATCCTGACTGCACAATCGACCTCTTGGATCTGACTGGCCCAAACCAATATTCCCTCACAAACACTGTAAGACCTTTGCCTGTTAATCTGTCTTCGGCGTGTTAACACTCAGCTCAAGGGTTGATTCATAAAGCACCATCGCCACATTCTAATCTTTTTGTGGTCTTCTATTTTGTCAAAAACAACATTCGCAGTAAAAAACTACTCTTGACTATGTCTAGTATCCAGGTTTACGTTTTTACCCTGTTTCTGTGCAGTTTTGGTCACATGATGAGCAAAGAGAAGCGCGACACCATCAGCAAGGAGGACCTGGCCCGAGCCACCTTGGTCACCATCACTAACAACATCGGCTCCATAGCGCGCATGTGCGCCGTCAACGAGGTAAGCCTCTTTGCCAATGAAAGCGCGAGGTTTCCCTTTGCGTGTAGCGACCGACCGACCAGTGCCGCTGGCTCTGAAGGCGTTTGCCAGCAAACTCTGCATTTGTTTTCCCCTCTGCGTGCAATGAGCTTCTTTACAGTGTTGCCTTGTGGCATGGCGATCAAGCAGCATTGTACAGGGCTATCATGGCACGCTGAGCTGCAGCAATCAGAAATACAGCACATGCTTTCAAATGTTATTTTTTCAGTATGATTGTTGTGTTTATATATGTTTTTATCAGGGCTGTCACTCGATTAAAATATTTAGTTGCGATTAATCGCATTTTGACCGCAGTTACCCGTAAATGATCACACTTAATCATAGATAGAAATATGTTTTTGTCTACGATATCAAATTTTATGTAAGAGGATATCAATTTTGGAATGAGGGGCCATATTTTTATTTTAAAAATAATACATTTAATAATACATTTAGAAATCTCCCATTTTTTGAATGTTTAATTCAAAAGTACCATGTAACTTTAGACTACATGGGTTTTAAAATACAGTATAGACCAAATATACTGTGTGTTTACCCTTTTTCTTTCTCCTCATATTTGGTACCAAATGTTGGTACTATGTGGGAATGCATAAAAGGAGAATTGAACTAATCTCACCATTCAAAATACTCTTTTATTGGTCCATTTCTCCTCAATGTTTGTTCCCACTTGTGTCTTTATTGTCACAGCTACTTCCTCAAACTACGGTGTGGGCTGACGGTCAAACAGGACATGCACACATCAATTGCGCGTCCAAAGTAAATAGTTTTGTTGGTAAAGGAAGCTTAACTTTGACAGCCCTAATTTGTATTTATTTTTTTCATGGTGTATTTACATATTGTATTACATTATATACATATTTTTGTGTTACGATAGTACCCGTTATTATTATGAACATTCTACATACAATATATTATCTAATATTTATTTATGTAATATTCTATAATATAATTAATTTTGTCATTATTTCAAGATAATAAATAAAAGCCATAATGAAGCCACATAAATGAAGTCTACCCCATTGATTGAATCTTGTTTATTAAATAAGAGCAACATACTAATGCAGTCAAGTTAGACCTTAAATAACATATCCAAAAATGTTAGAAACATCGCTCTTTTATTAATATATTGCATTTGTATGGGTGGATTTTCTTATATTATATTAGAATGTGCAGATTATTAAGTCCCTGAATTGCTTAAAAATTTTATCTTTGTTATTTTATTACTATTTTTGTCTACTTTTTAGTGCTTTGTCCTAGTTTGTGTTTCTTGTAGTCCTCTTCTTGCAAATAGTTGTCAAGTCTGGCAGCGAGTTAGCTCTCCAGCACCACCGTGTGGTTTGGGGGTAGCATTGCATTGTGTCTACAGCCTAGAATGTTATAATGATTTAAAAAATGTCTTATTATCTTTCATGTTTCTTCACTGACAAAGCTGTCTGACAAATTTTGATTGACTTTTTTTTAATCTGACCTGTCAGAAAATTGAACGCGTGGTTTTTGTCGGCAACTTCCTGCGTATCAACACCGTGTCCACCAAACTACTCGCCTACGCCATGGACTTCTGGTCCAAAGGACAACTACGAGCGCTCTTCCTGGAGCACGAGGTAAGCCCGCCACCATGACATCCATGCCGTATTGGCACTTTATTGTGCCACGCTGTAAATGACTTTTGTGGCGCCCCCTATGGGTGTGGAAGACATACCCAGCATAAATGGTCCATTGTCATAGTTATATCATAGGGTGTTCTTCTTTCTGTGTGTTCCCTCTCAGGGTTACTTTGGAGCCGTGGGTGCATTGATGGAGCTGCTCAAGACGACGGAGGACCCGTGAGTCATCACGCCTTCCTCAACGTTGTGATGTCACCAACTCTCTATGCTGCTGCCGCCGCCGCTCATTCTGAGTGGCTTCTAGAGGAGCCACCAAGATACGCTTGGAAAGTGGGACAAGCCATTGGGATCGTGTGTAAATAGCAAAAAAACTCTAATATTCCCACTTGGTAGTAGAGGTTCCAATATTGTAATCACTAATTTATGCTAATTAACTCTGTCCTTGCCTGTGAGCCTCTCTGGAACAGAATGTGTTTTTAACAATGTGTGATGAGCTACTGTAGCAGCGTGCCCTCAAGACGAAGGGGGCCGCCTGTGTGTGTAAATAATTGTGCATTTTCACACACACACACCAGGAAGTGGAACAGCTGTCCTCCCTGGAAAGCATTAACGCTGCCCCCTTCAGGCCTGATAGGAAACTGCACATGGCCTTTTTGTTCTTGTCTTTTTCCCCGAGCCCCCCTGCAGGACCAACACTGTGTCTTCCAGGCTTCACGTTCACCGTTTTGTACTTCATCGTTCCGTTTTCTCTCTCCACCGCCCAGCCCCTTAATGCACTGGAATGAACGGTTGCCTGTAAAGTGCAAGTATGACAAATAGGACTTGATCGAGTTCAACTGTAGCCAGAGAGATCCAAAGAAACACGGACCAAGATGCACGTAAACAGACAACGAATCTGTCAACACTCGGCTAATTCATGCACGCCTCTTTATAGTCCCGCATCTTTGCAACCACCGCCTTCTGTCATACTTTGTGCCATTGCCTCTACACCCTACTTCTTCACTTGACAACCTTAAAAATCCCCTGTCCTGGCCCCAAAATCTAATTGGAATGTAGAACGTGCTTGTAGTAAAGCCTACTGTGAACACACCGTTTGTGTGTGTGGCTTTCAAAGTCCTAGGTTCTACGTTTGCCCAACGTAACAGGACAAAAAACGTTAGCAACGCTACTAGCATAGCTATGTGAGCTACAGAGTCACATTTTAATTTAAAGGAAAAAACCAAAATGATCAAACCTGCAGCCCCCGCGTTTGCACTTGACCGGTGGTTAGCAGAGCCGTATTTTAGGATGTGTAGCGAAGCCTGCTTTTGTGTTTGTGTGTGTTTCAGTGCTGCTTCTCTCCAACATGGCGCCAACAACTGAGGATTTTTCTAACATTTGTGCTCACAGACCTGACAACCTAAACGCAGTTTTCGTACTCTAATCTAAAATGAAATACAAAAAACATGGGAAAAATGGGAAAAATAGATTAAATAAAGATGAGTAATATAATGAACAAAGCTATAATGGGGATTTTAACTAACACTAAAACCAAGCTTTATCTTATTTTTAATATATATATATTTTTGTTTTGTTTTAATTAGCCTTTTAACAAAATATACAAAACTGTCAAAAAGCTTTGCTTAATAGGGGACCTTTCATTGGAACTATGGTTGGGTGTTTACCCCCTCCCATTTGGTGCGCTTTGTTTCTGGGACATTTCAGTTGCGTTGTGACGCCGTGAACACATCAGGCTTGACCGAAAACATCGTGGCGTTGACACAACGGCAGACTGCGCTGTTGACTTGGCGAACACGCCTTGGGTTTTGCATGTGCCCTGTTAGTGTAGGCTAAGTTGACCACATAATGAAAGCGCACCAGTTTATCTAACTCAGTGGTTCCCAAACATTTTTTGCAGCGCCCCCCCTTTTTGAGGTTAAATGACTTTCTGCGCCCCATCCCCCCCCCGAAAAAGACGGTAATAATGAAAAGTGTTTGTGGTAGCCCCGCGCGTCAGGTCAATCCCAGTCTAATTTTCTGTCTGTTTTCTTTTCCAACTCTGACGCCAACCTTTTGTCATTGATGTTTTTTAGTTGTTTGTGTGTTTTGTTGGGGGTTTTTTGCCTTGCGGCGTGGTGGCCTTGACCCTCAGGGTGCCCCCGCTCCCAACCGCCACCATTGCCCCCTTATTGTTTGTCTTGATGCCTTCATGTCCTCCCAAAGTGTCTTTTCCACTACTATGTTTGTTTTTTCCCCGGAAGCTGTCCGCTGGGTCGCGGTACTACGATGGGGAAAGCTTCAGCAATCTACATGATACTGTACATAAAACGTTTTTTTATGTTCTTGGTGGTTTACATGTTGTCTCAAAGGCCTTCCCCCCGTTCTCCCCATTGTAAAGCATTCATAAGCTGAAAACACCCCTTCCACTGTGGACTATTGTTGAAATAGAACGTCTGCAAACTTTTTAATGTCTCTCAAAAGGTACACCTGCACCAGCTAATGCAGTCCAATACAGAGAATAACAATACTTACTTAGAATTTCACTGATTTATTGTTGGATTGGATTGGATTAGATTGTGCAAGACCTGGTAATCTAACGACTGTGGCTGCTGAGTGTGTGTGTGATGTGGTTTTAAAGATTATTTAAAGCGAATTGTATTGTTAAGATGTCATTTATGCAAACGAATTTCCTGTGGAGATCTATGTGTCCAAATTTGCTAACAGAGAGATAATATACTGGACGGTCTCATATGTTGGGCCTAATTAATCACAATTTTTGACTTATAATGTGGTGTATTTTTTGGCAATAAATACCAGGCCTCATAAAAATGTCATTGAGCAGGCGAAACGACAAACTTTGTATGCGTTTTCATTTAAAAATGGACCCTTGTGTTACATTTGCGACGTTTTCCATCGGTTTGGAGTGATTTTTATAATAATAATTTGACGCCGTCAAATACAGTTCAATGTAAAATGAACATGAAGTCAACGTCTTTGTTACAATGAACTCACAACTCCCCCATAGGAGACTTTGTCATATTTCTAGCAGCCTTTTTCGTTGCTTGTACGGTTAGCGTCATCCCCGGTTAGCGTGTTTTGCGGTGAACACGGAAAATGTACACTACAATTTTGCGTGCATTCTCTGGTTAGCTACAATGTGGCCCACGTCTTGTCGTGTTATTAATACCTATCGCGAATCTGTCATCCTAATGTATTTTTGAATCACAAAACATCCTGGTTAGCATCCTATTAGCTAGCTGAACAAAATGGCAACCGGAAGCAGGCTCCGTTACGTCGCCCAGTGGCTGACTCTCAAAAATACTAACACAAAGCATGTTTTTATAGTTTTACATGCATCAAACAATGCTGAATGCGTAAGCAATAAAAAAGGGAAATGAACATTTAAGGTTACCTTTACCTTCCTTGAAGACGTGACTGCGGCCAAAAACACCATACGTGGACAATCCTGTCTTCATCGAAGGTAAAAGTAACCTTAAATGTTCACTCAGCCCTTTCAATCATTTATTTGTACTTCTGGTCTGGCATGAAAAACTAGAAAACGTGTTTTTTGTTGACGTTTTACTTCCTCCAACTAATTCATTTGATTTACATGATTTCTTCAAGGTTTCACTCTACTACTACTACTACTTCTACTACAGCTACTACAGTTTTTTGTCATTTGTCTTACCTGCGATGACTTCCTTTGTTAGCAGCCATGCTAACATTTAGCTACAAACGCTGAGTCGTACACTGTTCATACCACGTCAAATTCTATTTGATACCTTCTAGCGGCCTTATGTTTTTCATGCACTACTTTGAAAACAATGTAAGAAGTTGTTTAGTTGAGAAACACAAATTTGTTTTGTTTTGCTGTCTCGGGATGATTTCTCTATTAGCAAAAATGCTAATAATTCCGGGTCCAAAGTGCCGGGACTAATAAAAACAACACAGTCTTGGCAAAAATCACTACTGGCTGCGATATCCGCATCCCTTGTCAAAACAATAAATACAATTTAACGACTTTATTTTTGTAATTTAATACTTTTTAGAAGTGCCCAGTATGAATTCTTTGTTAGCATCGGTGCTAAAAAAAAGTAGCCGGTACCATCGCTTTGAATCGCATCCCAAATCATTAGTTTATACCTTTTTACAACCGTATTTGATTCAATTGCTACTTTTTAACATTTTTTGAAACCTAAGGAGCATTTTGTCGTCGGTTTGTGATGATTTGTTTGATAGCATCGATGCTAACAAAAGTGCCAGGAACATCGCTTTGAATCGCATCTCGCATCGCAACTCATTCGTTTGTACCTTTTTACAACCGTATTTGATTCAATTGCTACTTTTTAACATTTTCTGAAACCTTAGGAGCGTTTTGTCGCCGGTTTGTGATGATTTGTTTGATAGCATCGATGCTAACAAAAGTGCCGGGAACATCGCTTTGAATCGCATCTCGCATCGCAACTCATTGGACACTTTGTCAAATTCAATTTAATACCTTTTTGCAACCGTATTTGACTCATTTGCTACTTTTTAACATTTTCTGAAACCTTAGGAGCGTTTTGTCACCGGTTTGTGATGATTTGTTTGATAGCATCGATGCTAACAAAAGTGCCGGGAACATCGCTTTGAATCGCATCTCGCATCGCAACTCATTCGTTTATACCTTTTTACAACCGTATTTGATTCAATTGCTACTTTTTAACATTTTCTGAAACCTTAGGAGCGTTTTGTCGCCGGTTTGTGATGATTTGTTTGTTAGCATCAATGCTAACAAAAGTGCCGGGAACATCGCTTTGAATCGCATCTCGCATCGCAACTCATTCGACACTTTGTCAAATTCAATTTAATACCTTTTTGCAACCGTATTTGACTCATTTGCTACTTTTTAATATTTTTGGACACCTTTTTTGTCCCCGGTCTGTAATGATTTGTTAGCGTCAATGCTAACAATTAATGTGTGCAGTTAGCCTCATCGTCTTGTTCCTCACTCTCCCAATGAAAGCCTTGCGTCCTGCTGATGTATTTGAAAACACGACTGAAGGCAGATGGGATGTTTTTGAAACCTGGATATCGCCACAAGTATCAGCGGTGAGAAAATCCATACCGCAGCCGTGTTTGGTTGTTTTAAGAGGCATTTCCTTGTTGGTTTCATTTTAATGGTGATAAAGCATCCTTGTGACGGCCTTTTACCTGGAACGCTTGACTGACATGCATTGTATTTTTGTGTGGGTGTATTGTATAGAGATTTGGCAAATAATAATAAAGACCAGTTCTACACCAGCAAGCGGTCACTCGCTTGTTTGAATGATGAATTCCAAAACATGTTTCCTAAGTAGACTGACCGCACTCTTTTATTGGTAGACATTTGATGGCCTTTTATGGGGTTATTTCCTCAATTTGAAAATGAAAATGTCATCTCTGGTGTAAGATATTCAATTAAAAGTTGATTTTGGTGAGTCTTCTGGACTATGGAGCCTAATTTCAATTGTCAAACTAAACTTCAGTGTTTGTGTAAGGGAGCCTTGTTCCTGCTGCTGCTTTTAGCTCTCTTTTTAAAAAAAGGAAAATGTATGAAAATGGGCAATGTGTATGTGCTGAAGTCAAGTTTTTTTCTCCAAAAGGAATAAAACAAACTGGATGAGTTTTGGGTGTTCAGGTTGGTTCTACTACATGAACATAAATGACGTTCAGCGCAACAAATGACACAAACTCGATGTTAGCTTTAGCACGTTTGCTAGTTTTGTTTTTTGCTTTAAATATGCCGTTTATCTACCAGCTTGGTGACTGTTTTTAGGTATTAGTTCTGAGCTTATAACTAAGTTTCTACTAGTGTGTCGCTAAATTTGTATTAGCTTCAGCTTGCTAGCAAGAATTAGTGGCCACATCAGGCATGTATGTAAGCTAGTAGCTAGTTAGCGCCTTTGTTTAGCAGCAATATGTGAGGTACTGCTAGCTGACAATTTTTTATACTTTTTTTTCAGCTTGTCGGCTACTTGTCATTAGTTTTTTTTACCCTGATAACAGTTTTTATGTTTGTTTGTTTTAGTTATGCAGCTTATTTTGTGTTTTGTTGTACTAGGGCAGGGGTCGGGAACCTTGTGGGTAAGAGAGCCATAAACGACACATATTTTCAAAATGTATTGTTGTGAGACCCATATCCTATTTTTTTTTAAAGTGAATACAACTAAAAGTGTGCCAACAACTTTAGAAAATAATAAGTCTCTGAATTGGATGGATGAAAGTACTAAGAAGGTTTTATATTTTGAATGTACTTTTTAACACTGTGATTCTTGTTATGTTTTACTTTAAAATGTCACAAAACATTATAAAACAGAAATTATATTCATTCATTCATTTTCTGTACCGCTTATCCTCATTAGGGTCACGGGGATGCTGGAGCCTATCCCAGCAGACTTTGGGCGAGAGGCGGGGTACACCCTGGACTGGTCGCCAGTCAATCGCAGGGCACATATAGACAAACAACCAGTCACACTCACATTCATACCTATGGACAATTTAGAGTC
>QODF01000161.1:1540895-1629676 GCA_024372805.1 Oostethus manadensis
GTGCGGCCTCCCCAACCTAATATTAAAAAAAATCACAACTTTATATTGTTTTGTTTGCTTGTTAATATAGAGACATTTAAAAAATAAAAATGAACTCTGTTACTGAAATGACATTTTTTCCCCTCATAACATTACAAGTCTTTTCTCGTAAAATTGTGACTTTTTCTCTTAATGTTTTGACTTTTTACTTATGGCATTTTTTCAATTTCTGCTGATTTTTATTTTATTTTACAATGTTTTCATCTTTTCTCATAGTTATGACTATTCCTGCAATATTTTGACTTTATTTTCCTAATATTATTACCTTTTCCACAACTTAATTTTTCAAAAATGACAACTTTTTTTGGTTACATTACATCATTTATTCCTCCTAACATTAAGACTTTATTTTTTGTAAAATTACTGCTCATTTTTCCTGTTTCAATTTTCGGGATTAAAAATCATAATTTTACGAGAGAAAAGTCGTAATTTTCCAAGAATGAAAGTCACAACAATAACTTTGACCAAGGCCAGGGGTAACATAAGACCCCAGCCTTTATAGCGGTCTCAGGCAATGCTTGTTACCACGGAGTATTAAAATAATCTGAGATTTCTAGACTAAAATTCCTAATTTACAAGGAGAAGCTTGTAATATTAGGGGAGTAAAGTTGTAAATTTACGAGAATAAAAGTCGTAACGTGACGTTACAGGCGTTGAAAAGGGGGGCCTTACAGAAGGTGGGCGTGAGACGATGCTAACACGTACTAATCGTTTGTGCCCAACTGCTCTCTTTTGCTGTCCTGTTATAAATAAAAGTTCACCTGAAGCAAAAGGAACGTATCTTCATTTTCCTACTGACATGTTTGACACGTAATATTCTGAGCTTTCTCTCCTAAAATTGCGTCTTTTTTTTCCACAAATTTCGGACTTTTTTTTTCCTCATAAATTTACAAGGAAAAACCTTTCATAGCTGTCTCGGGCAAGGCTTGTAACATCAAGTTACGACTTTTATTCTCACAAATTTACTCCCATATTAGGAGCTTTTTTGTGCAAATTTCCGACTTCATTGTCATAAATTTGCAATTTTATTCTCCAAATGTTAGAGTATTTGAATACTTTGTCGTAACAGGCACTGCCTTAAACAGCTATAAAGACAGGGGAATTATGTGACCTTTGGCTTTGGTGAAAGGTAAATTTCGGAGGTTTATTCTTGTAAAATGACGTTTTTTTTAAATATTGTTTTTTTATGTGGCCCTATTACTTTGTGGTATTTTGAAAGGTTTAATCAGTGCTAAAATATTTTCTCTGCAATATAATAATGATTTCTTCAATCTAACAATTGTCTACACTGCTTGACCTCTTTTCGAGTCTTACTGTACAAATAACTCACTAAAAAATATGAAATAATATTAGCTACAGTGTATTAGCAAATCCGACTTGAACCAAAGTAAATGTCATGAACTTTTCAATAAAATGATGTAATTAATAAAGATTGATACACAACATGTCGTGGGAAAACAAGACGTTTGGTCAACACACTAACAATGTTCATTCATTCGTTCATTTTCTATGCCGCTTATCCTCATTAGGGTCACGGGTATGCTGGAGCCTATCCCAGCTGGCTTTGGGGGAGAGGCGGGTACACCCTGGACTGGTCGCCAGTCAATCGCAGGGCACCACTAACGATGTTCTAATATATAAGTCTGCATTATGATGTGTGAAATGGTCTAAGAGAAGCCTTTACCATGATGCAACGTGTCATGTCTAAAACATGGGAACTAAAAATTGTATTATTATTTGAGTCTACATAACGTCAACTACAGATGTTTGAAGATATTTAAGTCTTCATCATGACTGGAACAAGTCACGTTCCCAATATGGGGACTAAAGATGTCAACTTTAGTGTGCACAATGAAAATGTGGGAAGAAAAGATATTAAGTCTTCATTGTGACTGGAAAACATCATGTACACAACTTGAGAACTAAAGATGTTCTAAGATATGATTTAGGTCTCCGTGACTTGGACACGTCATATTTGCTATAGTCTGTCAGTATTTGTCATAACAAAAACACATCTTGTTATAAATGTGGGAACTAAAGCTGTCCTAAGATATTATTTCAGTCTGCGTCATGTTTTGTTAAAATATGGATATGATTTCAGTTTTCATCATGTCGGAAACACGATGTTTAAAATATTGGAACTAAAAATGTTCTTAGTTTGTGCGTTTATGTCTTCGTCATGACTGGACCACATCATCTTTAAAACATCCATTCTTCCATTTTTTAAGGTGCTTATCCTCATTAGGGTCGCGGGTATGCAGGAACCTATCCCAGCTGATTTCGGGTGAGATGCGGGGCACACCCTGTACTGGTCTCCAGTCAATTCCAGGGCAGACAAACAACCAGTCACACTCACATTCATACCTACGGACAATTTAGAGTTGCCAATTAACCTAACATGCAAGTTTTGGGGAGGAAACAAGAGTACCCGGAGAAAACCCACACATGCACAATTAGAACACGCATACTCCACACAGAGATTCCCAATGGAGGTTCCAACCCAGATATTACAAATCTCCCGACTGTGTGGCCAACATGCTAACCACTCAACCACCGTGCGGTCCTGTTTAAAACATGGGAACTAACACGTATCCCCGCAGAACCACTGCATTTAGATGCGGAAGCATAGAGTGAGTTGTTCCACTGCGCGAAACTGGACATTGGATAAATGCCGGGCCTTGTCCCACCCATCAGACGTTCAAAATCACTGGGCGTCACAAGTCATTGGGGGTCTATGGGGCAGTGGGCTGGCCCAGACACTCAGCTTCTGCATGATGATTGAATGAGCTGTCTGAGGCAGAATCCCTTTTTGATTGACAGTGAAATGGGCGAATCAGCGATCTGGAAGTATAAACCTCCACCTGAGTATTTTCCAAGTTTTTCATTCTGTTGTTCTGAACTGATCCATAGACTTTACTGATCCCCAGCGGCTTTGTCTCTGGTTAAAACGACTAGCAACAGAGGGTATAATTTACATATAAAAAATAAAGACATTTATGATGTAGATGTAGTCTGAAAAAGAATGAGCTTCCCCTCCCTGGACCACCGGCAGCCGCCACTGATTCTAAGGTATTATTAAAGTCTGCATCCTGACTGCAACATGTTAGGTTTAAAAGATGGGAAGAAAGCAAAATGTTCATCATGACTGGAATCCTTCGTGTTTAACATGTGGGAACTAAAGCTGCTATAGGATATTATTTAAGTCTTTCAGCATAAAATGAGGGAACTAACTTCCCAGGTCCGTGTGACGCTCTTTCCTATGGTGGGGTGGGGGCAGAAGAAGGGATTCTCCTCCCCCCTTCCTCACTCCTTCAGCTCATTTATGTTGTTTGCTGACCCACATGTGTTGCAGATGAGCACCTTCAGAGTGTTGACAGGAAGCACTGCAACAGGAACACTAGACTGGCTTAGGAGGCTTTTACTGGAGGAGGCATGACCAGGTGACACCACAAACTTGGGTCAGTATTTTTGTTTCATTATTATAATAATAGCTATTATTATTATTTACTCATGTATGCTTAATCACTGTAAAGCCAGGAATCTTTTATATTGTGACTTTTTGTATAGTATAATTTCTGTTATTTTAAATTACATTTTTATTAGGGTTATTTTCAATAAGGTATGTCAGGGCACTTTTTGCACTCAAACATCAAAAACGATTGTGTGGGCAAGCACTTTGGCGACAGAGGCAAGGAAAAACTTTCTGTAAAGAAGAAACCGTAGAGAACCAATGCATATTTTTACTTTCCAAGCACAATTTTTAAGACTTATTTAGACTTTTTTGCCTTGAATGGAATAAAAATGTTATGTGTTTCGTTTAATCATTTTTGCGATGCACATCATGTTTTGATGGGAAACATTTGTGCAAACCGGTGTGTTCGTTTTGGGTTTTTTTTTTTGTTGCTCTCATTCAAACTTTACGACCTTTTGCTTTTGCCTCAATAACCTCTCGCGGCGAGCAACACATGACGAAGCAAAAAAGAGAAAGGAAAAAAAAACACGGACCTTTGACCCTGCTGCCTGAGTTTCTTCTATACTCTCTTATGTGTTTTTGTACACTTGTTAGCGGCTTTAGGTACCTTTAGTTAAAGCGGGGGTCACTGCCCTCCCTGACCTTATCAACACACACACACACACGTGCGCTACCTGTTTTTCCAGGTTCTGGGAGCTCCTCATGCATGATGGACTCGCTTTAAAGCGAGAGTGGCTAGCTTTCAATGCAAACAGTGCACAGCTGGTGCGCTTTTTCAAATGGAAACACTGAAACTCATTTAAAGGCATGAGTGCAGGAGGTGGTGCTTACTATGCTGATTAGCATATCACGCAGAAACCGGAGTCTTACCAGAGCTTTTCTGTTTTTCTTGCAAAACGTTGTATTATAAAAATCAACTCTTCCACACAGAGAAAATCCGATCAAAGGTTTTTTGGTGCATTTACACAGATTTTTTTTTACATTGTTGTATCTGGGATGGCACTTGCGTGAAAGCGTGTCCAGCGGCGAATCCGAAGTAGTAAAGTGTAACACCCAAGACAAACAGAGCCTGTGTCGCTTGTTTAGTGGGGAATTGTAACAGTATAATCCTGGTAACGTTTGAAACATTTGTCAAACAGCAACCGTTGTTTTCAGCAGGATGGGAGAAGTGAGCGGGATACGCGTTCACACAGGTGCCCGCTGAGTCCAGAAAATAGCCAGGTGCTTTAGTCCCCTGAAATCCTGTTCTCCTGTACTGCTGTGTTGCTGTTTTTCATATTTTATACACGGTGTCTGTACAGACAAACAAAGGGTGTTTGTACTGTATATCTGCTATTTACAGTATTTGAACATGTAATAGAATACATGCAAATCATTAAAATAGTGTGTATTCTTCATTATGTATAAATACAGTATATGTATATTGATGATATGGGAATCTATGAAACATTATTTTTTATCAAGTTTAAGTGCTTTAGTTTGAGTTTTTATAGTGAAATAGTAAAGCAATGATAAGAATAATTCCATCTTCGGTGTCAGGTGGCCAGTTAAGAAAATGACTTATTGGCTATTCAGATGGAAAAAGGTGGGCGGAAACCTTTGCATCGTCTATTGTCACGTGTCTATTGTTTATCGACAGCCCTTTGTGTTTGCATCAGCCACAAACACGCAAATTGCCGTCACGGAGAACTTTATCCTGCTCGGACTTGTTGCTCAGCTGGTGGAAACGCTGTTGCGTAAGCGCTAGTCATATTACTAACACAACTAGTATATACATACAGTATGTTGTCGCAGTGATAAGAGTAAACAACACCTTGACCTCTTTGGCCTGTCTCAGATACCGTAGACTTACAACAAGTCAGCCTATGCAAAAATAAAAATGCTCATTCTGAGTCTGTGGTAAAAACAAAAAAATATTTTTGTTTTTTAAATTATAATTATTTTTTAATGAACTCCCACAAGAATGCGGTAGCTGCATTTGAATTATCATGCGTAGTCAGCATCCAGCAGCGTTATCTACCTTCACATGCCCTTTAAAAAGTCATTGGCATTACTCAGCTGTTGGTGTGAAAGCCATGCGTGTCACACTTGTTGTACTGTTGTTTACAATCATCACCACTATTCATTAGGGCCTAGCAGTTTGCTTTTTACCACCATTATGACATTGGTTCTGTTGCTCCTGTGTAGTCCAATATATCTGTTAAGCTAAGTGCGCTATGTTTTCCTTTCCCCTTTTCTGACACACTCAAATTACGTGGAGTCATTGAACCACTCATTGCTCGTAATAACACTGTTAAACTGTGATTGAAATGCGTGTTCAAAGGTTTCAAATTGTGTTTCGGCAAATGGATTTGCCGAAGTGTGTGGTATCTTTGGGCTTGATTTAAAGCTGGGGTCCCAAAGCATGGCATGTGGTCAAGAATAGAAATAATTTTTTAAAAGAATAATAAAAAAAATATTTTTTTTCTTTGGCCATCAGCACATCCAAAATTCTATTACATAAAAAACAGATAAAACAACAGCAAAACTGAAAAAAGAACAGTAATTTATGAGTGTGAACTCATAATATTATGAAAAAAAAGTAATGTTATGGGAGACCTGTAATCATAATTTAATATAATGTTAGATTACAATAATACAGATAGATAGATTATTAATCTCCAAGAGAAATTATTTTATTATATCTACCATATTAGTTGTGAAAAATTAGTTGGAAAAAGCATACTATTTAAATATTAAAGAAAAACACTTTTTTTGTAGTCATATTATATTGGGAAACAAATATAGAATAAATTAGCAGTTTTTGGAAAATTATTTTGGGAAAAGTGATATTATTATGAGAAAAAAGCCATTATGAGAGTAAAATGAAAAATGAAACAAGTGAACAAGAAGAAAGTTGAAATATAAAAAAATATGGTCAAGAAAAATAACAAAAAGATTTAAATATATATAACTTTTTGCACAGTACATAACTTTGCTTTGGTTGGGGGGGGCGGCATAGTGGCCGAGTGGTTAGCATGTAGGCCACACAGTCAGGCCATCTGGGTTTGCATCTCTGTGCATGTTTTCGCATGTCCGTGGGTTTCCTCCGGGTGGTTTCCTCTCACATTCCAAAATCATGCATGTTAGGTTAACTGGCGACTCTAAATTGTCCATCAATGTGAGTGTGAATGATTGTTTGTCTGCCCTGCGATTGGCTGACCGCCAGTCCAGGGTGTAACCCGCCTCTCGCCCAAAGTCAGCTGGGCTACCCCCGCAACCCTAGTGAGGATAAGCAGCATAGAAAATGGATGGATGCGTGGGTTGGTTTACAAAATGTAAAACATAAGTGGCTTCCGCAGCCTTTGATTTTTCAGTATGTGGCCTGCTTTAACAAATTCAGTGTATGGATGTCCTGTAATTATCGCCCTCTGACAGGAAAGGCCTCTGCACATGCATGTGTTACTTCTTGACCAGATCAAAAGGCATGAAATATTAAACGTTCAAAAATAAAACACATTATTTGAACTGTTTCCGACAAGACTCACAAATGACTCCAATCTGCTGGTGTGTGTTTCTCATCAGTCCAAGAGGAAGAGGAGGCGTGAAGAGCACAACTTCATGGAGGCTATCCAAAGCTGCTGTATGTTGATACTGCAGTGAGCTCTTTTGACCGGCATCCCCTGGAAGCGTACGGCGGTGGGGACGACGGAGGAGAGCGCCACCGATGCTGCTGACTGGCTGGAGCCACGACACTCACCATGCAAGAGAAGATGGAGAAAGGCAAGGGGTCGCCCGAGGTCACCGCCCCACCAGAGGGCGGCTGGGGATGGATGATTGTGGTCGGCTGCTTCCTCGCCACCATCTGCACGCGAGCAGTCACCAGGTGTGTATAGTCTACACCTGACCACACAATACGAAAACGACAAGAATGTGTGTATGCATGTGTGTGTGTTGCCAGTCATTTAGTCCATGAGTTCTAAAATGGTGTCAACCTGGGACACATGTTAAGGTTTAATTTTATTTACATCATGTTTTTAAACATTAACACACTTTGGCAACCATTAACAAAGACAGGTGTGCTCATTGGCCACATCAGGCCGGCCAAGCGTCCTAATCCGGCCCACTGGGCAATTCTAAATTCCTTTTTTTAAACCTTTACCATGGAAAATTTCACCAGCGTGACATGACTTGCAGGGCTATTGTGGGACACTTGATTCAGCAAATTAGTCTGATGCAATTTGCAGCTTGTACAGAAATGCAATCCAAATAATCCAACATCGTAGCAAAAGTAACCTACCTACAGCACCATGTGGGCATACAAACAAAAATCAATGCATAACAACCATGCCAAAAAACCACCCATATTTTCCGCCGCAAGGCATGCTGGGTAGCACGTGGTACACTTTCTCCTAGCACTTTGCTGTGTTTGACATGTTTTTGCTTGATTGCAAAATTTGTTGAGAAGTTCGTCAGAGACGTAAACAAGGGAGGACGTTAACATAATCCTAATATCCAATGAATTACTGTTCATAGCTCATATTGATGTTGCAGCGGGAAATACCTTGCGGGCATTTGGCAACAACAGTTTAAAGTTATGTGTTACATTTCCCGCCTAGTTGTTGTTTATCACCCATGTAGTAGTAATTTATGTGATACGTTGCTGTCAGTAAGTATGCCGTTCTGTTTGATGACATATAGACAGCCCCTCCGCCAAATTTATTAACCCACTGTGGCCCGCGAGTGAAAAACTTCGCTCACCCTTGATGTAGATGGTACTTTGACAGTGTCACTCAGTCTCATGGCCAGCTCATGTTAAACAAAAAGATAAAGGAGTGAATGAGTGGCAGATGTGAGGCAATAAACACCTCCTCTCATTCTTTTATCACCTCTGACTGAGCAGTGGAAGCCCTAAGGTTGGAATTATATAAGCGTAGTTACGTAAGAAATGCACTACCTGACCAGACACTTATATACAGTACATGACAAAAACATGCCATACTATACATACATGTACTTCCTTTTTCATCTCTTTCAAGGTCACCACAGGTTAAAATGTCCTTTCCCCCCATGCAGATGCTTTTCCCTGTTCTTTGTGGAGCTCCAGATGCACTTTGAGAGGGATTACTCCACCACGGCTTGGATCAACAGTCTCATAGACTGCACTACTATGTTCTGCGGTAGGCCCACCCTCCATACTCCATCATCACCACATGTTGGGCAAAACATATATGTTGTCTTTAAGGTTATGACCTGAAGTCAGTCATGCATGTGAATGTGTGATGCGGCACATCAACATGACAATATTTGGACCTGGTGTGGTGATACAGTACAGAAAACTAGAACGATACATCAATTTATCACAATATCATCATACTATTAATACTTGGCACTAATGTGTTGATATTGTACTATGAAAAGTGACAATACAACACAATATTGATATTTAGTAGTGGTCTATTAATACTCTACTTGGTGGCGGATAACATTATAAAATCAGAATATCATTATTGGGCCTAATGTCCCAATATAGTAGAGACATAATATCCATTCATTTTCTTTGCCGCTTATCCTCATTAGGGTCACGGGGATGCTGGAGCCTATCCCAGCAGACTTTGGGCAAGAGGCGGGGTACACCCTGGACTGGTCGCCAGTCAATCACAGGGGACATATAGACAAACAAACACTCACACCCACATTCATACCGATGGACAATTTAGAGTCACCAATTAACCTAACATGCATGTTTTTGGAATGTGGGAGGAAACCGGAGTACCCGGAGAAAACCCACGCACGCACAGGGAGAACATGCAAACTCCACACAGAGATGCCCAACAGAGATTCGAACCCTGAACCTCCTGACTGTGAAGCCAATGTGCTACCCACTCGACCATCGGGTCATATTGATAATAGATATCAATGTATTGATAATGTAAGGTGAGCAGTAATGATATTTGTGTGTCAATACTATGTATTAAAGAGTGTTAAAATACACCACACATCCATAGTTGTAACTAGTGTATCGATACTATACTGTTAATGGCAACAATACAACACAATATTGATACTGTATTTGGAACCGTTGTATTGATACTGTCCTGTGTGGGAGACAACTACAGTATATGAAACATCAAATCATCTCTGTTTGGTAGGGTTCTATTGTTACTACAATCTGAGTGATAACATTATGACATCAAAATATTAATATTTGCACCAGATTTGTTGATATCATAGATATTGATACTATAATGTGACAAATAACAATACAATTCAGCGCATTATTGATATCTGGTGCTGTTGTATTGATATTACACTGTGTGAGATAACTTCATGAAATCAAAATATCCTTACTTGTTACGGCTGTGTCGATACTGTACTAAAATATGTAAATCAAAGTAGAAGTTATGAATATTCCAGTGTCGATACAACATTGTGAGCATATATGTTGTCTTTAAAGCGATGACTCAAAGTCAGGTGAATGAGACTTGTATTGTTTTCCAGCTCCTCTGGGCAGTTTCCTCGTCAACCGTCTCTCCTGCAGAGCGACCGTGATGCTCGGCGGCTTCCTGTCCTCTGTCGGTTTGGTCCTCAGCTGCTTTGCCTCCAGCCTGGAACACCTCTACGCCTCTCTGGGGGTCCTCTCAGGTATGCGGGCACCTCACGATATTTCACTACATCAATAAGTTGATAACAGTGTATTGATACCGTTCTGTGAGCGATAACTCTGCGGCACATCATAGTGTTGATATTTGACACTGGTGTATCAATACAGGATAACAGTATCATTGCATCTAAAAATATCAATACTTGTTGCCAGTGTATCAATATTGATATGATATTGTTTGTTACCTGTCTATTGATACTGTACTGTGAGTGAGAATCATACTACTACTATATTGATATTTGATACCGACCGGTGTATTGATGATGGAAATATCACATGAGAATATCCATAGGATTTGTACTGGTGTGTCAGTCCTGTACTCTCAGCGATAACAATATGATACATCAAAAGAATGGCATTTGATACTAGTGGATTTGTGACGACGATATAATATATCGTATTATTGATATACCGGTGCATGATTACAGTGCTGTGATAGATAACAACACAATACATATTGCTATTTGTGTCGATAATGGACTCTGAGCGCTAACGATACAAAGTACAAAAATATCAAGATTTTATACTGTGATTAATAATAATAGTTGTATCCAATTAGGAATATTTGATAATGGTGAGATAGCAACACAATGCATATTGATATTTGACACTATTAATACTGGACTCTAACTGATACAGTGATGATCAGTTCATCTTCATAAATATTTGGTACCAGTACATCAATACTGGACTCTGAGGGATAACGATAATACACAACAAATTATCACAATTTGACACCAACTTATTGATGCTGTACTGTGAGAAATAACAATATGACACATCAAAATATATTTATTTCTGAGAGACGTATCATTACATCAGGATAGATGGCATCAGTGTATCGATACTGGACTCTAAACAATGCAACACAGCCAAATATCAAGGTAGTTATGTTTTTGATGGCATTTATCTCAAAGAAATTAGGGACTTTTGGAATTGGAAAATGTACAATTATTATTTTGGTGTGAATATGTGGCACCAGTGTGTCGATAATGGAATGCAACGCACCCAATTATTAATATGTGATATCAGTTTAATGACAATGTATTGTAAGCGATAACAATACACAAATATTGCAATGCAACACTGGCACCAGTGTGTTGATACTGCAGTCTAATAATGCAATGCACCCACATATCAATATTTGATATCAGTTTAGTGAGACTATATTGTAAGCGATAATAAAAATATGAGACATCAAAATATTGCTATTTGATACTGGTGTCTGTAATACACTGCATCACGATACATGGCACCATGTGTCAATACTGCCTTGCAAGGCACACCAAACATCAAGATTTGATATCAATTAATTAATACCGGCCCTAAATGATAACAGTAAAATGCATCGAAAAATTTGGTACCAGGACATTGATACTGGACTCTGAGCCATGCAGTGCATCAACATTTGATACTGATTTATTGATACTGTAGTGTACAGTATATTGATATTTGGTAGTGCTATCTCAACACTGTACTGTAAGATAATGATACAATACTAGTACATCACAAAATCAATATCTGTTACGAGTGTAGTGATACTATCCTGTACTGTGAGCAGTAACAATACATCGAAATATCAATACATCGAAATCGATACTGGTGTATTGATAATGTAGTATGAGTGGCAACCACAAGACACCAACAAATGGGCACAACGTAGGACAATGTAGGTTGGATTTAAGTGAAGTTTCAAATGTGTGCATCATTTATTTTCAGGCATAGGCTTTGCTCTCAGCTACACACCCTCCATCGCCATGGTGGGAAAGTACTTCAGTGAGAAGAAAGCTCTGGCCTATGGCATCGCTCTGTCGGGTATCATCTCTTGTTCTTTTTTTTTCGCCCCCATGCCCTCAATTTTCTCAACCCAACATGCCACTTACGTTTCATGTTGATGTCTAAGGCACCGGGATCGGCACCTTCATCCTGGCCCCGGTGGCTCAGCTGCTCATAGATCAGTACTCCTGGAGAGGAGCCATGCTTGTCATGGGGGGCTTCGTGTCAAACTTGTGTGTTTGCGGCGCTTTGATGAGGCCGGTGCGGCCCAGCTCTGGTAAAAGGTCGGATCTCCGCTGCTTTTTTAAGACTTTGAATTTGTGATACGACACATCAACATGTCAATATTTGGACCTGGTGTGTTGATACAGTACAGAAAACGACAATACATCAATGAATCACAATATTATCATAATATTGATACTTGGTACTGGTGTATTGATATTGTTCTATGAACAGTAACAATACAACAATGTTGATATTAATAGTGGTGTATTGATACTGTACTTTGCGAGAAATCCATCCATCCATTTTCTATGCTGCTAATCCTCATTAGGGTCGCGGCTATGCTGGAGCCTATCCCAGCTGACTTTGGGCGAGAGTCGGGGAACACCCTGGACTGGTCGCTTTGTGAGAAATTACATTATGATTTCAAAATATCATTATTTGGACCAGATGTCTCGATACACTACAAACTACAATAACAATACATCATAATATTGATCATTGATATCAATGTATTAGTAATGTAATATGAAGAGTAATGATACTAGTGTGTCAATACTGTGTATTAGAGATACAGTTAAAATACATCACAATAGCCACTATGTATGTATTGATACTGTACAGTGAATGGCAACGATACAACACAATATTGATACTGTAATTGGTACTGGTGTATTGCTATTGTTGGGCCACACGGTGGCTGAATGGGTAGCATGTTGGCCTCACAGTCAGGAGGTTCTGGATTCTAATTTCTGTTGGGCATCTCTGTGTGGAGTTTGCATGTTCTCCCCGTGCGTGTGTGGGTTTACTCCCACATTCCAAAAACATGCATGTTAGGTTAATTGGCGACTCTAAATTGTCCATTAGAGTGTGAATGTTTGTATGTTTGCCCTGCGATTGATTGGCGACCAGTCCAGGGTGTACTCCACATCCCGCCCAAAGTCGGCTGGGATAGGCTCCAGCACACCCACGACCCTAATGAGGATAAGCTGTATAGAAAATGGATGGATCGATATAAATACAGTATATATATTTTAAATTAAGTTAAACATACAGTATGTGTTTTTACCCTCTATTTGTGTATGAAGTACATGCGACCTATCCTCCTCCAGGAAAACTTTGTTGTAAAAGTCTTATCACCTCCTGGTGAGCTTGAATATATATTCCTTCATTTTAGCAGTCAAACTCTTTCGTTCATTTAGCAGACCATAAAATATCGGCAAAATGCATTTGACTTGCTGCTAAACAGCTTGTGCTGCTGTATCTCTACGGAAAGATGGCAGTGACAAGCACCGGTCAAACCACACAAGCCCCCACATCTGCAGAAGTCATGTTGTATAATAAATGCTTCTGCAACATTGTATTATTCGCGGCATGCCTTTAGTTTTTTCATCATGACCTGACGACACGTCACTGGTCAGTTTACGTACAGTCCCGCTAAATGCTAAGCTAACGGTTCCCTTGGGCTATTTCCATGGTTGAAGCAAACTACTGAAGTATTCTTTTGAGCATTTCATGTGCAAACTGCTGTATTTCCTTTGTGCTTTCCCATTCCCAAGGACAGGGGAACGCAATGTGGCCAACGTGGAAAAAGGTGATTCCAAAGACGCCAACAGAGCGCTCCAAAGCTGTGACCTTCAGAAGCACCAACAAGTACAGGGCAAGACTGTTATGCTGCCAAGCAGGCCCGATGCCAGGTTGACGGACATGAAGCTAGGAGAGTGCATTTTAAGTAGTAACAAGCTAAAAGTAGCAATTCTAGGGGAGATGCGAGTCTCAGATGCTTTGTTAGCCAACCACTTGCAGGACTTGGTAGAGACTAATAACTTCAACAACAAGATTGTGAGCACAAAGAGTGAAGACAGCAAAACCATGACCTGGGATAAAGGCGTCGTCCCGCTCACTGAACCGTCAGCAAGCACCAAAAACTCATCAGGGGGTTGTTGCTTCGGCCTACGCCCTGGGCAGGACTTTGGCTTCCTTCTTATTCCTGACTTCATCATTTGGGCGCTGTGCTTCCTGTTCATGGCGTACGCCTGCACCACACCCATGGTTTACCTGGTTCCTTACGCCATCAGTAAAGGGCTGGAGAACAAACAGGCCGCCTTCCTCGTGTCCATAAACGGAATCAGTGGGATCGTGGGAAACATCACCTTTGGGTGGATCACGGACAGGAAGTGAGTCGAGGTTATTGTGCGGCCATTGTTTTACGGGTGTTAATGCTGGAATCCCATCGCTGCAGGTGCCTGAACAAGTATCGGATGCTAAGCTTCATGCTACTGTTATCTGTGGAAGGCATCAGCTGTTTGTTCGTCCCGCTCCTGCAATCCTTCGCTCCGCTGGTAATGTTTGCGGTCGTGTACGGCTACGTTGAAGGCGCCTACGTGGCACTCATCCCTGTGGTGACCTCTGATGTGGTGGGCCCTGACGACCTCACCTCTGCCCTGGGTGTGGTCTACTTCCTGCACAGCATCCCTTACCTCATAAGCCCACCAATTGGCGGTAAGACTGTTGTCCCCAAAACTGTGTGATCAAATCTTGACCCGCATTCTATCTCTCTGTTGCCAGGTTGGCTGCTTGACGTGACACAAAACTACGCAGCGACCTTCATCCTCAGCGCCGCTTCCTTCTTATTCAGTGCAGCAATTTTAGCCATCGCCATGTTGGTCAGACACTCCTGGAAGAAAAACCTTTCTTCTCCCAAACACACCGCTGCTGAATGTCAACAAGGCCTTATCTGATGCTGCACATTGTTTATTTATGTCTTAAATATATATAAAGTATATATATTTTTTCTGCATATTATCATTTGGTGTCATTTCTATTTGGGTTAATATCGTTTGTATACGTAAGAAATAATAAAAACTAAATATGTGTTACATTATTTATTGAACATATGTCTTGTTTGCCCCATTAATGATTATTTTGAATAATTTGATTTAATTCCATCCATCTATTTTTTATGCCGCTTATCCTCATTAGGGTCGGGAGTGTGCTGGAGCCTATCCCAGCTAATTTAATTTAATTGATTTAATTTAATTTAATTTTTAACTATCGTTAAACTTGCTTGCTTGTACAATTTGTACTATATTTTCACAATAGCGCAACAATAATAATAATAGCATTAAGTGCTTGTAGTTGTCTGTTGCACAGCAGATGGCGGTGTACAGCTGCACTGTTCGGCTAACAAAGATCGTCTACTAACAAGACGCTGTTAACGTTGAGCGAAATAAAATCCACTGTAGACGCTCCTTTTTGGCACATGAAAAACGTGTACAAGAGAGAGGTCTAACTTTTGCCAGCCGAATTCAGCGATAGCTTTCCTTATTTGGGTGGTTGACGACGGCTTCTTCTTGCGAATCTCCTTAGTTTAACAACATCTAGAGGACCAATGTGAATAAGTAAAGGTATATATATATATATATATATATACACATTTATGTGTCATAATGCCAGTTTGCGTGGCTACTTGTAACGCGCCCTTGTTTGTTGACCGTTAGTAGCCGGCTAACTTAGCCGGATAGCTAACGTTAGCGAATCTACCCGCTAAACGAAATGATGCCGTTTTTTTCCCCTCGTATGCCGCTGTTGCGTTTTCGATTAAAGCCAAACTTCACGATAATTAGTCTCCTCTTTTAGCGTCCCCTTTCTGTCGCCTTCACATTCAGGCACCTGTGACACCTGTCATTCCACAGCTAAGTGATAATCCGTCTCCACTTGCTGTAATATTAGCATTATTGCCTGTTGTTTTGGTTTTGCTAAAACATTTTATAGCCATTTGCAGCATGTTGTCTTGTCGTGCAAACCAAACAAATGCCCCTGCTGGCTTTAAATGACATTGACAATGTCATAGAGGTGTTATCTTAACTTGCTTGTCATTGTCATGACTATTGCATGGTCACATTAAGAAAAAAGGGTAACTAAAGACTCAGAAAAAACAGTATTTGTAGTACTGGTAACCTAGTAGCGTGTTGGTTTTATCTTGTCTATGAATTTTCAATCCATTAACTCTTAACTGTTTATCCCCCTTCAGGTGAATGAAGCCTTCAAGTCGTACTAGGATAAGCAATGGAGCCAGACATTCTACCCTATCAGCACTCGTCAGCTCCTGCTCCATTGGCTGATGGCATGCCGGAGGCAGGATCAGAGGAGGATGAGTTTGGGGGATTTGTTTTTGGCCTTGCAGCTCCCACTGAGCCACCATTCCACAAGTCCAGCTTTAATGTCCAAACGGAACACCCCAGAATGGAGAGTGTGGAAGGAGGGCAGCCATCTTTGGACCTTTGCACCGCAAACGGCTACTGCAGCTCTGCGGAGGAAATGGGCTTTGCTGACTTCTCTGTGTTTACAGAGCAGGTAGCGCACCCGTGGTGCTGCGGCTTTGCTCCACTGGGTGGCACTACGGTGGGGACGAAGGTTTCCAGCAGTTTGAGGGAAGGACGCCAGGTCGTTATGGACGCTGAGCCCAGATCTCGTTGCGCGTGTACGCCTCACCAGACATCTCAGGACAAGTCTCACCAAACCGCCAAGCTGCCGAAGGAACACATCCTAAAAAAGTCCACTTCTGAGGATCTGGACTCTTTCTGTGATGATGTCTCCTTTGAGGGTCCATCTGAGGACTCTGAACCAAACGTGTCCTCTCTCGCCTCCCAAGGGGATCAGACTGGTGATGAAGACGAGTCGCTGCTTGAGTGGGACATGTTTGGTTACCGTGGCGAACAGGCAGCATCTCAGGGAACATGCTGTACCTCCAACGTGTCCTCACAGTTCAACGATGAAAGGTTTGACAAGTGTGTTGACGGAGCGACGCCGGGTCTCCCTCCGAGTGACAGCTTTGCAGATTTCTGTTCGGCCGCCCCGCCGGAGGATGGAAGCAGGACGTGGGCGGAGATTAAAGACACTCGGAGCAAGCCTCTAGAAGTCAGCAGCCTCCAGGTGGTCAAGGGCACTGAGGAAAACCCTAGCTAAGCAGAGACATGTCACTTTCTAACCTTTTTTGACCTGTTGTGTCCACCAGCTCCTACAGGTTTCCTTCCCAGAGGAGGCGGTCCCATCTGAGGGGGAGGAGAATGTGCCCAGCCTGTGTGCTCTGGTTCATCCTCAGGAGGAGGAGAAGACCACAATTCAGAGGTAGGCAAAAAGCACAAGATTACAGCCCTCATTCCCAAATGACAATACTACAGAAAGTAAATGCAGATATACTGTACTTTAGAGTAGTCAGTGCCCAGCTTGTACAGCAGTATATATTTACTAGCCACTGAAAATGAGTCAACACACCGCCATTATTATCAAAATAATAACAACATGTGAGTACACCACACAGTGGACATGCCCAAACTGTGTCTTTGGTATGAATATCTAGCACTGCCTTAATCCTCTTGGCCTTGGAATTGACCAGAGCTGCACAGGTTGTTACTGGAATCGTCTTCCATGATGACATCACATGGCATGGTGGCTGTTAGATACCTCGCACTCCTGCGCCTTTTATCTTTCCCCCTGAGCATGCTCAATTGGGTTCCGGTGTGGAGGAGATGTACTTGGGCACTCCATCATCTTCCTCAGTAAGGCAGGTCATCTTGGCTGCTATGTGCCATGTGGCCCAACTTCTGCTTCAGCATGTCACAGTACATGTTGGAATTCTTTTTTTCCCCTTAATGAACTGAAGCTCCTCGGTGCCATCAGCACTCCTTCGTGCTATCACCATGGTGACCATGGCTGACCATGGTCAGCAGTAAAACTGCTGACCATGACAATTGTGCACGAGTGAGACCTCATCAGACTGCACCATGCTCCACAGAACAACAAGGCCGTGGTCTAGAATTATTTTTACTAAGTTTCGCCTTGGGTTGGTAAAGATGCAATTTGTAGGCTGTCAAATGATACCTAAATAATATCACTCACTACTAATAAGGAACAGTTACCACTGGGTGTGCTTTCCAGCAACCGCAGCTGCACATTGTGCCAAACAGAAAAATAGAAAACAATAAAAAGAGCACAAAACGGGAGACAACCTGACAACTAGGGGAAAAAAATAATATCCCACCTGTCATGAGGAACACATCATAAAGCGCTGGTTATGGGAGGGGAATAAGGTGTCTTTCTTCAATACTTCGTACTAAGATCACACCTCAGGATGACTCACTCGGAGTTGCACGCATGGTTTTGGCACTTTTTCCATTTTTTATATTGCATATTGCAATATTTGTCTTCATGCTACACAAACAGTATTTATTTGTAAATCGCATCCAGCAAACAGGTCCTCCAACTTTTTCAGCCTGCAAGCTACTTTTAAAATGACCAAATCTCTACCTCCTCCTAAGTATATAAATAACATATACCTACTATATTAACAAATATGAGTATTTATACACATTGTGCATCTATGTGTATCTATCTGTATACATTTTTTCAGCATGCAAGTTACAATTCGAAACTACTATGCTAAAAACACCGAAGTTGTTGGTATTGATGTGTAGTATGTGATAATATAGGTAAAAGCTACAGCATTCTGGCATCACTCTTCAAAAGCCCACAGTTGTTTATTTTGTTTATGTCGTTATGCTTCACTGATGGTTTTTTGTCACGCGTAGACAGTTCGCACATTGTTCTGCTCTCCTTGAACGCACCGTAGTTGCTCCGAGACTCATAAGTGAAAGTTACGTACAGCTTTCTCTATCGCTGCCGCTGCTTAATAAAGCCACCAAATAGAAGATTAACGCCCGTGTTGTGGAATTTGAACACACGCATCTATATTTTGCCACTATATCTATATTTTGCCACTCCAAACCATTTACATCTCAGGGGACATTTCTCAATTACACTCTTGGAACCTCCTACTCTAAAGTATATAAAAGTTTATTTTATATAGTATTATCAATTGACAAGATATACGGTTATTGAAATGTTTGCTGAAGTTCTGATGCTTTACATGGATAGAAGCACTTTACAATTTGGTTTGTTCTTTTTGTTAGGGTTCGGCGAGGCTTATGGCGCCCTCACCAGGACATTCACGGTGCAGCAGGCCTCATGTTCCAGTGGGGAGCTTCGCATGCCAATAGGACGCTCCTCAGGTGTCTCGGTGTGGACATGAGTGACACTGTGAGTTCCTCAATATGTTTTTTGTATTTATACCTCATTATAAAGGCACTCATCCATGTGTCTTCTGTTATTATGCATGCTTTAAACATTGTTCTTTTAGCAGGCACAGCTGGACCACAACAAGGACTATTATCCAGGACACACACCAACGACCACCTCCGAACCCCAAACACACACTTAATAAATTCCATGCAAGCTCTTCACCAGCCTGTTAGATGAGAGTCCTCAGTTCTCAGGGCGGTCCGTCTCCTGGTTTGCGGTCGATTCAACCAGCCATGCAGTACCCGGACTCTTCTATTGAGTGCTGTACCTTTTAAGTATGTACTCTACCCATTGTAGGGTGTGTTTTTTCCTCCTGAGTATTAACACTGTGTACTCCCTTGCCAGCAATGAATGAAAAACGCTTGAATAGCTTTTTTTTTTATAACCACAATCCAAAATTTGCAGTCAAAACAATCAATAAGCATTATGAGGAAACACTGTGCCCACCTCCCATTTGCACTTTTATTTTTTGTGTCATCTTATTTTATTTATGTATTAAGAAGAGTCATTTTATTTATGTATTAGCAGTTCTTTATTTATTTGTTCTTACAGTATTTATTCACTGCCTGTCAACTGCATGAGCATGCGGACAGCTCCCTAACTGTCACTTTAAGCAGTGTAATCATTGTTGCGTATTTCCATGAAAATGTGTGCCTTTATGCCACCAATTATGAACTATAAAAACTACTTGACTTATACAGTTGTTCTTTTTTTTTTCTTAACCAAATATTTAAATTATGTAGTCTTCCTTTTGAAACATCTTCAGGTTTTCTGCTGGAATCCAAATGAAATGCACTGCAATAAGGTGTTAAGATGCTTGTCAATAGTAAAATAAACCAGATACATGATCCTTATGGCTTGTTGTACTTTTTACTTAGGTGACAATACACACACATTTACACAGGATCCTTAAGCAAATTAGCTCTCAACTTACTAGTTGATCTACGTTCCTACCCTCACCTACGGTCACGAGCTTTGGGTAGTGACTGAAACGACAAGCTTGCAGATACAAGCAGCTGAACTTAGTTTACTATGTAGGGAGACTGGGCTCCCCCTTATAGAAGCTCTTGGAATAGAACCGCTGCTCCTTTGTAATGATAGGAGCCAGATGAGGTCAAGATGCCTCCCTGCATGTCCAACCGGTAGGTCTTGGGGAAGACCCAGTTGGAGTTGTAAAGACTATGTCTTTCAACTGGTCTGGGAACGCCTCGGGGTCTACCTCAGGAGCTGGATGAAGTAGCTGAAGAGAGGGAAGTCTGGGCATTCCTGCTTAGGCTGCTTCCCCCACGACCAGACTTTGGTTACGCGGAAGATGAATGGATGAATAAGCAAATTCATCATCCACAAAATACAGTGGTTACCAAATTTTATTTTACTGTGCCTGCTAGAATGGGGGAAAAAAAGCTCAAATCAGGTTTATTAAACAAAAAATAACCAGCTCATACGTGGGGATAGTGATGTGCCGGATGCAAACAAATCAGGGCAAAGGTTAAAGGTGAATGTAATTGGTCAAGATGTGTGACAGTGTTTCTGTGTTGACATAGAGCAGGGTGCGTGTGTGTGTGTGTGTGTGTGTGTGTGGGTGGTGTGGGGTAAACATGAGCTGTGGTGCTTCAGGAGCCAAATTGAGACGTTTGCGTGAATAAATAATAATATTGTTGCTGTACATTGATGTTTAAATAAATCATGTCACATTTGGTATCATGTATTTTTTACATTAGTAATTCCTTTTACACAACACATATAAATCTGGTAATAAATGAATTTAGGACTACAACTAATCAACTGGGTGCCAAAAGAGCCGGCTCTTTTTTTTTTTAACCGAGCCAAATGAACTGGCTCTCTAAAAAGAGCCGAAATTTCTATCACTCCTTAGGAACGTGTGCAAAATAATCACTAGCTTTAGCCGAGGCTGTTGCTCTTTTTGACCCGTTAGGGCCACCGTATTTCCCCGGGAGCGTAACGCGAAAATTCGGCCAATTGTGCGGAAATAAGGCCAACTGTAACAAATACCTCAAAGCGCGTTCGTGTCACTAACGTACGTCATCATTTGATACATTTCTATCAACATATAATGCAAATGCCCCAACGGTAGATTTGTGTCACTGTGTGACAATTTACAGGACTAAATGTTTTTTGTGACTCGTGAATACACTAAACACGTCGTTTTTGTTACTTCGCCATTCCTCGTGTGGAAGACAAACCCTTGACTTCCACATTGGGATTGCCACGCTGTGATGTTGTGTCTCGCTGTGTCTCTCGGGATTGCGAACAAAAAAAACCACCCACACCGGATGACCACCCTTCCTTTCCTCCGCCTATCGTCCGGGCTGTCGTGTCTTCCTTCCGGCTTGCAGAAGAAAGTTGCGGGGAGGTTCAGAGGCAACAGGGCTTAGACAGAATGGACAGCCACGGAAGGAAAGTGGTGGTGTGTGACAACGGGACCGGGGTGAGTCTTTGACGGCGTGTTGTGTTTGACCCTGGCCTTGTTTTACGCGTCATCTGCTGGCCAAGAAACAGGAAGTGGGGTCTGCTTATGCTAGCGTCAACTGGGCGTGTTGCTAGCTTCTCGCTAGCTCGCCTGCTAATTTTCATTCATCCAGACTTGGCACGGAAACGGCGCTCGGAGACGTCGCAGTCGTTTCCACACAAACTGGGAACACTCCCGCGACTCTAATGACCCACTACGGGTTAACAAAGTGGAACAATCACAAACGGGAAGTTTAACACCACCTGTGGGACTGCGGCTAACTAGCACGCTAACTAGCTAGCCCTGCTAGCTTACAGCTGTGTGATGTTTTTCCGACAGACTGTTGAGCTCTTTCATGTTCTTCCAACGTCAGGTTTACGCACGGTTATACCCTTTTATGTCATATTTTTAAAAGATTTAATTTGTCATTAATATTTAACACAGTGTGAACGTAGTTACAGGTAGGCCGTGCCAGGTCAATTAGAGTTGAACCATTTTTCCATCCAGAAGCTACTGACGCCATGGTGTTTAAAACTGCTAACTCAGGGAGTTTTAATCATTTTTATTGTTATGTGCATACATTTTCTCTAGTTGTGCATTTTCTTTTGTTATGCGGGTTAAGGACGTGTCTACATACTCCACCAGGAAGTGGCACACATGCTGCATCGTCTCCTATTCCTCCACAGTACTCAAAGCCTGTGCTTCTTAGTAGACATATATATATATATTATATATATTATATATGCATGCAATAAATAGTGTAGGTGGTCAGCTACTTTCTATTTAGCATTTTATCGTGCCACATACATTGCAGGCCTGTGCCAGAATGCACATACACATTTTTTTTGGCAAAAAGAGCGACTTCCCCTCTTGAAACAGGATGTTGGCTCAGCAAGATGATGCCGCCTCCTCAAAAGTGGAGAGTAATGTGTCATCCGTACACCTTTTAGAGGAGTCGTTATTTAGCTATTGTTAGCGCCATAGTCAATTTTCCTGCAAGAAATAGTCTGTTCCAGGGTCAAAGTGTGGCCACCTTCATAACTGAGTGCAACGTTTCCAGTCACAGGTCAACACACTTTTTTGTAACATTAAGTTGTACGTGTAAAAAGAAGTGAACCAGTGTTAATAGTATGAAAGAGTTCATGTTAAAAGACGGTATGGTGATGCTGCTTCTTGTCATTGTAAGACAGCTTACTTAACGTTACTTCCTGTCTGTTCTTTTATTATCAAAAAGCGCACTGGTGTTTTTTTGCAACTTTAGAAGCATATGTTGCATGGAATTGTCCAAAAAGTTGTTGACCTGAGAGGTTATGCATAATTTTACACTCCTGGGTCACATCATTAGGCACACCCATACCATCTAATGTAATTCAATGCTCAAATTTTGTCATAACAAAGAGAATAATAATCAGTTTAGAAGGTACTTCCACACAATTACGTTCTATGCAGCAAGTGTGTAGTTTCTGCTTTATATGAAATGTCCTCATCACTTTTTTTTTGTAATTGTAGTTTGTCAAGTGTGGCTATGCTGGCTCCAACTTCCCAGAACACATCTTTCCTGCCCTTGTTGGGAGGCCCATCATCCGCTCCACGGCCAAAGTGGGAAACATTGAGATCAAGGTACAACATGACTCCCATTTGTGTACAATATACATAAGTACAAACGCACTGTATTAGCGCCGCAGCTATGGACTATTTTAGTAATGAAGTACTTTACTGAAAGTTCTTTTGTTTAATAGAATAATCAGATAAAACATATTTTTTCTTGTAAAATGGCTCCTTACATAAAAGCGGTAGTAGCAACGTGGTGAAGAAACACTCATCCAGCTTGAGTCGCACACACACTACTGCACTAGCATGCTAGCTTCCAAGCTAGCGAAAGTGAAGCTAAAAGGAGGTTCTGTCAACTTTCGGCAAGGCAAATATTCTGTATAAGATTTCGATTTTTTGCAGTGTTCAAACTAAAATGAAGACACCTACCGCAATGGAACACATTACTCTCAACCAAGACAGGGAGACTTTCTTGTTCCGTTACATATCTGCTAGAAACGGCTAGCTTCTGATTAAATAACTAAATGTTTTTATTTTCCATCTTCTTAATTTGTAGCACTGTCCGTGTATGAAGTCACATTAACCCTAAAGGAAAACTGCACTTAAAAAAATTGCCCATCATCCACAATTCATATGAGAACATTGAACACATTAAGCATGGGCCGGTTACTGGGTTCAAGGTATACTGCAATATGAAAAAGTCACGGTTTCTAAACTGCTAAAATAGTCTGTCATCGTTCTACGGTGTGAGTGAAAGTGGAGGTCCAATGTGGCTACTGTGGATATACATAGTCATTTTGTGTTATTCCTCGCCGTTGTAACTGGGCTTTGATGTGCTGAAACCACAGGCGTGAGCTGTGTTGCCAGAATTCAGCAACTTAATCGTGACTGACGTTAACCATAGGTGAGGGTAGGATCGAGAGCTTTGCCTTTCCGCTAAGCTCCCTCTTCACCACGACAGACCGGTGCAGACGTCGCACCAATCTGCCTGTCCATTTGGCGTTCCATCCTTTCCTTACCCGTGAACAAGACCCCGAGGTACTTAAACTTCTCAACTTGAGGTAGGACTCTTCACACTCTTTTCCGTGCGAGAACCATGGACTCGGACTTGGAGGTACTGATTCTCATCCCAGCTGCTTCACACTGAGCTGCGAACCGGTCCAGTGAGAGTTGAAGGTCACAGCTTGATGAAGCCAACAGGACCACATCATCCACAAAAATCAGAGACCCAACCCTTACCGGAAACGGGTCCAACTTACTGCCGAGAATGCGAACCAAACTCTGACACCAGTCATACAGGGAACGAACCACTTGAATTAGGTGGTCCGATACCCCATATTCCCGGAGCACTCCCCACAGTATTCAGGGATCTCTCCAGCAGCAACATTGCATATACATGCTAGTAACAGATACATTCATGATAACATGTAATACAGTATGTTGTGGTATTTTGGTCATTTTAAGCATTACCGGAACTTCCTGAGTGCATTGATTTCACAGCGGCCGTAGCAAGACTCGCTACTTCTGTCAACAACAGCAGCTTAGAGTTTTTGCTGCCACTTATTATGGTACAATTTGTAAGAGCCGCCACCAATGACTACTTTTTACTTTTCCTCCCCCCAGGCAGAAAATATTGTTACTGGGTCAGAGCATAATCAAACATTTACAATGTCGGTTCTGACTGGGATGCCGACTGATGGGATGGCTGTATCTTTCAGCACAAGACCTGCTCCCTGTTGAACTGCTAAATCTAGCATAGACAGAGTAGAGAGCCAGTATCTGGATTTTTAGTTGGTAGCATGTGGAATTTCCAAGAAAAGAGACATATGATAATGTCTTACATAATGATTGTGGATGATTGGCAAAAGTAAAAGTGCACTTTTTCTTTAAGGGCCGTTATTGTAATAAACTAGCCACACATTCGATTGTAGGCACAAACCTAGCCCTCCACTAACAGCTAATGTTGTGTTAGTAACGTTAATCTTACTGATTTGCGCTACCTGTATTTTTTGGGTCCATTCTGGGTGTCTTTGAGGATGCTGCGATATCGAAGATGTGTTGTGGTATGAAAGTGCCATGTTACAATGGATCCACGTCACGGATGCTGTCTAGCCTGAACTGCTTCCACACGTCCCACATTTTCTGTCTTTTTAATTTTCTCGTCTCGTTCCTCTTCATTCTCTTTCCGTCTCATTCCTCGTCAGTGTCTTCCTCTGCTTAGGTGACGTACGCACATGTGATTATTCTTCGAGGTACAGAAAATTCCGTAATCATTTTTTTGTAATTTATATACTCGAATTACCGGCGTAATCGCTTCACCCCTACATTTTATACGGTCTTTCCGCATTTACAGTATCAGACCAAAGTATGTGCAGCCTTCACATTTCAACAAGCGTTGTTTTTGCTCTTGTCAGGGGTCAGTATTAGAAAATTTGTATCGCAGTTGTTTTTGTGTTTCAGGGCTGTCTATTTGTCAGTTCCCTCTTGCCGTGTCCCGAATTTTTATTGATTTAATTGAATTGTTTTACTGCTACTGCGTTCATATATACTTGTTCGCCTCCCTTTTTCTCCATGTTTGGTTGTTCCACGCTGAAGTAGAAATCCCACAAGATGGTAAGTTGATGATAGCGTGTGCTCTCTCCTTGCCTGCCATGACGACTTGGTTGGATTTCAATGCCTTTCTTTGTTGTTTTTTTAGGAGTTTCTCTCATGTAAAAATCCATCGTTGGCTGCTTTATTTTGTGTTTTGAGGGTACATAAAATAACTAACGCCTCGCACTGTGCATTTTCTTCATGGGATGAAAGCCATCAATCACTAGCTCAGTCTTTTTTTTTTTTTTTTTGGGATGAAGCCCTTGAAGAATGAATTGTTTTTGAATTTTAGTCTCTTGATGTTCTTACATCACGCCGCTTTTATCCAAAAGATGAGCACCAGACTGACGTTACGCTACATTATGTTTTTGTCATTAATCTTCCAAAGTCCGGTCACGTAGTACAACCACCGGACATAAGTTTTTAAAAATGCAATAAAAATCATAGTTTAAAACATAACCTCTTTGATGCAACATATGGGTTTTATCAATGGTGTTTGATATTGTCCATAACTTTAAACACATCTAAACTTCTTCCTGTCTGGTTAAAAAGCATGTACAAATTGTTTATTTGAAGCACAAAGGAAACATATTTTTAGTTTTTTTGGGAAACAAATGCTATTCTAATGAATTTGGAGTTGCATGTTTTCCATTGCACAGCAACACTGCACACAGGTATTTAATGTTTTACATAAACCAAATAAATAAAAAATAAGTATTTGCAATTTAATATTCAAATCTAAGCATTTAATTTCAATGAAAACAAAACATATGCTACCCAAATAACTTCCTGTCATCTACCTATGCAGTTAGACCTGTTCAAAAATCATTTTTTTCTTATTTTTATAATCTCCTGTAATTTTTCCCATGCTTTCGAACTATTATAGGTACCTCTTTCAACATATTGTGACATTTTGAAAACATATTGAAAAATGAATTGTAGTGTTTACATCATTTGGCGAGTTGTATGATCTGTTGGGCTAGCATAGGAGTCTTCAATTAAAGCATGGGAAAATTGCAGGAGGGTATAAAAATAAGAAAAAGTTGGTTTTCTTTACAGGTCTAATATGCGGTGCGTCGTCATTAAATCTGTTTGCCTAGTGAAAATCATTTTTGTTTGTGCACTCTTTGCTTATTTTATTTTTACACACCAACACAAATATCCTTCATGTAGATAAATAGCTATTTTGTTAATCTCCAGGAGTGCATACATTTCCAGAAGCTCTATAAAAATGTCAATGTATTGGCTAATCGGTATTGTTCCTGTTTTAATCGAGCGGGAGAATCTCTCTGAATGAACTCCTGTTTCCAATTCCAGTGCCGGGTTGAGCATGATAATGCATGGCTGCCGCCGAAATGGTCACGGCAAACAAATCAGTACTGAAACATCATGGCTTGTGCTGGTCGTAGCCAAGTAGTGCACCGCATTTTGGCTCCGTCACTGTCTTAAGGTGCTAGTCCCACGCAAACAGAATTTTTAACCATGAACTAATTGTTTTTCAACATACCGGAATGCCCCACAAAGGACCATGTGTCCTTATAGATGCCAGACGGCGTAAAAAGCAAATGAGTAAATATTAGTGTTTTATCTTTGCAAGTGTAGAAGAGGTGGACTTCAAAACAGATGTCTCCAGTCTAACCTCCACATGTTTTCCCCCTTTTTTACCTTTTGTCTTTCCTTATTGACACCACATGGACAGCGTGTTAATGCCAAAAGCGCACAGGATGAAGCCATAAAATGACCGCCGGCCCGTCTTGTCGGCTTTTTGATGTCTCCTAACAGAATGTTAAGACTGTGCCATGTGCTGAGTTTACATTGCACACGGCTGAGTGATGGCACTTAAACCACCATTGTAACCTAAGGAGTGCATGCAGGTTTGTGGTGCATGCAGGGTAACGCAGTTTCACAAGCTGTATAAATGCGTGTGTTTGAAAGATGAATTAATAGTCTATTAGTTGAACATACTCACTGCTCGCCCGGTTGCTCTAAAATGAGTTTTTGGATTTAAACAGCTGCTTTGAAGTGTTTACGTGTGTCAACATCATCACCTGCCTCGCAGGACCTGATGGTGGGCGACGAGGCCAGCGAGCTGCGCTCCATGCTGGAGGTCAACTACCCCATGGAAAACGGGATCGTGAGAAACTGGGACGACATGAAGCACCTGTGGGACTACACCTTTGGTCCGGAGAAGCTCAACATCGATTCCCGTAGCTGCAAGATTCTGCTGACCGAGCCCCCCATGAATCCCACCAAGAACAGGGAGAAAATCATAGAGGTGGGCATAGGTTTGGAATGATTTTAAAATGAACAGTTCATTTATAAAAGGTCCAATTTATTGCTGTTTCCCCCACACGTTGGCCTTAATACTGCAATTTAGTCTATTTAAAAGTGGTTTTAGTAGAGCTTTTGTTGAGGTGCCAAGGCACATTACGACAGCTTGCTCTTCGATCTCTAAGCCCTTCTGCATAGTGAGATGTGCAGAGGCCATACAGCCCACAGTCACTAATGCCACCATCTCACATTTCTGATCAATATTTGCAATAAAAGGGACTGTTGTAACATCGATTAGTTACAGCTCCAATAAAGCTCTCCATCTGTCTTTAATTGCCGTTGTTTGCTAACAACGGAATAAGATAACAAGCTAATAAAAAGCTGACAAGGGTCATGGTGTCTGGAAAACACCACCCAGACAAATATATATAAAAATATAGAATATAATATATATAACAATATACATATAACAATCAATATACAAATATTATATATATATATCAATATACAAATATATAACAGCTAAGGCAGAGTCTCGAGGTAGCAAGTCCACTTGGCGTTTTTCATCAAAACAGTGATGCTAAAAAGTTGCTTTTCTGAAGAACCATTTGGCTTTAAAATACGATATAAACGCATGCTGATCTCCAAATCTTTCTTCCTCCACAAAAACTGACACATTGCTCAAATCTTCACTATAATAACTAAACATCCCGCCTCTTCCCCCCAATAGCAATAGCTATTTCTACACATCCAGAAATTAGGCTGAACTGTGAGCTTATTTGTCATGGCATAATTTTTGCGAGTTTACCATTGATTTTCAAAAATCAAACAATGTATAACATAATTACAAACAATATACATAACATTTAAACTAAGTGAGTCATGTCAGTGGCCCTTTAATGCTGATGAGGTGTGTTTGCCTCATCAACTGTCTCCACTTTATCCACTATCCACTTTTCGTACACACTGTAAAACTGCATTTGTCAAACAGAATTGATGCAATCTATCTCACATAACGTAACAATAAGGAATAGGACAGAACACAAACACTAGCGCCACTAGCATAGCTTTGTGAGCAACAGTGCTAACATTACGGTCAGATTTTAAGCGCAACATAGTGCTAGGTTAGCCAGTGTGCTGAGCAAAACAAACTTTCTGCTCACGCATCTGTAGATACCCTTCAGATAGTTGGCAGAGGCACAGGCTGCATTTTATGATGTGTAGCAAAGCCTGTTATTAAAAAAGCGGCGGCCATATACATGCTGCACATGCTGCACATGCACATGCACATGCTGCCTTCCTTGTGGACATAGTCCACAAGGAAGGCGCGTTTTTCTTCATGATGTCATGAAAAGCCATTAACTTCAAAAGAGAGGGTTTGAGCGCCTCTTCTCTCAAAAGTGGGTCAAGCGAGTGAGAGATGAGAAACAGTCTGTAGGGACACACATTACTGTTAAAACTACTGTGCTACTGTTTAAAAACGTCAAAAAAGTCACTTTTACATTTTTATTTGCCAATTTTACACTAACTTTTCTTGCTCTTATTGTGCAGGTGATGTTTGAGACTTACCAGTTTGCAGGAGTCTACATCGCCATTCAAGCCGTGCTGACGCTGTACGCTCAAGGTGGGGCCTTTGGGTTAATTGCGAGTATTTAACAAGCACATGTCAGACTTGTTTTAAGTAGTCCACCTGGTGTGCTAAAGTAGTTATTCTGTGGTGTAAAACAAAACAAAACACGTACAACAATAGAAGTGTCATTTTGTGTGTGTGAACAGGCCTTCTGACCGGCGTGGTGGTAGACTCTGGTGATGGCGTGACACACATTTGCCCAGTGTATGAGGGCTTTAGCCTGCCCCACCTGACCAGACGCCTGGATATTGCCGGCCGGGACATTACCCGCTACCTCATCAAGGTGTCTACTCATTAAAAAATATATTATAATCAGAATTTTACTGTACAATTGCGTATGAAAGCTGCTTTTTCGGACTTCCATGCGTTGTGCAGTTGCTGCTGCTGAGAGGTTACGCCTTCAACCACTCTGCAGACTTTGAGACGGTGCGCATGATGAAGGAGAAGCTGTGCTACGTGGGCTACAACATCGAGCAGGAGCAGAAGCTGGCACTGGAGACCACCGTGCTGGTGGAGTCCTACACGGTAAAAAGCCTCACACTGTAGACCTTCTGTTGTTGATACATGGTAAATAATAGTGATGAAACTGGAGGATGCCTTAAGGGACCCCTTTGGGTGGTATGATTTTGCTGGTGACTCATTTGGGCTGAAAAATGATACAAATATTGCTAAATTACACCAGAAACACAAGCTTGAAACTTGATTTGACAGCACAGAACCCATCCAAAACAGCCATTCATGCTAATAAACAGGGCAATTATTAATGTGTTTAACTGTGTTTTTGTGTGCTGGCCGTTTTTATTTATACCAACAGCAAATTTGTAGCATACTGGGGATTTTTGGTGTTTACCCTTTGATGAAAAATGGTCTCCTCTCTTTGCTATGTCTGCTCAAAAGCACCAGCGCCATGCAAAGATGACATGGGTTGTTATTCACAAGTCCACGCTGGTCAACATTTGCGTTAGAAAATATGTTGCTTTTGTTTTTTTTTACTGCAAATAAGGGGATATCAGGTCTTTCCACCAGAGTTTGAGTGGGGGATGTAAAGACAGCACTGTGGGACACTTTTTTTTTTTTTACCAGCCTTTTAGGATGTGTCACGTCGATGTTGTCAAGCTGACCGGTAGCTGTGCTCCTCCGCAGTAACAGAGCTTTTTTTCTTGAAAGTTAAAATGTGGACAACTATTAAAACTGGATGTTGCCTGGAAAGAAGACCAAAATATGGGGGTTAGTTAGCAGCCTGTGCTGCTGAACAACTTCACATTCAAACATCTGGTTCGAAGTGGGGGGGGCCAGCCTTGCTTTTCTTTCCGACCCCCCCATTTTTTCCCCTCACATGCAGAGGGAACCACAGAATCCAAACGCAGCTTCCCGCAGTCTGCGTCGCTTGCACGCCCTGGCGAGCTGCTGTTGTGTCTCTGAGCTCACTGTGACCGTGTATGTTTGGGTTCATGCCGGCGCGCTAGCGTAAGCGGCCGTGCGAAACAAGGAGGGCAATGTGAGTGCGGCCGCGGGACCTTGGACTGAGCGTGACATTATTTCCTGTTGCAGCCACTTCGCGGCCGTGGCAGGGATCCACTTCCTCTCGGTGCTAACATCTGAATGAAACCTTTTTGTACTCTCACACACGCATGCTGTCTGTCTATTTTGAACAAAAAAAAACTCTTTAAAGCTGACATTCTTTATCTCATGTGCTTTAAACCTGGCTGCTTTTTTTCCATTCCCTTTTCATCTTCAACTTCCCATGTGTCTCTAGCTGCCAGATGGCCGTGTGATCAAGGTGGGCGGAGAGCGCTTTGAGGCCCCCGAGGCTCTGTTCCAGCCCCACCTCATCAACGTGGAGGGCGTCGGCGTGGCCGAGCTGCTCTTCAACACCATTCAGGCGGCTGACATCGACACAAGGTGAGCGCCACGCCGTCTGGTCATCGAAAGTTCACAATACAAATAATGCTAGAATAAAAACCATCACGACTACATTGGATGTGAAGATAAGACTATCATGTCTCACTCTTTGCCTGTTATGATGGCCAGGCCTGAGTTCTACAAACACATCGTGCTCTCGGGCGGTTCCACCATGTATCCCGGTCTGCCCTCACGGCTGGAGAGGGAACTCAAGCAGCTGTACCTTGAGCGTGTGCTGAAGGGAGATGTGGACAAGCTCTCGGTGAGAAACCATAGTCATGCTTACACCAATGCAGAACATCCGTTTACTTCATTGAAATTGAAACTATCAGTCTGTAGTGTTAGTTTTCCCAACACTGTTCACCTCATCTTACCTCGTGAAGGCACAATACAGTACATTGAATGCGCTTCTGGCTGGTGAAGTGTAGCACATTGCCACCAGGTGGTGCCAGCGTTTTATATTGTTTTTGTTATATATATATTTTTTCAGATAATGGCGTATTTAGTGGTTATCAGGAGGTTTTGTCAGTCATCAAAACCAGAAATCTGTACGACTAACCTGTTTGTTGTGATGGTACTCTATTTTAAGTTGTCTAATTTAGGGTTAGACCTTGTGATAGCTGCATTTAGAGCACACAAATTACAGTTTCAAGGTCAAACATAACCTCTTTTGTTTGGATTTTGAAACACTTTTTCCTCATAGGAAGTAACAATAAAATTAACTGTTCCAGGCTCAAACTGTCACCGTAAACAGGCAATGTTTTAAGTGATAACTTATGAATCGAATGACTAAAGTCCTAATGCAGAAAATTGTCATGCATGCGACACGTATCATTACACTCCCTGTGTTGTTCTGCCCTAAGCACTCCCAATAGAGGCTGGTCTTTTTGGTCTAAGTGGAGGGGTTAGTAGAAGACCTGGGTTTTAATTTCCGCTTGCACATCGCTGTGTGGAGTTTCCATGTTTTCCCCGTGTGTGTGTGAGTCTTCTCCCGGTATCCAGTTTCCTCCCACATTCCAAAAACATGCATTTTAGGTTAAATGGGAACTCTTAAATTGTCCAAATCTACGAATGTGAGTGTGAATGTTTGTCCAAATGTGCCCTCGGCTGGCGACGAGTCCAGGCTGTACCCCGCCTTTCGCCCAAAGTCAGCTGGGATAGGCTCCAGCATATCCCTCCGACCTTTGCAAGGATAAGTGGCATAGAAATGGATAGATGGGTGGTTTAAAAGAAAAAAAAAAAAAAAAAAAAATAAAGAAATAAAAAAAAATGATAAAAAAAAAAACTACAAAAAAAAAAAAAAAATTATAAAAAAAATGTAGGCAAATTCCGAATTGTGTGACTTCAGGGGCTTGTACATAATGCATATTGAAGACGGCGGAGAGTGGTGACTGTTCTCTGCTTGCTTTCAACTTTGTTCAAATGGAATTGCTCCAAGAAAACATTCCCCACGGGAGAAATAACCATTTAAAGATTTTTTCTTTTAAGGCGCCCCGTTTGGTCCGGCGGCCCGTCTGATCTTCCACATCAATCGTGCACCCTCGCTGCCTCTACGTGCACTTTCACATCACAAAGCTACAAGCTTGTTTTATGCAGCCGTGTTTAGTCAGTCACCATTCTCCTATTAAAACATGAATTAACTTACACACTTTTTATATCCCACTTTTCCCTTTGAGAGCCTCTCTGCTTGTTTTTCTGCAGCCTTTTCTACATACGAAAGTATTTAACCCGCCCCTACATCTGACTATCGGCTCGACACAGACGACATAGCAGAACGCTAGTGAACACAGAACAGCATTTAGTGACTAATGAGCCAGATATTTTTCTCCTGAGTCTGCGGATATTTTTGTTAGCTCGTAAACGACGTGCCCTTGTCGCTCTTTGTGCGTGTGGCTAGTGGCCGACTGTTTGTGGCACTTATTCACGTGAATGTTCCATTTTGTAGTATATTTCACCATTAGAAATAAGTGTGAGAGGTGCTACAATTGTGTATTGGATGTGTGTTGTCCAAAATCTGGAATTTAAAAGTGTGTTCGGAAAGTCTGACGCTGTTGTGTGCTTTAAATGCTAATGAGCTGTGTTTGACCACGCCTGTCTCCGACTGTGTGTGTGCGTGTACGAAATGATCACACCTAAAGCTTCCTCGTCGGTAGCTGACTGACAGATAGTTAGCAGAGCCACAAGTTGGCATTTTAAAGGGCTGTCCACACGGAAACGTTTGCAGGTCAAAATGAAAAAGTATTTCATCGTTTCAGATCTTTCATGCAAAAGAAAACAGCAGTTCCGTGTGCCTTGAAACAGTGAGTGGGAAAATCTGAAAATGCCGGCTTGTCGTTGCCGTGTAGACAACCAAGCCGCTTCTTTTCAAAAACAATGACGTCACGAGACAAGCCGACACACCAACATATTTGAATATTTTGGGATATGACTCACCTCAGTCAACAACATTCTCCTGATATTTTGTTGTCTTACACTCCTAAATACCTCACAGAAGTAATTCTACTTAATCGTTGTTGACAGACTTAGGCGTTTGTTCTTCTTCTATAGTTTGCTGTGTCATGTGGTTCAGTTTGCATGTCTGTTTACAGCGACCCACGTAGCTGCGCCTTGTGTGTTGTATCGGTTTTACCCAGTGATCCGTTCCAGTCTGGACACTTACTAAATCCCTCAGTGTGAGTGCAGTTTTTTTTCCCAAACTGCCGAAAGAAACTTTACTTGTGGACAGCGCCTTAGAATTGTTAGTGAAAAATAGTGTGTGCGCGTCAAAGATATAGTTAGAACCCTTAACTCATTAAAAAGTCATTGTTGAGGCTTATTTTGGAATATGTGTAGCAATAGAAGCTAAAGAAAACGCAAAAGACTACAAATTAACACATGGATGATAAAATCGGTGGGCTGATATTGGCATAAAAATGTAATTTTGGATAATATCCGTTTTTTTCCCCTACAATGAAAACCGATATCTAGGGATTCATCGGGCGATTTCCGTGAAAACTCATAAAATCAGAAAATTCCCCCCAAAAAGTGTCACCATGCAGTGATATTGTGTTCTCTTCAAAAAGTAAGATAATAAAGTGGATTTCTTCAATCTTTTTTCATATATCATATAGCCAGTGACAGGCGTGCAGCCAGAAATTCTGGGTCCCAAAAAAAACACTTTGAGATTTGGACAATATTGGCATATCGGCAAAAAAGCCAGAACCGGACATCCCTTCTCGTGAGGGATGCTGAAGTCTCCCGTGATGACAGTTAAAATTCTAAAATGATGGCATATTTGTGTCCCTCTACGTTCATATTGTCCGCAAGGAAGTGGCTGAGGAACATTTCTGGCGTGTCCTTATATGAACTTCCTGTTCTTCCTGTCCCCCACCATCTCTTGTAGAAATTTAAGATCCGCATCGAGGATCCTCCTAGGCGAAAGCACATGGTGTTCCTGGGCGGGGCCGTACTCGCCGACATCATGAAGGACAAGGACAACTTCTGGCTGACCCGCGAGGAGTACCAGGAGAAGGGTGTCCGCGTGCTGCAAAAACTCGGCGTCACCGTCAGATAAAGCGCACCCGACACACGCACACACATAACATGATGACACAACACAGCACAGCGCAACAAACACACATACACACGCAAACAATTCCCCCTCATAAGAGAATATATCTATTTATCCTTCTTCTTTGGGCTTGCGGCGCTCCTCAAATATCAGAGGACATCCAGCCATCACCTTTGTGCTTTCCTTTTCCTCCACTTCTTCCTCCTCTCCTGGGTCACACTTCTCCTCCTCATGCCCTGAGAATCACTTCCATCTTTGCACAGCTCCTCCCCCAGTCAGAGTTAGCAAGAAACAACAAATCAGCGTAAAAAAGCTAGGGGCGGGGCTGCAAAGCCTAGAAGCGCCTTGTACCTGTACGCGTCTTTGATATCACAATCAGGGTCCGCCTGCAAACACCACAAGCTTTCAGCATCTGTCAGCGACGACTAATCACATTTTTACGTCTGTTTTTATAAGTCACTTTTCTTTTCTGGGAGAGGGATTTCTTTTTTTATTTTTTTGTTATTTGTTGCATATATGATTTGATTTCTTTTTGTTGCTGTGCACAACTACCATTGCAAATGGAGTGTATTGTGGTAACAGAAGTTTCTCCATGTTTTTATGAAGACTTAATTCCTGAAAGGGGCACAAAAAGAAGAAATAAAATGCGAAAAATTCCCCCTAAAACTTGATATGGGATTGTGTGATGGTACTTTCCGGTGCGGGGATGTTTGTTTTGCCTTTTCAGCTGTTCAAATCGAATGATGTCTGTTGTGTGGATCCTCCATATGCGGCCAATCACAGAAGGGCACTTGATTGGATAATAACGGGCACCCAAACTTGAGAGATTTAAGTTGTCCAGTCTTTCAGTCCCCTAGCAGGCCAGCATGATGAATACTGGAGGCACTTCATTTTTTTTATTTTGGAGTAAAATGTGTATATTTCTTTTTTTCCTCTTTCTGTGGACGTCTTATCCAGTGCCAAGTGCAGTTCGTTGTTAACTGGAGCTCATCTTTTATGTCTGGCTCTCCTTTTGTCACGGTTTTTGTTTTTATTTTGTTGTTCATAGCATAACTGCCTAACGCTGATTTAAATAAAAGTGATTTATAAGGATGCCTGGGTCGTCGCTTCTGTCGGGACCTTTGAATGAAGATTTTGGCAGCCTGGGCTCACGCTGCTGTAGGATGGCGGTTTTAATTTTGTTGGACAACATTTAAGGCACATTATTTCTTCTTCTAATGATGGTTTTGGTAATGGTTTAATTTTATTTGAACATGCATGTCAATGACATTGGAATACATCACTTAATACAATTAAACAATGGACAGTTCCACATGTTGAAAAGGAGTAGGAAGAGGCAAAGCTTATTAAATCCTACCCTCGTAGGTTTTCCCCTATTTCAATAAATGTGTAGACTTCCTGCAGTTACTAAGTTTGAATGCATAATGTGAGAGAGTGTTAAATAGTAGTCAATGTCCTTATCGCAAATAACTTACATTGCAGTCCTGATGAATGATGCTTGGTAAAATATGCCACAACCACCTGGCATCTTCTACTAATACTGGTCACACACTACTGTGGGACAGCAGCGTTATTGTTTTTCAGCCATTTTCAGCACATTTTCCTTTTTATATGAGCCTCGGCAGCATGTGGAAGAACCACAACCGCCTGGTACCTCCTACTCATACTGGTCACACTGCTATGGGATGGCAGTCCACTCAGTGTAGTCTGTCAGACATAGTGTTTGGTGTGTATAGAACACGACGCGTTTATTTGGATCATATACAAATGTGTGTTACAGTGGTGTGAAAAGCTGGGCGAAAACAACCTGCATGGCAGAGTTCCAATACCAAACCCACCGCTGAACAAAAAGAACATAAAGGCTCGTCTCAAATTTGCCAAAAACTTTTTGGATGATCCCCAAGACTGTTGGGAAAATACTCTGTGGTCTGACGAGACAATAGTTGAACTTTTTGGAAGGTGTGTGTGCCATTACATCTGGTGTAAAAGTAATGCCGTGTTTCAGAAAAAGCTAACAGCAAAATGTGATGGTTTGAGGCTGTTCAGCTGCTTCAGCACCTGGAAGACTTGCTGTGATAAATAGAAGTGTGAATTCTGCTGGTTACCAAAAAATCCAGAAGGAGAATGTCCGGCCATCTGTTGGTGACCTCAAGCTGAAACCAACTTGGGTTCTGCAGCAGGACAATGACCCAAAACACACCAGCAAGTCCACCTCTGAATGGCTAAAGAAAAAAAATGAAGAGTTTGGAGTGACCTAGTCAAAGTCCTGACCTGAATCCTATGGAGATGCTGTGGCATGACCTTAAAAAGGTGCTTCAAGCTGGAAAAGCCTCAAATGTGGCTGAATGACAACAATTCTGCAAAGAGGAGTGGGCCAAAATTTCTCCACGATGCTGTAAGAGACTCATTGTAAGTTATGGCAAAAGCTTGATTGCACTTGTTGCTGGTAAAGGTGACCTAACCACTCATTAGGTTTAGGGAGCAGTCACTTTTACACAATCACTACAGCCTGGCACCTCCACATGGTGGACACATTGCTGTGGGATGGCAATCTACACAGGGTAGTCCTGCCTGACCTTTTTTGTGTCAAACTTAGGTCACAATTGTATATAGGTCATTGTATTTGTTTAATTACCCGTGCATATTAATGCAAATGAGTTACTGTAACTTTTTTTGGACCTGTTTGTTTTAATTAACATGTTCATTCTTCTTTTAAATGAACATTTTAAATATTCTGAAGGAAGTGGAAGAACCATAAACAGCCTGGCCCCACCGCCTCATTCTGGCCACACAATACTGCTCGACCTCGAGTTGAAATAATCCACCAAACAGACAATCTACTCATTGTAAGCCAGACGACTGAAGTGAAGATGTTTAAACGGACGAGGAAGAGAAAATAGATCAGTGGCAGAAGACTGGCGCCACCAGAGGAAGAGGTTCTCTTTCCTATGCCTGAAATAAATTATGAAAAAAAGTTTCATTTTAATCCCTCGACTCCTTCCACTTCCCCTCCGACCCTGAACTCTTACCTCCGAGGGGCCGTTTGAAGTTCCTCTGACACAATCTAGAGGAAGTTGCAGTAAAAGGGAAGGTCATTTGCTCCAGATCTGTTTATATTAGATGATTTATATTTGTGTATAATTGTAATTCAGAGACATTTCACCCAAGAGAGAAAAGACATTTTTGCTCTGAGACCAAATGTTGTAACTTTTCATGAACTCATGATAGGCTGCATGGTTTGGCCTAGGATTTTTAGAGGATTTTTTTTAAGAGACAAGACTTTTAGTCTTTTAGGAGGACTCCTTCCGGCCTGGGAGCACAAATGTGAATCACTGAGAGCGCAAAACAGGCCTGTAGTGTCCACACAGTGAAAAACAAAAACGCCCAAACATACAAGTAATGCGAGGGAGGAGAAACATTTTTTCGATTGCAATTTCACGGAAAAATTGCATGTGTGAATAAAGCTCAGGACTCCAAAGTCTATTAAACTGCTACTCAATGCACACTTGTGTTTTTTAGAATTCTAATATTTGCTGTTTTTTTTTCATATTTTGACAAAAAAATGCATGGCTTTAAAAGAGTTAAAACTTTGACCAGAAGACTCCACACTTACATTTAAAGGCTTGAAATATACTGTGTGTGTTGTATTCCATTGTTTAATGACGTCACAGCTAAGAACAAACGCTATTGGTTTATAAATATAGTCACTTGAATTATCCTTTTTTTTTTTTTTTTTTTTTTTTTTTTACCTCGGACGGCATTTTTTTTTACATTCGACGACCAAAAACAGATACGTTCACACGATAAACGGTCGTTTTGTCCAACCCGGTTGGTTCGATGACGCCACTCACTGCTCGAATGTTATTGGTTGTGACGAGTCACATGACTTTCGGAAGGCTGAACGCCGGGAACGTCAAAAATAGTGACGACTGTCTGGCCAAGTAGTTTAATACAAAAACTTGCTTATTCACCTATTCCGAAAGTGGCAACCAGTGAAATTTAAGAATTTACGAGTAAAAGTGGAAAGTTCTGTTTTTGGGAAAGCAATGACGTCAACTTCAAGCTGAAGACGCCTACCACTAATCACTGGTGAGTAAGTTTGACCCAAAATGGCAGCGGAGCAGACTTTGTAGACGATAACACGACTTTCAAGTGGGATACTGGTCATAAATAACTTGCTAGCAGAAAAAATGCCTCATTGTAGACAGTAGACAATTTGAGTGGATATTATTGCACTGCACATAGGCTACTGTTATTGCAGGAATACCGCTTTTCTGGTAGCAACTAGCATTAGCATGTAGCAATAGCAAACGCTCATTGACAATTATAGCTATTTATAGATTATTTAGAGTATTAATATGGGATCACTGGAGTGCCAAAATTGGGAGGATATGCATATGGAAACAAAGAGAATCAATAATACAAAAATATATATTACATATTTTTCCATTTTGTCATTTGTGGTTTTTAAGGTTTTTTTATTTGTTGATTTTCCTGTTTTGTCGTTTCCATTTGCTGTTCCATCCATCATCTATGTTCTATGCCGCTTATTCTCATTAGTGTCCCGGGGGTGTGCTGGAGCCTATCACAGCTGACTTCTGGCGAGAGGCAGGCTACACCCCGGACTGGTCGCCAGAGAATCGCATCATTTGCTTTTCCCCTCATTGCATTTACAGGATGGCTGATGCTAACTGGTAAAAATGATGACGATACATTGAGGACGGGTCCTTCTGACAGGGTGACTAGTCCCATCCAGGCTGTTAGCCGCTTCTCTCTTCAGCTTCGATATGGACGCCATCATGTAAGATGTTTGTTCAAAGTATGTGCATGGTGGCGCAATAGCGATGCTAATTCCTGTCCGTCACCTGCTTCCAGTCACCCGCGCTAAGAGCTACATTTAAACATAGCTACTACATAGTCACTGCAAGCAGGAACCAGGTGTGATCAGGTATTGACTAGTCACCCTGGCAGAAGGCTGTGGGCGGGTACATGTTTTGTCATTGCTTTCACCGGCTAGCGTCAGCCATCCGGCGCAATCAGGAAAAGCAATTCGAAAAGAAAAAACAAAGACAACACAGAAAAATAAATGACTCGATGGAATTAGAACATTTGTATATTTTTGTATTATCGCTTCTCTTTATATTTCCACACGTATTTCCTTTTAATTTTGGCAGTTCTGTGATTCCATATATTAATAGTACTATCTGTCTGCTACTAGTACTAGTTGTGAGTTAACATCGCAATATTTGTGTACATTAGGTACACTTGCTCAAAATATTCAGTGTCGTATTAATGCCACCCAATAATGAAACTGTAGTCTAGCCTTTTGCCACATTTTGTATTCTGAACAGTTGTATTTATTGTTTTAACGTCACATGGCTACACTGTTTACTATTATAATGTTTTAGTGTTATTTTTGTTGGATTTATGTGTATGAAGGGGTAATGCAATGTAGTATGATTGCATTATTGGTGTTTTGAATTGTCGTGATTGTTTATTTTTGTGGTTGCAACTTCAACAAATGTCCCATTTGTTGCTTAGGCCTGCAAAGTTAATTTTGAGTGTGAGAGAGGTGCTCTTTTCACAATATGTTTATTATTGTGGTGCCATTTCTAATATTTTACTCTTTATTATTCATATTTTACTATATTTACTCTTTCATAGCTACTTAAAATACGATTTGAAAAGTGTAACTGTTAATGTCCTTCAGTGTAAATGAAATGACACTTTGTGATACACTTGTAAATATTTGGTTCTATTATATGTTTTCACTTCAAATCAACCTGCAGAAACACAAAAGTGTCTGTAAAGTTTGTTTTCAAGCTGGAGCAAAGCCTATGTACGCACATGTGTGAGACAAGTGTCTCTCTGGGCCTGCCTATCTTTGGACATGAGAGCTCAGTAACCAGGCAGCCATTCCCGTAAAGTGTGCTGGGAAGTGAGCTGCTGCTGCGCACTGTGTGCTCGCAGAGGGGCCATGCTGACCCCATTACCAGAGCAGATATCTTAAATGTTTGCACATGTGGACCGTGATGCTGTTTGCAGTCGCTGAGCCGCTTAGCAAGGCCCACCAAAAGCCCTCCGGGACCGTCTTTCTCTTCTCTTTTCTCTCCAGAGTCCCCCCTCCCTTTAACCATCATTATCGCCCACATGCTTTTCCAGAGACATCCTGAGCGAAACAGCCCTCGATGGCTATCACATGTTCCTGCTGAGGAGGGGAGGCAGCTGCGGGGTGGGTGTTTGGATGCAACAAAAGATGGCGATTGTTCAGATAGAAACTTTAACTCATGAGTCTGGAACCCGGCCTGAAAACCTTTACCCCCAAAAGGTTTATAGCATTTTACAACCCATCACGTCACCTCCCTGCATGTCTATAGGAAGAATAAGTGTCAGAGGTCGCACATTTGGAAAATCGTTGTCCTAAATCTGGGGTGTCCAAACCTTTTCCACTGAGAACCACATACTGAAGAATGAAAGGGCCACTTTGATATATGATAAGAAGTTATATAAACTTCTGAAAATAAAATGCATTTCATTTTTGTGATATAAGTGAAACAGTATATTATTAGTATAAACTTTGGTCAGTGTGTTTTTTTTTCACAGTTTTGCATTTTGAAAATGTTTTCATCTTTCTGTAATTCTAATATCACCATATTCCCATAATATTTAGATTTTTTCCCAAACTCTTCTACTTCATAATAGTACACAAAAAATATAATATTTAGATTTTTTGCTACTAAAATGACATTATTTTGACAGAAAAATTGCAACTTTTTGTACATTAGAATGCTACTTTCTTACTTTCTTCTTTTGTTTTCAGCTTATCCCTTCAGTAGTCTCCCCAGCAAATCAATTGCCTCCATCTAACCATGTCTTCTGCATCATCTTCCCTCGCACCAACTACCTTCATCTCCTCTTTTATTACATTCATAAACCTCCTCTTTGGTCTTCCTCTAGGCCTCCTGCCTGGCAGCTCAAATCTCAGCATCCTTCTACCAAAATATTCACCATCTCAGTCTGGCATCTCTGAGTTTATCTTTAAAACCTCTAACATGTGCTGTCCCTCTCGTGTACCCATTCCTGATCCTGTCCATCTTGGTCACACCCAAAGCGAACCTCAGCCCCTTCATCCCTGCTACCTCCAACTCTGCCTCCTGTCTTTTCCTCAGTGGCGCTGTCTCTAGACAAAACAACATTGTTGGTCTTACCACAGTTTTGTACACCTTTCCTTTCATTGTAGCTGAAACTCTTCTATCACACATCACACCCGACACTTACATCCACCCATTCCAGCCTGCCTGCACACGCTTCTTCACCTCTTTTCCACACTCCATTGCTCTGGACTGTTTACCCTAAGTAGATCCTCCATCTTCTTTATCTCCACTCCTTGTAACCTCACTCTTCCACATGGGTCCCTCTCATTTACACACATGTACTCCGTTTTGCTGCGGCTAACCTTCATTCCTCTCCAGGGCAAACCACCACCCCTCAAGCTTCTCCTACATCTGTTCCCTGCTCTCACTACATATCACTATGTCATCTGCAAACGTCATAGTCCATGGAAATTCCTGTCTAACCTCGTCCGTCAGCCTGTCCATCACCAAAGAAAACAAGAAGGGGCTCAGAGCTGATCCCTTCACTCAGAACTCCTCTGTCACACTTACTGCACACCTCACTACTGTCTTACAGTCCTCGTACATGTCCTGCACCGCTCTAACATACTTCTCTGCCACTCCAGACTTCCTCATACAATACCACAGTTCCTCTCTGGGAACCCTGTCTTCAGCTTTGTCCAGATCTACAAAAACACAACGCAGCTACCTCTGACCCTCCCTGTACTTCTCTATCAAAATCAAATACTCCGTCTGTAGTACTCTTTTTTTGGAGGGGGGGGTTGGCATAAAACTGTACTGCTGCTCACAAATGCTCACGTGTGCCCTTAGTCTAGCTTTGAATACTCTTTCCCATAACTTTATTGTATGACTCCATCCATCCATCCAACCCACGTTACATTTTCGGGCTGTGCCAGACCGAGCCCCATGACATTGTATTGTATTGACTCATCAACTTGATTCCTCTGTAGTTGTCACAACTCTGCACATTTCCCTTGTTTTTAAAAATGGGCACCAGCACACTTCTCCATTCCTCAGGAATATTCTCACTATCTAATCCTGTTAAAACAAACCAGTCAGAAACTCTGCCACCTCTCCTAGACACGGATCAGGACCGAGTGCCTTTCCATTCTTCATTCTCTTCAATGCCCCCATCACCTCTTCCTTACTAATCTTTGCTACTTCTTAGTCCACAGCAGTCACCTCTTCTATTGTTCTTTCTTTGCCCTTCTATTGCTTTTCCTCATTCATCAACTCTTTAAAGTACTCTTCCCATCTTCCCATGACACTACTGGCACCTGTCAATACCCTTCCATCCCTATCCTTTATCACACTAACTTGCTGCATGCCCTTACCATCTCTGTCTCCCCAACCTGTATAGATCAGTCTCTCCCTTCCTGGTGTCCAACCTAGCATACAAGTCATCATAAACCCCTTGTTTGGCCTTTGCCATCTTTACTTTCACCTTATGCTGCACTCCTGTCTCCTCTTCAGTCCTCTCAGTGTCCCACTTCTTCTTAGCTAACCTCTTACTTGGTATACACTCCTGCACCTCCTCATATCCTTATTTACTTTCCTTCCAGTTCACACACCAAGTACTCTGCTACCTATCTCCCTGATCACAGTAGCTGTAGTTGTCCAATCATCCGGAAGCACCTCCTGACCACCCATCACCTGTTTCAACTCCTTCTTAAAAGTCATGCAAACTTTTTCAGCTTCCACCATGTCGTCCTCTGCTCTGCCTTAGCTGTGTCTACAAAAAATGGTATTGTGTACTATTTACATATTCAGTGTAACTCTGTCCAATGTAATATATGCCATAAATCACATACAACAACATAACATTAAAGAGTTGCACAGGAGGACACAACAGCAACACGTTAGCAACACTAGCATTGCTTTGTGAGCTACATTGCTAACATTACACACATTTTAACAGCAACATTATGCTGTTTAACGAATTTGCTAACTAAAAACACAAAGATCAAACTTACAGGATCCATGTCTGCAGCTGACTGATTGATAGTTAAGAGAGTTGGGAGCATTTTAACAGGTGTAGCAAAACCTGATTTAAAAAAACACAAAATGGTATACCCTATCCCATGGCAGATTCATCTAGATCGTGGCGGCTCAGAGGCTGTATCGTGTCAGTTCTCTCAAAAGTGGAGCAAACAAGTGGGAGAGGTGATATTTCTCTTGTTTAGCACTCAAACAGGCTGTAGGGACACATAATACTGTTAGAATATCATTAAAAAGTCCATGTGCCTTTAACTAATGTTTTGGTCCAGTTCAGCTCACCATGGTTGAGTAACTGCAGGATACGTGGAAAAATCAAGCTAACAATGCTGAAGCAGGACACCATAATGGCCCAGCAAACCTTCTTCTTGTACCAGCAAATCACAGTATTACTGGTATTTACGATTTGCTTTCCTGTTCTGGCCGACATGAATTCTATATTAAATGCCATAATAAACGTGTGAGAGGAAGTATAGCGTGGTAGTGACAATCATCAGACTGGCGTGTGCTTTCAATGTTTTCTCTCTTTTATTGGAGGCGGAAGCCAAAGACACGCATTTCACTCAGTTTTCTTACAGACCACCCCCCCCACTGGCTATCTACAAAGTACTTCCTGTTCCTTCTCAAAATCAAGAGCTACATCCATCGTACATGTTAGAAAGTTATTAAAAAAAATAGAAATAAAAATGTACAACATACACTTGATATATATAATATAGTTTTTGCTCTTATTTTTTTTTACAGAGGTAAAAATACTAGGCGTAAAAAATGGGTCTAATTCAATACAGGGAGTCATTTTTTTTAGTAATTTAAATACACAACGTGGAGAGGTTCAGGCACTTGTAAATTGGCTCTGAAAGGACACACAAACACCAGACGAGAGGAAAATGAACACAAAGACACACTTTCCAATCTGATTGTCTCTCTCGCTGATAAATGATGCCAATGAAGTCAATGGGAGTCAACTGGATGTAACGACGTCTTCATTTCATTCCGACAGACTCAGTGGATGCAGGATCAGGAGACGGGGAAAGGGCTGTGGTGTAAACACACGCACACATGCCAAAAACATACACAAAGTGGCACACAGGACAGGATGTGTGAGACGGACGCAACCAGAGAAGGAAAAAGGACATCCTCCGGCATTCTGAATTTTGACTACAGTAAGTGACATTTCCTTGGCACAACAATCAGGTTGGGAGGTTTATTTCCCGGACTTCAGCTGTTTGTTCAGGGAAAAAAAACACCTTTGTCCTTTCCGAAAGGGATGCTATAAATGTATTTTTAAAAATGTAAATATATATTTCAATAAATCACAGATCAAACAGTTCCACCACACTGTCTTTAGTACTTAAACATTATAAACCACAATATGGTGTAAAATGAACTATACAGGAATATTTATTTTTGGGCCAACCATGACAACATGAAGCTAGCATCGTTTAGCATATCGCTTAGTGTGGCCGTTTGGATTTAGGTTAGGGTTGATAAGTACTTAGCGATATTATTTTTGTTGCTGTTTTTCAAAGTTAACGAAAAATGAAATCAAATGCGTGTGGTGCATACATTTGCGTTTATTTTTAACGTATAGAAAAACAATGCAAACACTTAACTTATGTCGCGATCTCCTGACTGCTGGCCAGTCCGGGCTTAAAACACACTCCACTAGAGTAGGCTTCAAACATAGCAGCCGATTGTATGTCGCAAGTCTTACTGAGAGCTTATTTTTTCACATTGAAATCGATACCCAACCAAGTTTACTTGACTGATTGCTTTTAGCGGTATAGCCAAGCTTATTATGCATTCTACGGACATCTTCATTTGGGGGACATTTGGGGCGTCTTAAGCTCTGGTTTGTTAAGGCAAGACTGGCAGCGATGCTAACTTTGACGTGCACTGGTGAAAATAATGTGCTGAAATCCACCAGGAATTCCAAAAATGGCAGGTTTCCAGATTTTGGTGATTGTTTGAGGCCCCGTCTGGAATAGTAATTGGAAAAGAGCATGGGGGCCCCGTCTTGTTCTTGACACACCAGCATCTTTTTTTCTGGCTAAATAAATAGTAGTTTCAAAAACAAAACTCTTTGGGATGTTGGATTAGGAGGATGTCAATATCGCTTGACTCACACGTGAACTTTACTTGGTTCATCCATTCACCCACGCATGCAAAGAGGTGTAGTGTCTTCATTGAAAGTGGGAGGTGAAACTGGAATAGAAACAAAGAATAGAACCAAGAGAAAATAATTCAAGTTCTTTGATACCAAGTCAGTGTACAAAGTATAAAGTACCTGCATATGTGATACATATGGGACAGCTATAAAACAAAACTAACAAAATGGCCCCTTGAAAAAGAGCCCTCGCTCATTCTCTCACCAAAACGGCGCAGTACAATTGCCGGGTGGAGAGACGAGAGAAGTGTCTGCCATTAGGAGGAGCTTATCTTCCCAGGCCGCTTACAAAATGCACCAACTGTTTTTAGATTTTTTTGGCTTATTTCAGTTTCAGGAATTTTTAGAGACACAAATGCAGCAGAGCCATGGTCCCTCCACCTTCGTCCCCAGTCATTCCCTGTGCTTGCGTTGGATTATGGTATTTTCAGTCCCTCCAAAGGGCTTCCGGACTAGGAGGCTCAGCTCAGGGCCTTGTGTCGACCTCCGCAACAGCCACAAGCCAGCCCTGCCCGGTGGCAAGCGTGGAGGGGCGGATAAAGGCAGAGGCAGGGTGCCACCAGGGACAAGCCCAACAGGGCTAACCAACGGGTGCCCAACCTTCCACCCTCACCCCCATCACAGGTGCAGGGATCCGAGTAGTCCCCTTCCGGGTCGGACATGCAGTGGTAAAGCATGGTGTCGGCCAGCCACATGCAGCTGACTCGCTGGATGCACCCTCGCACAGGGTCTGGAGCATCCTGGCACCGGCCTCGCCTGTTTTCAGAGATATAAAAGCCTTCGCCACAGTGCTCGCAGTGAGCCCGCTCCAGGCCATCCTGCTTGCGTCCCTTCCCACTGTTGGTGAATGGAGAGGAGCTTGGCAGGAAGGAACGAGGCTGGGTGGAGACCACAGAGAAGCCTTGGCGATATGACCCGCCGTGGCCCTTACTAGGGAAGGGTCCAAGGGCTGGGTCAGAATCTGAGGGCGACAGGGCCGGCGCCAGGGGATAGGTGTAGTCGTGCTTCTGTGCCTCCGTTTTGGCAAAATGCACATAGGATTCGGAGTCTTCCATTTGGATGAACTTGTCGCGCACCGTGGCGTGGCGGTAGTCCTCATAGCCAGTGAGCCAGGAGCGCTCTGATGGCCGCATCTGCAAACGATCGCTGGCTCGCTCCCAGATGCGCTCACGCGGGTTGATGCGGACGATTTCCTCATCCTCTTGGAAGGTGACATGGGGAAGCCGAGACAGAGGCTGGAGGGTGGCAGAATATAACGTAACACAGCTAGACAACAATCAGACGGTGAATGGCTCTGACAAGACTAAACAGACCTGGTCCAATAAGTAGTGGTCTGAGAGCCGGTACGTGTCGTGGAGGTTGTGTCGATATCCCAGCATGCACCTGTGTCTCTGCGAATGAGGCGAGGACTCTAGCGGCTGCAGGCAGCCCTCCAGCTTCTGAGAAGAGTTGGACGAGCTGTCGGTGGCATTCTGGGGACGAAAAAAAACAGGATGCGTCTGAAAGCCGCGTTGTCATTGGACACAACAAACGGTCGCTAGGAAGGGACGCTGCTATTGGACAAACAAAAACAGGAAACATTGGCTCCCTTCTGATTGGGGAAAAACAGGAAAGGGGAGCTTTGTTTTTCAGCCGTTGGCTTCCTCATTTGGAGTGGGTGCAAAGCTGAACAGCATCGGCCTTCAAAGTTTAGCATTGGATTGGGTAAAGCATCGGATTTATTGTTTTTTTTAAAATCTTTTCAGATCATATTGTTCTAAGTGAACCAATATCGTCCTTGAATGTTATCGCACCCAAGAATCGTGATACAAATAGAATCGTTAATAAAACGAATGGTTACACCCGGTCACACCCTGGTCCCATGGTTATAGAGTCTAAGGGTGTTTCTCATTCTTAGAATCCTATTAGTCCCCTATAATGTTACATTTCAGTTCACACCTCTTAGTCCATCTGACAAAGCTCATTTTCAGCTGAGTGTAGGGGTGATTGAGTCAAAACAATAGAAAAAAAACATAAGATAAAAAGGGCAAATCCTTTAAAAAAAAAAAAAAAAAACACTTTACAGAAGCTTTGGCTGGGAATAACACCTGTAAAACCCAGTTCTCTAGGGTTCTGTTCCATGCTAGAAGCTCTCTAGAAAATTCCCCACGGCAGGGGTCACCAACCTGCAGGTGGCGGCCCGGCACCGACTATGTGGATTGTGCTGCCAAAAACATTCCGATGCATCAGAAAAAATTACACACGTTTTTAATAATTGTATTGTGTTATTACCGGGGGTTACCCTCAAAGAACACCCTCGAATAATTAAAATGCCCAGAAAAATCCCACGTTTGACTAATATGTTTGTATGTATGTCTAGTCGCCAACTTAGGCTTTGCGGGCTCTCTCCTCCCCCTCTAAAGCTTCCTACAAAGATTGAGTTTGACTTCTCTGATCTTGGAACTATTACATTAGAGTCAGCTACAATAACTGACAACGAACAAAGCGAACATGCTCAATTCATAGAACACAAACCATGCCAAATTCCTATATTATGCATGACACACTTATTAAAAGCATTCAAATTGTGAATATAATATGTAGGCACTCACCACTAATGAGTGATTATGAGGATGAAATTTGCTGTGCAGCATAATGATGGAGACATGTTTCAGCACAGTGCAAGCTGACACTTTAAACTTTGCTTCTGATTTCATTTTTTTCTCTATGTAGTGAACCGTGCTTTCATTTACTCCATAATGGCGACTTATGGCGGCAATGGTTACAGATGTGCATCTTATTACGCATCTTGCTACTTTCCTGTGGATGTGGCGCCACCAGCAGGAACCTTAAGATACAAATGAAACCGCTCAGCCATTCAAACCTCATATCAACATGTACTACATTCTGTATGGTTATGTGCTTATGTATTATGCTGCCATTACCGACCTGGAGTGAATAAGACAGTGAAGAGACAATGCACAAATGTGTGCATTCTTCTATTCCGCTGCGGCCAGATAGAGCCCACGTGATCACAACAACACCAAGTGCTAATGTGTTTAAAAGCATGAAGTAGGAGTGATGTTGGCTGTGTGTGTTTTTTTGTTAAAGTCTGAAAAGATGTTGCATCTGACTGCAAAACTTGTCATGTGCAAGTTTCTCGTGGTGCTGCGGAACCGGGAAACTTTAATACAACCAAACAAGCAGCGTTACATGGAAAACTACCATGTGATGGCAAGAAGTCATTAGTTGTAACGAAAAATATGACCAGCCCCTGTCGGTGGTGAGTTAAGTCGGGTTTAAACATTTAATTGAGCACATTGAACCTCGCTATATTATGCCTAGCCTCCGCTACATTGTGGCTAAAACTATACCCCAGATACTTAAAGAAGTAAATGACTTTGTTCTTCTCATACTTACTATTGCCGATTATTGCCCTCTGTTTTGGTAATATCACTTACATAGCCTTTTTTAACATTCCACATTACAAAACAAGCAATAAAAGTTAGTATGATCGGTGCTGATATCGGATCAATATTGGTATAAGGCAGCAATGTCGGTATCGGATCGGAAGTGAAAACGTTCTATCAGGACACACTTAATGTGGATAACGGGGAAACAAGATAGCCAAATTCAGTTGAATTTGACAGCAGATGCTTTGAAATAAATGTTTTGTCACCTCCAGGCATGTGAATGTGCTAAATCCCTGAGTCCATCATTTTGGTTTAAAGTTAAATAGAATTTTTGAGAACTTTCCACAGTGGCATTGAAAACGTTGTTGCTTGGCGCATCTTATTACTTGTATAAGAAGGGGTTTTCGGTGCTGGCCATTACCAAATCAAGACTGAGACTTGGCAAGATGGATGATAGAAACACTTGCTCACCGGGAAACCTGCTGAGAAAGCAGTCATGGCAACTCCAGTCAACCAAAATTCACTGCAACAGCGCCTTAAGTGTTGACATGTTTACATGTTAAGTTCACTTTCCTTGTTCTCTCTGCACATGTTCCATTGAAGCTCAACTTGTTGCACCTTGTGCACACACGTCACCCGTATCCTGTCCCCTTTCCACTTAAAGGCTCTCAGGGCGCTGCTCCAAGTCAAATCTTGGCCAGACACCACACACAGTCTGGCCACGGATTGCTCGGTCAGATCGATTTCAGACAGGCACACTGGAGGTCAGCCTCTGCTGTCGGTGCAGAGGGGTCTTGCAGTGTCCCAGCTGATGGGCCCGTGTTTGTGGATTGTGTTTGGTTTGGCAGAATTGCATTTGGATGTCTTTGTAAGGCCATTTAATGACTTATTAATGTAGGCATATAAAGTAGCAGGATGTGTCTGACTTACAGCACCATGAAAAAGTATTTGGCTTCCTAAGACTGTTGCACAGTACTGTACATATGCAGTAAAAATGTTCTGAGTCCAACTTTGTTTTTTTAAATCTTGGTTAATAGTTGGACATGAGAGATAAACAAAAGCACAGAAACTAAGATTTAAGGCCAGGTCAGCTTTTCTAAAGTAAAGTTCAACATAGTTTATCCCAACATTTTCTGGAATCTTTGCACAACTTTTTTTTACTCCGTGTGTGTTATTGGGCAAGACACTAAACCCAAACATAACTCAATGTAAAAACACACAATGAAACATTTTTAATCAAAATTGAGGTAATGTAACCTTCAGCAAAGACCAATCAATCATAATTAAATCCTACGGCTTATGAAAATTTTGATTGGCAAAAATGTCAGGTAAGTTTCAGTAGTTTTTGCAAAAATCACTAACAAAAACAAATTGTTGGTTAAGGCAAACTCTGCTGAGGTAACATGGATGAGTAGGTACTTAGGTAGATTCCATTTTACTTGCTTGACTGGTGCAATATGTTCCTAAGAAAAATCAATTCTAGTGTCTAGAATGGTCAACAAAACTCCTATTTAAATCAATGTTTTGTGGATTAGATGATGTCTTAGTCAGTGCAGTATTCACCCTCAGAAGTTATTCCTAAGCATGATCACATGGACCAACTGTTCACATCTCGCACTTAGATCACACTCACTAAACCAACTCTATGAATTATTTTCCAGATTTATATGACCCAGATATGTGTGTGTCTGCTGAAGCTATACCCGTTATATCCTGGCTGCTCCCCACATGGATACTGCCACGCTGAGAATTTCCCCCTGCTTTCTTACAAAGCCCTCGTGGAGCAGTCAGCCAAAAATAACAAAACATACTGCCTCTGCTGCAGGCTCCACCCCCCTGGAGAAGACATTACCAGGAGTTGGGGGGGGGGGGGGCGCAGAGGCTACTCTGGCCTCCAAGGCTGCGACTAATTCAAAACGAGATCAGACTCCAGCGAGCTCCAACTTTGCACAAGCAGTCAAAGTCAAGTAAGAATCGGAAATGAGAGGAGAGTTGATATTTCTGGACATCCACCATCTGTGTGCTTAGGGCTAAACGTTTTCAAGTTATTTTCTGACACAAAACTTCAACAAGCCCTCCTGGGACGAGCCCAGAATTGCCCCAATAGCATCCACTCACCCCACTGTGAGCGAGCCAAAATAGAGACAGCGAGAGGAGACGTTCCGAAGGGAGCACTTGGGTTATGTTTAGGTGTGTCCAACGAAGAATAATTTAGGGAAGTATGTCCATCCTGGCCATGCCCTTCTCGCGCAACATCCACCCCCCAGTCGCCCCATGACTGTAAATCTGCTGCAGCATTTTGCGCCAATTGCGGCTGCACGCCTGGCGAGCGCTGCCGCCACACCGCTAACTTTGGAGGAGGTCATTAACAAGGGCTAAAAGAAACAACGGCACCATGTATGCCATGCTTCTGTCAAACTTGGCAGTTGGATGGGCAGACACAAGACACAGGAGATAGGACAAAGTGGAACGGCTGATGTGAGGCGAGACAAAAAATATTTGATTATTTGGCCCTTGACATTAAAGTTCTGTCGAGTCATTTAACTAACCTCACTTACATACAGTATTTCCTCCAGATGCGACTGCAATATGTGAATTTCTGCAACGTAGAATTCAATATTAATAAACTGAATATTTTCGTAGTTAGAGCATAGAAAACCGGTTTATGACTTCCTAAATACAGTTTCCCCCCACTATTAGAGACCTGTAGACGTGACATAACAAAGAGTGGCTCAATAGACCCCAATGATGCACAATAACAATGGACTTGGTTTTCCCTCGCCCGGACGCGGGTCACTGGGGCCCACCTTTGGAGCCAGGCCTGGAGGTGGGGCACGATGGCGAGCGTCTAGTGGCCGGGCCTACACCCATGGGGCCCGGTCGGGCACAGCCCAAAAAGGTAACGTGGGTCCCCCCTTCCATGAGCTCACCACTCGTGGGAGGGGCCAAAGGGGTCGGGAGCAAAGAGAGCTGGGTGGCGGCCAGAGGCAGAGGCCTTGGCGGCCCGATCCTTGGCTACAGAAGCTAGTTGTCGGTACGTGGAATGTCACCTCTCTGGCGGGGAAGAAGCCTGAGCTGGTGCCTGAGGTGGAGAAATTCCGGCTAGATATAGTCGGACTCACCTCTACGCACGGCAAGGGCTCTGGAACCAGTCCTCTTGAGAGGTAGTTTCCCTACGCCTTCGGGTGGGGGGACGGGTCCTGACTGTTGTTTGCGCTTATGCGCCAAACGGCAGTTCAGAATACCCGCCCTTTTTGGAGTCCTTACTGGAAGTACTAGAGAGTGCTCCCTCGGGGGTATTCCCTTGTTCTGCTGGGTGACTTCAACGCTCATGTTGGCAACGACAGTGAGACCTGGAGAGGTGTGATTGGGAGGAACGGCCCCCCTGATCTTAACCTGAGCGGTGTCTTGTTATTGGATTTCTGTCCTCGTCACGGATTGTCTATAACGAACACCATGTTAAAGCATAAGGGTGTCCACATGTGCACTTGGCACCAGGACACCCTGGGCCGCAGTTCGATTATTAACTTTGTGGTTGTGTCGTCGGACTTGCAACCACATGTTTTGGACACTCGGGTGAGGAGAGGGGCGGAGCTCTCAACTGATCACCACCTGGTGGTGAGTTGGTTGCGATGGTAGGGGAGGATGCTGGTCAGAATTGGCAGACCCAAACGCATTGTGAGGGTCTGCTGGGAACGCCTGGCAGAGTCCCCTGTCAGAAGGAGTTTCAACTCCCACCTACAGGAGAGCTTTGACCATGTTCCGAGGGAGGCAGCAGACATTTAATCCGAGTGGGCGAAGTTTCGTGCCTCCATTGTCAATGCGGCCGATCGGAGCTGTGGCCGTAAGGTGGTCGGTGCCTGTCGTGGCGGTAATCCCAGAACCCGTTGGTGGACACCAGTGGTGAGGGATGCCGTCAAGCTGAAGAAAGAGTCCTATCAGGCCGTCTTGGCCCATGGGACTCTGGAGGCAGCTGACAGGTACTGGAAGGGTTCTGGAGAGGAGGATCCGCCGGATAGTGGAATCTTGGATTCAGGAGGAGCAGTGTGGTTTTCGTCCTGGTCGTGGAACTGTGGACCAACTCTATACTCTCGGCAGGGTCCTCGAAGGTGGATGGGAGTTTGCCCAACCACTCTACATGTGTTTTGTGGACTTGGAGAAGGCATTCGACCGTGTTCCTCGGGGAATACTGTGGGGAGTTCTCCGGGAATATGGGGTATTGGACCACCTAATCTAGGCGATCCGTTCCCTGTATGACCGGTGTCAGACTTTGGTTCGCATTGCCGGCAATAAGTCGGACCTGTTTCCAGTGAGGGTTGGACTCCGCCAGGGCTGCCCTTTGCCACCGATTCTGTTCACTACTTTCATGGACAGAATTTCTAGGCGCAGCCAGGGCGTTGAGGGGTTTCAGTTTGGTGGCCGCAGGATTCGATCTCTGCTTTTTGCAGATGACATGGTCCTGTTGGCTTCATCGAGCACTGACCTTCAACTCTTACTGGATCGGTTCCCAGCTGAGTGTGAAGCGGCTGGAATGAGAATCAGCACCTCCAAGTCCGAGTCCATGGTTCTCGCCCGGGAAAGGGTGGAGTGCCATCTCTGGGTTGGGGATGAGGTCCTGCCTCAAGTGGAGGAGTTTAAGTACCTCGGGGTCTTGTTCACGAGTGAGGGAAGGATGGAACGTGAGCTGGACAGGCGGATTGGTGCAGCGTCTGCAGTGATGCGGACTCTGCGCTGATCTGTCGTGGTAAAAAGAGAGCTGAGCCAAAAGGCAAAGCTCTCCATTTACTGGTCGATCTACGTTCCTACCCTCACCTATGGTCATGAGCTTTGGGTAGTGACCGAAAGGACAAGATCGCGGGTACAAGCGGCCGAAATGAGTTTTCTCCGCAGGGTGACTGTGCTCTCCCTTAGAGAAAGGGTAAATAGCACTGTCATCCGGGAGAGACTCGGAGTAGAACCTCTGCTCCTCTCTCAATGCTGTGCATTGAGAGGAGTCAGATGAGGTGGCTCGGGCATCTGGTTAGGATGCCTCCCGAACGCCTTCCTGGGGAGGTGTTCAGGGCACGTCCAACTGGTAAGAGGGCTCAGGGAAGACCCAGGACACGTTGGAGAGACTGTCTCTCAGCTGGCCTGGGAACGCCTCAGCATCCGCTGGGAAGAGCTATATGAAGTAGCCGGGGAGAGGGACCTCTGGGCTTCCCTGCTTAGGTTGCTGCCCCCGCGACCAGACCTCAAATAAGCAGAGGAAAATGGATGAATGGATAGACATGACATTAGACAATATAGTCACCTTTACACTCGTATTGTTCTTTGCTTACACCACATAGCACAAGCTACAGGATCACTGCAGTACAATAAGAGATGGCCGCCACTCATAGGATATAGCAAGCTACCGAGCTAACTAGTTAACATCTAATTTATTTGGTTTAACTATTTCATGTCCAACCATTCACAATTCATAAAAGTTCATAATTTGAAATCTTCATGCTCACCAATCATTCACAGTGTCCCTAAGGTTCAGTCCTCGATCACCTAATTTGTATAATTTATCTTCTTCCCCATGGCAATTATTTTGGCTTTAATTTTCATTGTTAGCTGTTGACATTCAGATCTATCTTGCAACCAAGTCCTCCTCAACATCAACCCCTACCTGGCCACCACTAACTGGGTATCTACGAATATGCCATTCCCTCAATATTAAAATCGATGGCTGTTTAGTTCCCACTGTTTCAATTCAAGAGCCTCGGAGTCATCCTTGTCAGCACAAAATCATTCAAATCCCACACGTACAGCCTTTTTCCATCTTCACAATCTTCCGAAGATTCGTTGGATCTTCCGAATCCAACCATCTCTCTCCCAACACTCCAGAGAAATTCTCATTAATGATTTGGTTACCTCTCACCTTGATTACTGTAATACCCTTCTCACGGGTCTTCCACTGAAATTCACCTATCAACTTCATCTTATTCAAAACTTATTCAAAACTCTGACCACATCACACCCGTTCTCCCTAAGCTCCATTGGCTTCCTGTCCTGTCCAACAACACATTCCATATAAACGCTTCCTCAATAAACTATTGACCTTTTTGTATTCAGTCTTTGGCTTTTATTCCTTAGTATTTTTATTGGATGTTTTTGAAAGTCACCAACAAATAAAATGTATTATAATTATTTGTTAAAAACTTCAATAATGGTTTAAAATTGAGTGGGGAAGAAGGACAAAATAAGAAGTCAAAAACATACCACTTCCTCAAGGAATTGGAGAACTTTTTTTTCACTATATCATGTCAAACATGACATGCTTGACTTCATGCACTGTTAAGATAATATAATCTAAGGTAATGTCTCATCAGTGTAACATGATGTGGCATGATCCATTCATTTTGTCATCATTCAGAATCTGAAGGATTTATTGTATGTGTCCATAAACCTACTTTGGAGCAGCCAGCAGAGTATAAAATCAATTCAGGCCCAACTAGTAATTACTAGTAAGATCATACAAAAAAAAGCAGTTAAAGTAAACAGTAAAGGATGAAGGTTACAGGCAGGACCCCCTGGAACTGAAAAAAAGTGATGCAAATGTACATAAATGTAAAACAAAGAAACAGGAACTGAAATGACTTCCTCGGAGTAACGATGTTAGTGCATCAGTACGTTTTTATGTGGTACCTTGGGAACAGCTGACTTTCACATATAGAAATAGTATGGATTTGGATCTGTATTTTAACATGAAGAAGGCTTGAGTCGGAACCTCAGGCACATCTACGTCTGGCAAGAGAAAAGGGTAAAGAGTGAGGGTTTGATGCAGTACCTTTTGGAATTTGAAAAATTGTAAGTAACCTTTAAAAATATAAAAGACAGGTGGAAAGTGAACACAGTGAGGTTCTGCAGTCAAACTTTGGTACCTTAAGAGCAGCACTAAAAAAGGACTGATTGTAAATGTTTCCATTGATTGATTGATTGATTTGATCAAGGACATGTCTTTTAATGCCCATCTCTAGTTTTCCAGCGCATGTGAAAACGCTTGTGAAGCCCGTGACAGCACTGTGGCCTCCTTCTGCCTCGCTGTGTGTTTGTGTGCGTCTCTGCGGTGGCGGTACACTCCCAGCAGATCACCTATTAGTCTTGGCCATCACAGACAGCCAGAGTCAAAAGATGAACCACGAGGCACTTCCTCTCGTAAATCAGCGTGCTCCGTACTAAGCTGGGAAACAGCTGCACGCCGCTCGTTTGGTTGCTGCTCTTTTTAAGCCTGGAGGGCGGGTGACGGGGTGGGGAGGGTCACCAGGAGAGAGGGAGGCAGTAGGATACAGGAAGTAACCTTTTGACCCTGCCTGCTGCTTCTGGTGTCGGGTTACGGGGAGGCAGGTGGGGGAGGGTTTTTTTTTTTTTGCTGCATGCGCCGCAAGCATTCAAAGAGCTCTTGTGTTCCGAAGCTGGAGCTACCATAGCCACCATTGTGGATGACAGAAACACGCTTACTGTAAAGACATCGTCATCGCCCAGCTCGACTTCGTTCTGGAGTGCTGTAGAGGAGGTTGTTGAACCTACAGAGAAGCAAGAAAACATGACGTCTTAAAAAAAAAAAAAGCATGAGTTCAGCAAAACTAGCTTGTCAGGACCATGTGGTTGTCTTTAGGTGGCCCTCAGCTGTGCCCAAAGCTTAGATCGTTATCAACAATAACCAAGGTATTCCAAGTTATCACTTTAGCACATGGCCATTTCACTAACAGGAAGTAAAAATGGAAGAACATATTAATTCTCCTTCTTGACTTTCCCGGTTCGACCCAGAAGCAATGATAAAAAAAAAACCAAAATACATAAATATGTTTTGTAAATAACTACATCCTTTTTTCTGTGAATGCATATCAATTTTCAAGAATAAGAGCAATTAAGGGTGAGTTTTGTCAAACCCCCTTGATCTGCCAGAACGCAAGCCGATCTGTGGGCTCAGAAGGGTTAGGTACGACTAGTCTAATGGACTGACAGACTCGTATGTACCTTCTGCCAGGTCCTCAATGGCTTTCCGTACCCCCCTGTCAAAAGCCCTTGCATCAGCCGGACCCTGAAAGGACAGTCCACACCGACGGTCCTCCACCTTCCAGTGGTGAAAGGTGGGTGTCGCTATGGTGTACACCAAGTCCTTCCTCAGTGGACAGTCCAAGATCATCTGTCAATCACACGTACATCCGTCAGTCAATCATTTTTCTTCAAATGACGTGGTCATGGGGGCCGGCTGGCGTCACCTGTTTGTCCCGCAGCCGCTCCCCTCGGATCAGGAACTGCGAGCTCCCTGAGGGCGGCAGCGGGGGCAGCTCGGCGGGCCGGAGTCGGCACACCCCCACCCTGCTGAGAGCGCCCCCATCTTGGGCCAGCCAGCCTCCGCTCGAGTCGTCTCGAGTCATCACCACCGCTTTCACACGCACGATGTAACTGTCACTGGACACAACAAGGAGAATGGTGAGAGCATTAAGAAAGATCCTTCATCCTATCCACGCACATTTTTGCATCTTTTTCTGCCCGGTTTACTTAGCCGATTCCACCACACTTCATCACAGAGCTTTCACACATTGGCAGAATGTTTGAGGGCGTGCACAGTCACGACTTTGCTTCATCCTCGCACTGCTGGAGGTGGGAGGTGTTGTATGCACACATACAGCACATGTACCTCTAGAGGCGGCATTTTATTATTACTTTAAACACATTATACTGATACTGCTTTTACTTTTCCCATAAGCTATATTTAATATCATCTCCATCATTTGACTATTTAATGTATTGTACTTGCACACCATATGCCCCTCAGAGTGAAGTGCAAAATTTAGCATCTAAAGGTCATCTCCAATTCTCAAACACATTAAGTGAAAACAGCACACATTTTTAGGATAAATACATTAAAACTACATAGATTTATTATTTTTAAAGACAGCCCCTATGCTCTGTAGTGCCTCGAGCTGTGACGTCATTACAGTGAGATCTCCCGGTTTGGTGGACAAAAAAATGGTGCTGTCAAAGAGGTCGTGATGATTAATTTGCAGTGTTGCTAGAGAGCTGGGGTATAATATTCAAAAGAAAGAAAGCGGGGGCTAGCCCTAAAATATCCCTCTATCAGGGGTCTCACAAGTTCATGCGACGAGATAACACACAAGATTAGGTTGATGAGACAAAATTTACTTTTAAGAAAAGTGCAATATACTAATAACATTTCTACACACTGCACTGGCAGCCCACACCTCCACACACTGAGATAAAGAGACGGTTTGACTGACAAAAGGGCTCACTTAATTCATGCTGTTGTCCTACGGAATAAACGTGCAAAGGTGCTGAAAACAAATGCACTCTTAATAAAAATCACAATAAGTGCAATTTTTGGTAAAAGAGACAGAGTCCATTTTATTTTCATAGTTTTTTGTTTTAATTTATTATGTTTATTTTATTTTAGAATTTCCCTACAATGCGTAGTAACCTTCTGCACGCTCTTCCACTTCCTCGTTTCTGCCATGTATTTTTTCCATTCACATTCACATGCCGAGATCTTATGCACTTCTGCCACCCTGTGACCATTTTTATGGCTGACAATGACTGTAAAAGCAACAAAAAATTGTATTGAAATACTTTGCACTTAAAGCAGTAAACATCACAGTAAGCATTCGATTGCAACTCCTAATTAATCATTTAAAAAAATAACAACAAGGATTTATATACCGCCTTTCAAGGGACCCAAGGATCTTTACCCCCTTATAATCCTCAAGTGTACATTCATGCTATCTGGGTATTGCTATGATAAGCTGTGATGTATTGCCTTCAGTTAAGGCAGAGTATTTCTTTGGCGTTTGAAAGAGAGTCTCAGCATTTAGAGCAAAAATTCAAACAGATGCAAACTAGTTCAGCCAAAACAGAGCTGTTGTTTGACATGGAGAAGGAAGTACCTGGCGACAGTTTAGTCTACAAAGATCAACAAAGTGGGACAAAAGAATCGTGCTCCAACATGACAGTCGCCGCCCTTATGAGCGGACACAATAAGCCCAATCCACAACGCTGATCTGACAATAACAGGAAAGACTCCTCCTCCTCCTCCTCTGTGTGTCTTTTTAAAATGAACATGCAAACCCTGTGGGTGTATGTGTGGTGTGGACTGTTTGTCGTCATGCAGTCGACCAGCCTGTCATTCAGTCACTTTTATGAATGTGCGTGGGAGGGAGGGAGCCGCTTGACTGGTTTTGCCACCTGTGCTGCATGTGTGTGTGTGTGTGTGTGTGTGTGTGTGTGTGAAACGTCAAATCCGCAGCACCGTCTGTAAGCTAATTATATAACACCACTTCTCTACCTCCTCCCCATCTCTTTCTATCTTCCTCCCTCGCTTGCCCACACACACACGCACACATCTGTATTTCCATTCTCATTTATTGACATATATAGTCGCATTCCCCAGACCTTAAACCGTTACTGACCCTTTGCCATAATAGATCATATGCTTCTGACTGCCACAATGCACCAAAAACTTTATTCAGCACCTTTGTCAGATGTTTGTATTTATTGAAGATGCACTTGTATCAGTTTTTCAAACAAATGTCATGGTATACCATGTATTGTTATATATGTTTCCATTCACTTTGTACCACATGCCATTTTTATTGTTGTGTCTTTAACCGAAAAATTACTTTCTTCTGGCCTCTAATGGGATAAAATTGCATTTTAGCTAGGGGTTATAGTGCCACTTGTACTTTGGACACGTTAGGACACTGTACAAAGTACGGCAGGGGTCTCCTACAGGTAGCTCACCACCTGAAGGTTTAAAAAAAAAAAAAAGTGCCAGGGTTTTTATTATAAATAATTGATTGTGGCCGTGCACCACTACAAAAATGATTATTTTAAAGTAATATATGGTCTAAATGGATATACAGTACATGCTACAGTGAGGGGAAAAACTATTTGAATCCGAGCTGATTTTGTAAGTTTGCCCACTAACAAAGAAATGATCAGTCTATAATTTCAATGGAAGGTTTATTTGAACACTGAGAGACAACAATGACAAAAAAATCCAGAAAAATGCGTTTCAAAAAGAGTTATAAATTAATTTCCATTTCCATGAAGGAAATAAGTATTTGATCCCTTTGGAGAAACGTGCTTCAATACTTGGTGGCAAAACCTTTGTTGGCAATCACAGAGGTCAGCTGTTTCTTGTAGTTGGCCACAAGGTTTGCACACATCTCAGGGGGGATTTTGGCCCACTCCTCTTTGCAGATCCTCTCCAACTCATTGTTTCGTGGCTGATGCTTGGCAACTCAAACCTTCAGCTCCTTCCACAGATGTTCCACAGATTAAGGTCTGGAGACTGACTAGGCCACTCCATGACCTTAATATGCTTCTTCTTGAGCCAATCTTTTGTTGCCTTGGCCGTGTGTTTTGGATCATTGTCATGCTGGATTACCCAACCACGACCCATTTTCAATGCCCTGACTGAGGGAAGGAGATTCTCACCCAACACTTGATGGTACATGGCCCATCCATCCTCCCTTTTATGCGGTGCAATTGTCCTGTCCCCTTGGCAGAAAAACACCCCCACAGCATAATGTCTCCACCTCCATATTTGACGGTGGGGACGATGTTTTTGGAGTCATAGGCAGCATTCCTCCTCCTCCAAACACGGCAAGTTGAGTTGATGCCAAAGAGCTCAATTTTGGTTTCATCTGACCACAACACTTTCACCCAGTCTTCCTCTTAATCAGTCAGATGTTCAGTGACAAACAGCAGGATTTCAGTCCTTCACAGCGTAGCGTGTTACCAACTGTTTTTGTGGTGACTATGGTCCCAGCTGCCTTGAGATCATTGACAAGTTCCTCCCGAGTGGTTCTGGGCTATTTTCTCACCGTTCTCATTGTCATTAAAACTCCACGAGGTGAGATCTTGCATGGAGCTCCAGACCGAGGAAGATTGGCAATTAATTTATGTTTCTTCCATTTGCGAATAATTTGCACCAACTGTTGTCACCTTCTCACCCAGCTGCTTGGCGATGGGCTTGTAGCCCATTCCAGCCTTGTGTAGGTTGACAATCTTGTCCCTGACATCCTTGGAAAGCTCTTTGGTCTTGGCCATGGTGCAGAGTTTGGCATCTGGATTGATTGATTGCTTCTGTGGAAAGGTCTCTTTTATACAGGTAACGAGCTGAGAGGACTGCCAATGTCAGCTCGTTACCTGTATAAGATCCACCTGGGAGCTAGAGATCTTGCTGACTGATAAGGGATCAGATACTTATTTCCTTCATGGAAATGCAAATTAGTTTATAACTCTTTTTGAAAGGCATTTTTCTGATTTTTTTTCCAGTGTTGTCTCACTGTGTTCAAATAAACCTACCATTGAAATTACAGACTGATCATTTCTTTGTTAGTGGGCAAACTTACAAAATCAGCTGGGGTTCAAATAGTTTTTCCCCTCACTCTATATAGATACATGTATAGCTTATTATTTATGCACATATTGATCACAATTATATTGAAAACAATTTAAAATATAAAAATGTGACCAGTTATGCAACACATTGTGATGTGTTGCCGTTCACTTTGTTTATTATCAATGAACAACAGCCCGTAAAATGTGTAGTCAATTCACGACAGCTTGTCACATACTAAGCCTATCTATGCCAGTGTGTGTGATCGCTAACGTTTCAATCTCCTTCCACTTTGTGGCATTTATGTTTACATGCCTGGCTGGCGGCATTTACAGTAGATAGCTTGTTTTTGTCCCTCGGGCAAACTACAATCATCATCACAACTTTTAAAATGTGTCACTTAATCTCGCAGTCTTCCTATTGTTATAATATTTATGGCTTATCTTCAAAACACTAGTTGTGTGTCAAATTTGTGCAACAGAAACAGGTTGTGTGTACAGCTTTGGACGAGACGCTTCCACAGGAGTCTCCAAGCAGGTTTGTCATACTTACCCGGTTGACACCAAAAATAAATCTGGTTTTACCGTTATGTTGCACCAAAACAGTATCATTGTTTTTGCGCTATTGGAGTTTGTAGTCTGGTTAAAATATGCAGTAAAACTCTATAAAATATAAATAAATACAAAGTTTGGTTGAAGAAAACTGGCAGCATTAAGGAAGGCCCGACCGATGTGATCTCTGCAAATGAAATGTAGAGTTAGGGACAATGGGTCAAACAGCCCTATGGTCTCATATGAAAAGTACTACATAGTGTATCAGTCACGTAGTTTGCCAAGTCAAATGTTTACAATACCATCGCCCAGTGCTCATTCAAGTACACCCGCTGCTAGCAGGTCTATTGCATCTACCTCAGCCTTCATTACGTTCGCTAAAATGGCCACCTTAAAGACAGTATTTTTTATTATTTTCTGATGTGGTATAGTCTCAATAATACTCCACAGCATCCACTACATTGTTTGATGCCCATTGTGCGAAATATTCTCGGACATTTGCATAATTGAGCGTTAAAAACTGTCTTTTGCTGACTAAAGGAAAGTGTCATTCTGGTTCTGATGCTAATCTGGCACGGTGCAATTTCTTTTTCAAAACGCTACAAAAATTCCCAGGAACTTTTCCGTGTGGACAGGGCCTGAGGAAACTGGTGGGTATTTACTTGAGGTAATGTCTCCCCTACATCATTATGCGAACGATTTAGCACTGAGCTCAGCAAGCTTTTGGAGCCTGGAGAAAAGAGGAAAAAAAACACACCTCCAATTTGCCACCCCTGTGGTACCTTTTTCTGAAACAGCAACAGTAGAAAAGGAGCTAAGTCGTCCCTTGCCACACTCACACTATCACTGGTTTTCAAATGTATATGAGGCTGTTTCCTGTTTGAATACGGCTTATTATTAGTCAAAAAATATGCATATTTAAGCAAATTGTACATATTTTTGTCAAAATTAATCATTTTCAAGCATAAACATGGCTAAATGAACTAAAATACAAATATTAAGTGTCATTAATTAGGGACCTACGAAAGCTATTTTATTTTTTCCCCAAATTAAATTTTTGTTTTAAAATTTTAAATATCCATTTTTTTTGCTCTTGCCCAGGAGAGAGTGTGTTCTTTTGTTATAGTAAATAAAATGTCCTCCAATTAAATGGAAAAATCCTTACATATTTTGAGGCAGTACATCATTGGCCAATTTTGCCCAGTATTTCAGAAACAGATGTACTGCATCTTGGCTAATTTTTCCAGTGGGATGTCAACCTCTGCACAAACAAAATCCTTAGCAAACTAATGTCCATGCTTGTGGGTAAAGGAAAACTCAACTTTGGGAATTTTTCCATTATCCCCATTTCTTATGTGAGACATGAACACATAGGTCTCTGTTTCTGTTCATTGTTGAGGGCTAAAAAGAGACAGCTAAAAATGCTAATGGGATGCACGCGTTCCGCCTATAAAGCCTTCTGAAAAAACCTACAGAAACTGCCAACCATGCTAAACTTACATAATGTGACCTGTATATTACCCAAGCTACAGTGACATTTTTATGTTACTGTAGCAACGCCTTGCCACGCCATACCTACTAGAAGCGCCTCGCTGCCTCTGCTGCTGTGTTTTTAAATTTGGAAAAGTTAACGCTAGGTGCAGCATTCCTTTCTATGTTGCTATGTGAAATCAAAGCGCCCTGACAGAAGTATGGCAAAATACTAGCAGTATTTGCACGGGTGGTAAAGTATTACATGTCCTCATGAATGTGCCCAGTATTACATGGTCACAACATGAATATAAAACCATAAAATGTTGTTGGAGGTTTTTGTGGGTGTTTTAATAGCGGGCAATGTAGGCAGAATATGTGTGTGGTGTGAACTAGTGTTACGATGAGATTTCACCATGATTGAGCAGTCCGTGAGGGAAATACTTTCCCAAACAAACGATTGTTCTCCTTGCAATGAGAGCATTCTGAGGGTACACAGCATACAAAATGAATGGATGGACGATAAATAACAACCAATGAATTGCACTATATGAAAAACAAAGTCGATAATTTGGTAACATAATAATGTTACAAAACATATTTAGCAGATAGTTAACAAGTTTTCTTTGCCACAACTAAAAAAATATTCCATTTAAAAAGGAGTTTGCGTTGCAAAAATTAAAAAATTACTGGGATCAATGAGGGTTTACTATACAAGAGACGTTTCAGGTAGACTTCCATGCTGTAACCTTGAAGAACGTCTTCACTTCAAACATATGTACGGTCATATAACCCACCAGCCCCCGCACGCGTGTAGGCCACCCACAGGCAGAAATATCACCAAATCCAGGCCTCTACATAAGCACAGTAGCTCCAACGTACACAATAGTGGCTATCGGGTCTCTCAAATGTGAAATAGTCACAATTTGGGCCGTCTTCTGACCCACCCACCCTATAATCTGTGGTCGGAACACACAGAGAGCTACAAGCAGCGGTCAGGCGCTACTTTGATACATCGGGGAACGGACGCATGTTCTGGATGGAACGTACACACTCACAGACTCACATACATGGGCACATGCACATTTGGTGGCGGTGAATCTAATTTGGTCCAGACGAATATAGTCTGAGAATACACTGCTGAAAGCACCACTGTAAAATCTGTCTTCTACAAGATCCATTTCTACAACTTTTAAGTACCGTTAAGTGAATTTGTCAGCTTTTCCAACACATCACATGTTTTTGAGGAGTACAATCACGTTACAGACACTTGTCAACCGCCAGTTAGTTTGGATTTCTTAACAACCTTCTTATTGAAAATAATGGGAACAGAAATAATTGAGGTTCAAACTGTATGGAGTGCACAATTAAAAGGAAAGACTATTATTGTCTTTGTTTATTTTTTGTTTATTTTTTTATATTTTCTTGTTGCTTTTCCTGTCCTGTCTTTGGTATTTGCATTTTGTCATTGCATTTACTTGACGGCTCAAGCTGGCAAAACAATAACTCGCCTACAACGTTTTGGACTAGTCCATACCTGATCATACCTGTAGTAGCTATGTTTAAATGTAGCTCTTAGCATGGGTGACCGAAAGCGGGTGACAGACAGGAAGTAACGTCACCATGCACATACTTTGAGCAAACGTCTTACACGATAGACTCCATGTCAAAGTTGCTGAGAGAAGCGGCTAACTGGCTGGATCGAACTAGTCACCCTGTCAGAAGGACCCTGGAAGAATGTCATAGTTTTGCCTTTACTTCTACTCGCCAACTTGAGCAATCAAGTAAATTCAATGACAAAAAGCAAACAGGCGGGATGGATGAGTGGGTAGCACATTGGCCTCACAGTCAGAAGGTTCAGGGTTTGAATCTCCGTTGGGCATCTCTGTGTGGAGTTTGCATGTTCTACCTGTGCGTGAGTGGGTTTTCTCCGGGTACTCCGGTTTCCTCCCACATTCCAAAAACATGCAAGTTAGGTTAATTGGCGACTCTAAATTGTCCATAGGTATGAATGTGAATGTTTGTTTGTCTATGTGTGCCCTGCGATTGACTGGCGACCAGTCCAGGGTGTACCCAAAGTCACCCAAACCCAGCTGGGATAGGCTCCCGTGACCCTAATGAGGATAAGCGCTATAGAAAATGAATAAATGAATGAAAAAGCAAACGGAAAAGACAAAGACAAAACGGGAAAAGCAATGACAAAATGGGGGAAAAAAGGAAGACAATACAGAAAAAGTAATTGTAAAATGGAAAAAGAATACGCCTGCATTTGCATACATATATTTTTTTATCTTTTTTTAATTTATTTTGGCACTACTGTGATTCCATAAAACTGTACCTTCGGTTTTGACATTGTGACAAATGACAATGGTTAAAAGGTAATAAGCGCACACATGCTTGACGTCATTCTTAATGACAAGTGTAAAATATAGGCAAACCACTGTAAAACAAAGACATAAATTGACAGCATGTACAATGATAGCAAATTCTTAGTAAGTCCTTAACTTTTGTCTTATGTTCTTAATTTGTTTATGTTCCTGTTCCCTTGAGACGTATTGTTGCTCCTTCATTTGGAATGAGTGTTGGAAAAATCAAAGAAAAAGCAAATTGCGCTCAAAATTATTTAATGCTTACTAGTAGTCACAAGATCTGATGACAATAAAATATTTTGTTTAGTGAAAATCTGTCTTGCACGAAAAGGACAGTCACTAGTTTATCAGAATATGAACTATGGTATTGCTACTGTGAATAATATATGTAATATGGTAAGAGGTGGGTTTGAACTCACACATTAAGAGTTTAAGGAAAACCTTCCTGAACTCAGTGCTACCAGCGTCCCTCGCCAACAATGTGTTTTTCATTTTAGTTCAACAGCTACCAACGTGTTGATATCCCAGTTGTAGTAATTCTACATTTGATCAAATTTATTTCAGATTTGCCAGATTAAAACACGATCGCTGCATATGACTTCTATCAAAACACGTGATTGTTAACTCTAATTTGCACCCACTTCCTTGTACGGCACTATAAGCATCATGGCAACTGTAGTTCTTTTTTAGCATAACATACAACTAATCTACTGCAAACTATTTTCATCTCGTTACATAACTACACATTGTAAATGATTAGTAGCAGCAGCTACAACTTTTAAATTGTGCAATGTACATAGTTATAAAACATTTCAAAATGTACCTGCATTGTTTTGTGACTTAGTTTAATTTGAAAAAGTCTGTCCCATATTTTGTCCATGTAGCATTCTTATAAGTAATGTTATAATATCATCTTGTTCGTGTGAACCCTGTATCGTGTATCGGGTCTTGTGAGCTGAGGGTATCGGTAAACCCCTATTGCTCACTGAACTATTTTTGTGAAGTATGTTGATATCAACAATAAGGGTCCTGGCTTGTCCAATACAGCTGTGGAAGATGCTAAATAAGTCCAGTTCTGTGCCTGCAGCCAGGTTACTTTTCTAGTAGATTTTTTATTTTTAATTATGTTAATCAAATTCCCAATTGTACCACTTCAGAGGAAAACGACATGAGAATTGCGCTGTGTAGCCGTAACCACATGACTAGAGATAGCTGTCTACTACAAATGTAATAATCTTTTACAATAGTAGAAGAAAAAAAAGTTAAAATGTAAATAATTTGTCACTTCATTTACACATCAATATACATTATAACTCGCTAGTAATCATCTTGAAACATGAAAAATGCTAATTCTTTGACTGCCTTTACCGATACAACTATTTATTTGAGAATTGAACAATGAAATTGTTTGCGCAAACTAACTCTTTAATGTTTGAGTTTGACAGTGACTCATTGATAAGACTCGCTGATAAGAACCAGGGCAATTAATGAATCACATCCTCTAATTTACTCAGCCATCGGTCGAAGGTCGACGGTGTGTTTGCTTGGCCTTTTGGTACAACGTGATTGAACAGTGTGAGAATTGTATGCATAATTTACACATGCTTGAGGCGTGTTTGCATCCACATCCTGCCTGCCAACACATTATCACGCAATCCAACATCATTTCTGTGTAGAAAAAGCGGCGGAACAGGGTTGGGCAGTCAGGTAACATCCAACTCATGTATGATACTAATCATAAAAAAGGCTAGTCATGTGATAAAGGCTGCTATATTCCCTCAGATAAGACAGATGGGGCCACTCCTTTACCTAATCAACACAACCAGACACAAACACACAATTGCACACGGTCCGTGACATTGAGCACATACCCACAAATGCAGTTTGGTGAATATTTCTTTGAATTGTGTCTTTGATGTGCTCGCATTGTTTTGCACGGCAATGCAGCGAGAAATTTAAACGTTTGAAATCATGCCGTGTCGAAACGTTTCAGAAGCGTTTTTTGTTTATTTTTTGGGGCATTCATTTGCAGCTTTGGACTGCAGGCAATTAAGTGTAAAAACTTGAGACCATGTCAACATACAGTATATATGTAGTTTGTCCACTATTAGTCACACTAGCAGTCTGTACCCTTCTGAATTATAAAGAATCTGTGTTTACTGAGTAGCAAGGCGATTTATGTTAACCTAATACGTCGTTAGCAATAGCAGCTGTATATGAAACATGGCCGTTTGAAAGGAAGTGTTCATCAAAAGCCACTCTATTCCCACTGGCTACAGCAAATGGGGAAAAAACCCCAAGGTGAAGCCACTTCATCCCCAACTATTGACAAACTGTTGCTTCCTGAGGGGGTGTTTGATCGGCTTTCTGCCAATCGGCCGGCCATCACAAGATGTCAAGCGCCAGCGAGGTCAGCGCCAGTTGGATACGTTTGCGTACAACATCCGGCAGTGCCCTCATTGAATGACGCAGTCAAACAAAAACAACTACTGAGTGTGTAGAAGAATGAAGGGGCCTGGCAGATAAAGCAAATAGAAGGCAGTCATTCCTAGAAGTCTGCAACTGCTGTCTAAGTTGGAAAATAAGCTGATTTCTTTTAAACCTCTTAGAGGTGACGAAGGCCAAGCCTGACGCTACAATGCTTCATATCCTCTCACACCGCCTACTACTTCTGATGTTTTATTAAATACAAGTGATAAAAACTGTTTTGTTGTTGTTTTTTTTACAAGAGGTTCCTGGTGTTTACGACTAAAAACGAAACAAAGGAAATGTGTCTCAAAGAAGACTGTTTTCTGTAGGTTAGTTTCGCTCTATCTAGACGCCAACAACGGCAGTCGGTAACAATGGAGAATTCAACCACAACAACAATAGTGCACCACAGTGCTTATACTTCCCCACTAAAGTGTACATTTACTACATTGCTAAAGCATTCAACACAGACGTATTACTCACACTAGTCAAATTCTAAACCCACAAATTCACAGATGAAAGCTACTCAAAAGACTATTTAGGATGAGATCTGATACTACAATCACTTGTGACATGGCCAACTGGCTTTGCTTGCATGCTACAGCATTTGAAATGTTTTTATTTATTCGATTTTGTTTAAATGTAACTTAATTTTCTCATAACATTCTTGCACTTCATTGGTTGTGTACTTTTGTTTGCACTAATTGTTAGATGTCAGTGCTTTAGCCAGCAATAGGATTGCCTATGGTGTCGCTCCGGGACAACCATCAGAAATGCTTTCCATAACAAACAGTCTCTGAGGCAGATCCTGCGTCTGAACATGTAACCTTCTAAATATTTACGACAGTTAAATAACCCATTGCAAATCGCTTGTGTGTGCGCTACTTATATACTGCATTCTAAGCTAGTGATAAAAAGATCCAGATCTAAAAGAAATGATTTGTCTTTAGGATAAATTCTGGGTGGAAATAATCGTTCAGGACCACTGATCACATGATGCACACATTGCAATTACCATTTACCTACATGTTTGACACGCACGCAACATTTATTCATGTCAATCATCAATCATAACGCTAGGGAGGCGTCAAAAGAAGTGGTTAGAGAGGAAGTTCAAGGCTAGGAGACAAATCCATGGTTAGTAAAACACAAAGGCATTACCACAAAGTCAAGGTATTATTATTACAATCCTGGTCACTCTGTCAGCTGATGGGCAGGATTCTTTAATGACAAACAGGAAAAAAGGACAAACAATCAGACTCCATTGTTTGGTCTTCAGCTATAAACAGCTCAGGCTATTATATAAAAGGTCTGATGAGTACAACACAGGAAACACTGTTAACAAGGATCTGTTCCACATGATTGTGTTTGTGTGTGTGTATGTACTGTATATGCATGCTGGGGGAAAACCATGGTTTATTTACGTAATTAGTATAGCTCTCTATGGTTGATTGGAATGTGCTACCGTGTTACTGTGTATCTTTCAATGATTTCCTGACGTTTTTATTTAATGCTATAGATATCACACTTGCAGCACCTATAGTTGGTCACCTGCAAGCATCTGGCAGCTGAACATGGGTCAGCTTTATGATGTTATTGGCTTGCTAACACTAGCTGATAATAAGCTACAGTTAGTTATAGCTGATCTGCATCCAGAGCCTTAGGCAAGCTTTAACTCATTTAAATCATTCTAACATCCTAAACAGGAAGCGCCCTATGTTCTGATCTGACCCCCAGCGATCAATACGAGGTCAGTTCCGTTCACTGGTCAATAGACCAGAATGCAAAAAGCAGCGACGACACATTGCAGCTGAAATCAAGAGAGGCGGGTTATGTCACAAAGACATAATACTTTTATTTTGTGCATTCATAAGCAGTCCTTCCATGGTTGTTTGATGGCTTTGTGTTTAAAGACATTCCACAAGTCAAGACAACTCTTTGGTGGAATAAAACTAGGGTCTAAAAATAATTTTATAACTACGCTATTTAAAAAATACTCCAGGTCTTTCCTGGGCCAGGCCTTTTCTCTTTTTTTTTGGGGGGGGGGGTACTGAATAAAGTGTCAGTTAATCAAAATGCAATAATTCTTACATTTATTAATGCAATACATCAATGAACAATTTTGCCCAGTAATTGAGAAATGGAGGTTCAAATCTTACTGTGCTTGTGATTAAGTGAGCTAACGCACTGTTGGATCTTGAGATTTTAAGTAGAGCTTCAAGATCCAAAAAAAAAAAAAAATGGGAGTGAGGAAAAAAAGCTGAGTAAGCATTTTATTCAAAAACAGCATTAAAGTGTTCATCAGCTGATTGAAAAGTTTGACCATAACTAAAAAAAACCTGTACCCACCCCTTAAAATAAATATACAATTTTCAAAAAAGGACTCAGTAATTAATAGGTGCGCCATTTTTAAGCGGCATAGAAAATGGATGGATGATTGATGCCAGTGTTTCCAGGAGGCTGGTTGGAATGTTGCTCCAGGTATAGAAGATGGCTTCATGGAGGGCATCCACTGTCTAGAAATAACGTTGACTTTTAAAAAACTTCTCATTCCATCCATCCTCAAATGATGAACATCTTATTTCACTTTGTTGTTTGCAATAAATTGCTTACTCAAAGATTTTTTTGTCTTACTCGCATTTCTCCTTTTTGCTCGATGACGCTCTACTTAGAAAATGTAAATTCTTGCAATTTTTCAACTGGTCTTAAAATTTTCATCAGCCGAGTATAAAGGAGGAACAGAACAATCTGAGTGCAGGAACATGCAGACCTGATGTGACCAGTGCCTTTTGTTTTCAGAATGGAATGCGTGTCTGTGCTAAACCGTCCAATGTCATTAGGTATCTCAAGTTCAATACTGACAAATATAATAAGAATCAAAGATGAAATTATATATCTAACAATAAATGCTACAGCCCATCCATATGCACTAGGATTAATTTCTGCTACATGTAAGGTAACCTCACGGGGCCATCAAACATTTGGTCAGTGACTTTACCCTTTATGTTGTGTTAGTTCATAACACTCTCCTATCTGATCTGAAATATAAGTACCAGACAGCAGCTGTTTATTTTGAAAGTTCCTAATCCCACTGTCTCACTTATTATAGCTATTATAATAAAGACATTTTAGGAGATATAATTGTGTTGAAACCATGTATGAGGATGTATACTATTAGTGGCCTGAAAAAAATGTATCTGACATTTACTAACATAACCATCTCAACATCAGTCCCTCCACCACCGGCTCCAATTGGTACAGAATGCAGAATGACACAAAACAAACCTATACAACTCTGGTTCTCTTTTATCTCGATTGCCTCTCGGTCCATTTTAGAATATTTTGAGGTCCTCCTGTTTCAATGTTATCAATGGTCTTGCTCCGGCATACTTAGCCGAGCTTTTAACGGTTTGTCACCAAACCAGAGTTCTGCGCTCATCTGAGCACACAACTTTTGAAGTCCCCAGTACAAGATACAAAAAATGCGGGGATCGTTCTTTCGCTGCCTTTGCCACCAAGCTCTGAAACTCCCTTCCACCTGAGCTATAGTGTTTCACAGAGCGATCAGTTTCTAAACCTCTTTAAAACTAATTTATTCATAATGGCTTCTGACACGTAATTACTGTAGGTGTTTCAGATATCTATTTTTCACCCACACTCTATTTTTGTTATATTTTATTTAATTTTGCCCGATTTTTTAAAATTCTTGTTGTACGGTCCTATACAAATAAATTTGGTTTGGTAATCAAACAGACAAGCACTCACTATGAAGATACTTAAGAGTCTCAAACTGAGCTAGATTTATAGATATTTGATGTAGACACTGTAGTTTGTACACATGGTGTTAAATATGAGTTGGAAGAATTTAAACGTTGGCTAACCTAGATTTGGCTTACCTACATCAGTGCTAATCGTATTGGAGCATACAAAGCACAAATAATATTACTAGAGTTGTTGTCGTTATGTATGGGGGATACATTGGCCACTCTAAATTGTCCATCAGAGTGTGAATGCTTGTTTGTCTATATGTACCCTGCCCTGATTGACTGGCGACCAGTCCAGGGTGCACCCCGCCTCCCACCCAAAGCCAGCTGGGATAGGCTCCAGCATACCCGCGACCCTAATCCGACCCGAAGCAGGGAGTACTTTCAATGTTCAATGTCAACGGCTGTCCATTTTGTTGCATCGTCCCGGTTTCAATTTCAAGTTCCGTTTATATAGTACAGATAAATAGATATGATCCGTTTTTCAAACATTTTCTGGCCCCTGCGGGGAGGGCCGTGACAGAAATGAACCACGTATTAGCCATGTTTGTGCTAACCGTGTTTTACAGACCGGAAGTCCACTTCCTAGTCCCCCTTGTGTTTGAGCAGCTGGGGGGCGGCGGGCTCAAACAGCCTCCATCGGCCCCCGTACCGGCGAGTGCCGCCAGCAGGCATGAATGGAGCCGGAAGGTTAAGAGGGCTTTTCATGAATGAGCCAGCGAGCAAACGTGCCCCCCTCCCCGCGAGTTCCCACCGCCATTTAGGAGTGGCCGATAAGCGTCGACATAAGGACAGGGTGTACTGAAAAGCCACCACGACGGCGTGTTTAAGCATCACCAAAAACATGGTTGACGCTGATAAGTTAGCCAGCTAGCACGAGAACGCGCAAGCTCGTCTGTGTGTACTGAGGGGACGCGTCTTCCTCCTCCGTTATTTTAGCAACACAAGCACCGCGAACGAGTGCGAGCTTCGTGGGCCGACGACGCAGGAAGCGTTATCCGAGCGGGCCGAACGTTTTTATGAATGGAGCCGAGCGACGGGCTATGCAAATGAGGTGCGATTGAGAAAGACATGGCGGATATCTCATATCCTGTGAGACTTCCCCCTTTCAGTTGGAGCCACGCAAGAAGGGGCGACGGGATTGGGGCTTTCTTGCGTCGTTCCTGCCCGCGGATTTGGCGAAGATGCGATCCGGGGAGCGTGTTCGCAAGCACGCGGCCTCGCAGGCTGACCGTTCACAAAACGCGTCTGATCCACCCACGCTTCTTCCTCCCCCCCTACCACCTCCTCTAGCCTTCCCCCTCGCTAGTCCGAAAACCAAGACGGCCCTCCTTCATATCTACCCGTGCGTGCGTGCGTGCGTGCGTGCGTGCGTGCAATCACCCCAAATACCCCCTCCGAGCAGTGCACCAGGAACCAGAAGCGGTCTTCTACACGTTGTTAGGGGAAGCCACGGGAAGGGGCTTCGCGGAGGGCGGCAGCACGCGATCTCTGAAGTACTTACTCGTTGGGGTGTGTTTCTTCTATCATTTTCTCTCTTCACCTCAGGTCACGTAGCGGCACGGCGGATTCATTCTTTGGCCTCGTCATCGTCAGTAAGTCCCGTTCGAGAAGAATCCTCCCGCTGGAAGTCTTTTAGTGTGTTTGTGTATGTGCAGCGTGTGTGTGGCGGAACCTCCGTCTCCCCCTCCTCCCCCAGCTGCTTTTGGATTGCAAATGCCGAACCCCCCCCCTTCCCCTCTTCCGCCTTCCACCACCTTCTTCTCCCCAATCCTCCAACGTGGACCTAGTGGTCCATGGCCGTGAAGAAGCCAGCAGGTAAACGTGTAATCCGACCACCTCTTGTTCCTCCTCCCCCAGGTGGTGCTGTCTTTTTGTCAAAAAGCCCCCCCCCCCTCCACCCAACAAAAAAAGAAGACACCGACTAGGCTGCAGCTCCGGTTGTGGGTGAGAAAGCGCGTCGTCGTCGCCGTGGGGTGGCCCCGCTAGAGCCCCATCTCCTCTCGCGCTGCTACTCCATGTTGGATTGCAGAAAGCCTGAGCTGCTCCAAGCATGAGGGAGGGAGGGAGGGAGGGAGAGAGGGCGGAAGCAGTGACGTAGGGCTACATTGTGGTGGCGGGGCTGCAAGCCACATGGGGCCCCTGATACATGCCCCTACTAACCATGTCAGCCATGCAAGTCAGCAGCAGGTATTTTTTGTTTCATAGTTTTTATATACACGTTAATTGGTGTGGAAAGCATGGTGGTTTTTTTTGTATGTTAATATTTTTTGTGTTAAGAGAAAAAGAAAACACCAAAGCGGAGATAAATACAGTACATGCTTTTTGTACAGATCATTCTTAATGTCCCTAATTATTGGAATGCAAGCCACTATTATCAGGTGGAAATTACTATGTACTCTGCTACTGCTACTACTAATTATGCACTATATCATATTTTTGTGCCACCTGTTTGTTTCTTAGCAGAACTAAACAAAGGCTACTTCACAGAACCGCAGCCATCGGTTACAGTAGAACCTTCAAATTCACGCACAGGTCCGTGGCGTGTGCATGTAGACAAAAGCAGTCTCCGAGAAGCGACCTGCAATATAGAGTCATTGTGAGGCTATAAATTCAATGATAGGTAAACATATTACTATTGTTAGTTGACAATAAACACAACTAAAGCCTTTGTGTGTGTTATGTCCTACATACACAAAGCAGGGAGAGGCGGGATATAATGGTATTTGTCCATTTGAATGTTAGTGTTCTTTAGACAGCTGAAACAATCCGCTGCTTACAGTCCATTTAAAGTCGTACCATTTCAGAATTCCCAATTTTTTTTGTTCATTTCATTCTTTTTAAAAAAAAAAAAAAACGATAACGCAACGGCTGTTAAGAGTAGGATATACATAGGAAGAATCTATTTGTATTAGGCTACAGTGGTTAACTTCTTTTTACACTTGTGAGAGACAGAGTTTTAAGTCATGAGACGTGCAAGGCTCATCTGTGACACAGAATCACCTTTTGTTGTATGTTTACGACATTCATCATTAGTGTTACGACAGTGCTTGTTGTATTAATATAACGTTTTTGTGACACTTGTTTGACAGTTGATAGATGCTGGCGACAGTTTTACCCTGGAACTGATTGTTTCTAATTGCATGATTGCGTTGAAAACCATCAAAAAGTTGGCATCCTGCGAGTGATTGTGTACATAAACTGTTTCCAGTGTACTGTTGTATGTACATTTAGGAAATACCATGTCAAACTCTGCACATTTGAACCAAACTCTCGAATTTGGTGTGGATCCAGGATAGCGTTTGTCTCCTCGCTACTCTTTGTAGTTGCATGCGGTTCCAAACTCCAAAAGCACAACTGATCACAGATTAAAAGTCATTGATCGGCTTTAATCCTCTTAACCTTTTTCTGGTAGTCCTGTCGAAACAGTCTTTTTTAGTGATCTTCTTAGCACCCTATTGATGTTTTCAAGTGTGAGCAAGTTAGAAGATTGACCTCCTCTGTTTAGTGCTGACACTTTGTGTTTTCAACCCCCCCAAACACTTGCCAGCATTGTTGTTCAGGGATGGGGGGATCAAGTCTGGACAATCACTCAACAGTATTCGATCAACTAATTGTGGGGTTGCAGCGCCCCCTGTCGATGACCGTGGACGTTGAAACGCTCCAGTGGCTTATAGTAAATGAGCCTTTAAATACCTACATGTAGGTATATTTGGGAGATATGAGGCATTTTTCCCTCTCTGGGCATAAGTCAACCTTTTAAAGTAGAACATATTGCTGAGCATGACACGTCTCATGATGTTTGATCAAAAAGAAGCATTTGGATATCTCTGAACTATCATAAATAAATACTACTACTACTACTACTACTACTACATTGAGTCTGCACTGCCACCCTGTGTGTCACAGGAGTATAGCCAAACTACATTGCAGTATTCTGGATAACCCATAATATTCCACTGAACAGAACTGATAGAAAAGGGATGAGGTGAAACCGCTCACTGTAGTCCTGGTCGCTTGTTTTTTGTTTAAATTTTATACACAAGCACAAATTGACATTTCACCTAATAAATATCTATAAAACATGTATCCAATGATATTTACATCAAGTTGAATTTTCATACACACCCTGATCATTAGCATATATACAATATATTATAAAGCCCGCATGGTTTAGGTCAAAGTGTTGTTTTTGTAGCCCTATGCTGTCCTAATATTTGGTTTATATTTTGTGCATACTCCATGCAACAGAATGTTCCTCCACAGTGGCAAAGAAGGGTCATTCATCCCAAAAGCCTCTTGTGTATATAAACACTTAATGAGTGCAAACTCAGAGTGGCAGCCTCCCATTCATCATCAGCCGGCGTAAACAGCACAGAGTGCTTTTTCGCATTCCCATAGCGCAGTATCACATTACATGACTGCTGCAGCGGGGACACTCCATTAGAAGTCATATTTAGCATGTCTGAGTCAAGCAGTTGGGGTTTATTTTGCAGTCGTTTGTACATTTTTGTCTGTGGAAGGTGAACATTTACATGAAGTATGATCAATAAAAAGTTCATCATTTCAGAGTATTTTGACAGAAAAGTGTATTTTATCTAAATGTTTTGACCTGCAAAGTTGGTGAGCTGCAGAAAATGATAGAGGATGTACACAATTAAAGCATGCTTTTTTTATTTTTATTTTTAAACAGTTACTTATAAGTAATATTTATTATTCAGATGCGCCCCCACTGGAATGAATGGGAATAGGAAAGTAATCGGTTCCAGGGTCAAACTGGCACTATCATATAACATTTATTAATTGTACAATGTGAGACGCAAAAGGGTCATTTCTATAAAAAACGCTCCATATGTGTAATATTCACCTCATTATCACGAAGCAAATTGCTGCAACATACTACTGTGTATTTACACAGCATTAAAAGGTGCACACGGTGGCGTCGTGTTCAGTGCAAAGTAAGCAGCAACATAAAAATGGCATTTACCTGGGGATTCTACACTCATTTATTACATTTTTTGTCAGCCACCGAAAGAGAAATTTCTGCATGTGTGACGGCATTAATGTCATAGTCAAAACAGAAAATGCTATTACTGCAGCAGCTCTGTTCGATAAGCGTATATAAAATACTGTAAAGTCGGTGGTATGACGATGAAACAGGATGACTGTGCACAAATCAGCCTTTTATTGACACCAACAAAACCGCACTGTATACCTTTACAGCAGGGCTCGGAAACCCTTTGGACTAAGAGAGCCACGAAAGCCACATATTTTCAAATGTATTTCCATGAGAGCCATATCATATTTTTTAACAGTCATTACAACTTTAGTAATTTGTAATTAGTCTCTGAATTGGATGGATTAAGATGCTGAGAAGATTTATATTTTGAATGTTATTTTTTACACTGATTTCCTGTCATGTTTTACTTTAAAATGTCCATCCACCCATCCATCCATTTTCAATACCGCTTATCGTCATTAGGGTCGCAGGTATGCTGGAGCCTATCCCAGCTGACTTTGGGTGGGAGGCGGGGTACACCCTGTACTGGTCGCCAGTCAATCGCAGGGCAGACATACAATCATTCACACTCACAAAACAAAAAAATTACACATTATAAACCCAAAAATAATATATTTAATTATGATATTAGGACTTTATTACCACAATATTTTAACTATATTCCCATATACATTTTTCCCTAACCCAATATTCCAAAAATTACAACTTGATATTGTTTTGTTTGCTTCTCATAATATAACGACATTTAAAAATATAAAAATGAACTCAATGCTACTAAAATGACATTGTTTTTTACTCAAAACATTACAATTTTATTCTCCTAAAATTGTTTTTACTGTCTTAAATTTCAATTTTTACTTGTAAGATTACAGCATTCTTTTTTCCAATTTCTGCAGTTTTTGAATTTTCCATTTTTCAGTTTTTCTCATAATTATGAATATGAAATATTCTCCTATTATAACCTTTTCGCAACCTAATTTTCCAATTTTTTTACTTTTTTTTCTTCGTTAGATTACATCTTTTTTCTCCTAATATTTTGGCTTAATGTTTGTAAAATAACTGCTGATTTTTTCATTTTTGCCGTTTCCTTTAAGTTTTTTGTTAAATTGTATTTTTAGAATGTGGCCAATGGGGCACATTCACCGGGACTGCACTTTGAACACACCTGCTGTAAAGCAAGAGCCTATCCCAGCTGACTTTGGGCGAGAGGCGGGGTACACCCTGGACCGATCGCCAGGGCAGACATACAAGCATTCACACTCTAATGGACAATTTAGAGTCGCCAATTAACCTAACATGCATGTTTATGGAATGTGGGAGGAAACCGCAGTACCCGGAGAAAACCCACACACGCACGGGGAGAACATGCAAACTCCACACAGAGATACCCAACGGAGATTCGAACCCTGAACCTCCTGACTGTGAGGCCAACATGCTACCCATTCATCCACCGTGCGGGCACCTGCCCAATAATATCTTATGAAAACAATGAATACAAATACAGACATGACTGTAGGTTCAAGAACCCTTTATTATCATTTATCCTTATGTTTTATGTGACAAAACCCAAGGAAATGTGCAAGCAATGGTTAGTTTGGGTTTGGTTTGGATGTGGACAATTGTGTATCCTGACGTGAGGCAGCCAGTCCCAAAGGTGTCCATCAATATAAATGGGTTCCACTGTTTTTCGTCTTTTACTTAAAAACAAAAAACTTCCGTTATGGTCGACGTATTCATCTGACTGCATGAGGCATTGGTGAAGCATTTAAAAAGTTCCTTCAAATGCTTTTATGTATCCGTAAGAGGCCCGATCCCACCACATTGAAGTCCTACAGGGACCCAATTTGTCTGTAATTCAAACCACACTGTGCTACCCCTCATAGCAAAGGACCTCCCGCCCCTCTGTGAACCAGAAAACATTCATCAGTCCTGACTCCCTGACCTTTCTCCAGCCCGTGCACCCCTTGACCCCCGCCTCCAGCCAATCAGAATCCAAGCAGACAGCGTCTCTCTGTCTGTAACTTTGGTACATGTATGAAGGCCTGCTTTCCCTTCACCCCTCCCCAAAAAACATGCCCCCCTCACCCTTTAAAAACCAACAGTGGCTCTGCCCTGCACACACTAATGACCCCTAACAACACACACACACACACCCCTCCCTCCCTATCACAACACTCCACATCCAGGTGATAAATGAGGTCGACCCAGTGTGTGGTATCAGGCCAGAGGTCACCCTAACAGTTCTTGTGGGGTTTGAGGGCAACTTAAAGTCAGCGGGACCTGGGGAGGGGTGGAGGATACCAGCCTGGTCACATCTAATTCCTTGCATCACTAGTGTCATCCAATAGGGGGAGACAGAGACTCACATTAAGCGCTATGCTTTCCAAGACGATCATCAAGTTAAAGAAAAGCGGGTCTTCATTATTATGAAGAACACATGAGAAACACATTTCACTGACCAGCTATGGGAAAAATTAAGTGGCATAGAAAAATGGATGGATTACATAGTGTAGTAAAATACATTTTAATTTAACATCAAATATTTTCATACACGATGTGGTGCAAAAGTATAAAACTAGAATGATTGATTATTTAATTGATTCTTTATTTCCAGTCAGACTAAATAAAATAGCACATATTGTATATTCCATGTCCCAAGAACCAGATTTGGCCGCTGAAGACCAGGTCGCCCGGACACCCGCGCAGGCGGAGCCGCACCGATCGAACCTCGGTTACAGGAGTTGCAATGTGGTTTTCGTCCCTTTTCGTACACCTTTGCAAGGGTAGTGGAGGGTATGTGGGAGTTTTGCCCAACCGGTCTGCATGCGGTTTGTGGACTTGGAAAAGGCATTCGACCGTGTCCCTCATGGTGTCCTGTGGGGGGTGCTCCGGGAGTACGTGATTGGTGGCCCGCTACTACGTGCCATTCGGTCCTTGTACAATCGAAGCAGGAGCCTGGTTCGCATTGTCAGCAGTAAATCGAACTTGTTTCCGGTGAACGTTGGCCTCCGCCAAGGCTGCCCTTTGTCACCGATTCTGTTCATAATCTTCAAGGACATAATTTCTAGGCGCAGTCAAGGCGTTGAGGGAGTCCAGCTTGGTGACCTTAGGATCTCGTCTCTGCTATATGCAGATAATGTGGTCCTTATGGCCTCATCAGGCTGTGACCTTCAGCGTTTACTGGAACGGTTTGCAGCTGAGTGTGAAGCTTCTGGGATGAGACTCAGCACCTCCAAATCCGAGGCCATGGTTCTCAGTCAGAAACGGGTGGACTGTACCCTCCAGGTTGGGAGTGAGGTCTTGCCTGAGGTGGAGGAGTTCAAGTATCTCGGGGTCTTGTTCACGAGTGAGGGACAGTTGGAGTGTGAGATCGACAGACGGATCGGTGCAGCATCCGCAGTAACGGGGCGCTGTACCGGACCGTTGTGGTGAAGAGAGAAGTGAGCCGGAAGGCAAAGCTCTCGTTTTAGCAATCGATCTACGTTCCCACCCTCACCTATGGTCATGAGTTATGGGTCATGACCGAAAGAATGAGATCGCGGATACAAGTGGCCGAAATGATTTTCCTCCGTAGGGTGGCTGGACTCACCCTAAGAGATAGAGTGAGGAGCTCGGCCATCCGGGAGGAGCTCAGAGTAGAGCCGCTGCTCCTTCAAATCGAGAGGAGCCAGTTGAGGTGGCTCGGGCATCTAGTCCGGATACCTCCCGGGCGCCTCCCTGGTGAGGTTTTTCGGGCATGCCCAGCCGGGAAAAGTCCCAGGGAAGACCTAGGACACGCTGGAGGGACTATGTCTCACAGCTGGCCTGGGAACGCCTTGGTGTCCTCCCAGTGGAGCTGGAAGAGGTCGCTGGGGACCGGGAAGTCTGGACTTCCCTACTGAAACTGCTGCCCCTGCGCCCCAAACCCGGATAAGCGGAAGAAAATGAAATGGAATGGAACATTGTATATTACTGCACACACTACACCCACACTGGGTACAGTAAGCAAAAGATAATATCACTCTTTTGGACCATCCCGCATGTTCCCTTGATTTAAATCCCATGGAGAACATTTGGGGATGGAAGGCAAGGGAAGTTTATAAAAATGGCCATCGGTTCCAGACAGTTGATGCCCTTCGTAAGGCCATCTTCACCACTTGGAGCAATTGTACCTCTAGCTTCCTGGAAACACTCGCATCAAGCATGCCCAAACCACTTTTTGAATTGATTGACAAGAACGGTGGAGCTACCCATTACTGAGTCCTACTGAGAAAATGTTTTGTTCTGGTTTGGAGAGTTTTTTGTTATGGTCTTAAACTTTTGATCAACTGATAAGCCTTTTTCAGTTAAAAATTTGTTTTCAATAAATTACTTTTTCAAAGTGCTTTTTGTCACACGCCTCCTTCTTGCTTTTGCATGTTGTCGCTCTACTTAAAACTTCAATAAGATCCAAATTTGCAAAAGGTAAATTCTAGCAATTTTTCAACTGGTCTAAAGATTTTGATCGGGAGTGTATATATGCATATATAAATACATATACTGTATGGCAGATACACAGAACATAATCAAAATACACATAAACAGAAAATAATTTGGCTCGAAAAGGAGTGGGATGAGGCTTATTTACACCCATACATAAAATAAATATTTAAACTCAACAACAGTTTTCATTAGTCTTTTTTAGTTATGACAGTTATAAATTTGAAATTATGTTGAACCAACAAACTACATTACTTTGGGCAAATTATCTTTTCCACTTCAGTCAAAGTATAATAGTAATAGTAATAAGTACGGTTTACCTAACTGTAAGCCTAAAAGCAAGTTTTTAAGTTGATAACATAACTGAAATGTACACATTTTTTAAGTAGCAACCATTTAGAAAAATGTGTTCCTCCAATTAGATTTTCCTCAGTTTCATCTTTGTTGTAGGTTTTTCTTGCTTTAAGTAGTATAGTCGTTTTCAAGGAAGACAGTTCAACCACTTATTTTGTACAGTTAACTTCTTTTTTTAATTTTAAACTGCATTTGAAAGTAAAAAAAAACAACTTAAATATGACCTGCTCAGCTGTGATGATAGCATTAGATATGTCATTCTTTGTCTCATGTGTGCCCACCTCGAAATCTCCACAAGGTCTCCTTAGATACGGCACAGTAGTAGATATATCATGGAAATTTGTGTGGGCAAGAGATGCAGAGACTAAAACCTCACAAGCCCACATCATTCTTGTCGAAAACACACACAAAAAACATTCAGTTTGGGCTAAAATATGTACTTATTTCTTTAAGTAACACTTTGCTTTGTCCACTTTCATGGCGAGCCTGAACACGGAGCAGAACATGAACTAACCTGGCGGGGAAACATTCTCAACTTTTATGTTGAATAAAAAACAATGTCATCAACCGTCTAACAAAGAGGGTGCAAGCACAAAAGACAAAACAGAAAGTCTGCTTCTCCAGCCACTTCTGGGTAGTGCATTCATGGTACCTCGAAACTTGGAGCATTGAACAGTGTGACCCACTGGGTGCCTCCCAGTATAACGGCATTGCATTTGATGCCTCGTGTTATGTGCTGAGACTAATTGTACGGTTGATGACGTATGGGTCTGCCAAATTCTGTGTTAGTGTCAAACTGGGGGGCTAAGATTACATGAACCATGAACGTACCACTACTCAGAAAAAAAAGAATCTGTTTTTAACCTTTTAAAATACATCCAATGAAGGACCCAGGTTCTTTGAGACAGGGATGTTTTTTGACCAATGCCTCTGCTACTTGACTTAGCTGAGCACTTGATGGATAAGCAATGTACTCAAAAATGGCTTCAGCTAAATTTCCAAGGAAATCTGGAAGTAGTGAGATGCAATCTTTGGTACCAAACAGAATCCTAGAACAACTGAACTTTTCATTGCCTGATTGAAGCAGAATCTCTGTGCTAGCAGAGAAACGAGGGATTGGAAATTCTGCAGGCCATCCCTTTGACCGCTGGATGGGGCTTTTAGTCAGCGATCTTGGCGAAACAGGCAAAGTGTCATGGGAGGATGCAGATGAGCAGACATCATCAGAAGGCAGAGGTGAACTAGCTGTAATAGTTGTGAAGGAGCTGTCTACATCTGTTAGGGTCAGGGTTACTGTTGGAGGTTCATCAATATACACATTCTTGATAGTGCCCTTTTCATTAAGACAGTTGTTGAAAGCAAGGAGAAAAATTCATTGCAAACCCAGGATCCTTGAAATGCAGACAGAAATCCCTAAGAATCCCAAATGTAACTTGAACACGTGAATGTAGCTCTTCAACTGTTCCTGGGATTCCAGAGGGTAGTGTCGGTTTCTGAACATCATGGTCTAAAAAAATCACTCGGAGGTGGGCTGGTTGCGACATAATAATGCAAGAAAATCTGTAATATAGAAAATGTTTGAAATGTTTCAACTAGCATGACAACAACAATGTTGAGTGAAAAATGCAGTTTTAAACAGCGCTTGACCAAAACTACTTTTTTGGTGTAAATATTGTTAAACTGTTCATAAAAATGCCACATAAACATGGATATTTTTTCTTTGATACATAATGTAAATTCAGTCTCATTGGACCAAACCTCATCATCAAAAGGTGATTGCAATCCATTAGAGAGCCCTGTAAACATATCTGGCTTTTTGTTACAGCTATGACTTCTGTTGTTCTTTGACAGTCAAGTACACACTAGCAATCTATGGAACACAAATGTACCGTTTCAGTGTTACAATGCTTTTCCCACCAAACACATAAGGTATTAATGGGAACATGTCAGACAGCTCTGTGGGCTCCAGTATTTTCACCGTGCTCGTTTGCTCAAGGATAAAGCTTCTGAGATGCTCAACTGAGCAAGCCATCAAGTATTCCACAATGAATAGAAGTGTGCACTTCACAACAACTATTTGGATCAGCTCTACAAAATCAGTGAGACCACCTGTTGAGCCATTAGCCAGGACCATTCCAACTGCATACTTTGTGCCACTGTACCACGCATTTTTGGCTATTTGGATATGTATCTCAGCGGGGAATCTAACTTGTAATGCTTTCTGGATATCTTCTCTTATCACAATAACATCTACAGTTGACAGTTGTGTGGCCTGTAACACAGGTTTCACGACTCTGGGATAAGGTTGGTTGAATGCAATCACCAGCTGATGTGTCATAGCCAGTGATAACAAAATATTTCGAAAGCTGTGAGTGTGCCGGACAATACACTTAAAAAGCTATGTTTTGCCTCAAAACGCATGATGCACAGGAACACAAGTGGACCATATACCCTGATCAGCTGAGGATAATGTTCAAGGTGTTTGGGGATACGTTTTGTCCTGTGGGAAAACCTGTTGAAACCTGTGTCTATGTACAGAGAGCTTACTGTCTAGGTAACATATACTCTCTTCTGTGTGAACATGACTTACAACAAGCTGGACTGGATTTCTTTCAGCACCAGAAGTACTTACCAAGCTGGTTCACCCTCTGGAATTTGTAATCCAATTATAAGGGGTAGGAATCGTAACAATGACCTGTTTTTAAGGGCATTCCCTCCGACATTTTTCTTAGCTGCAAAATTTACAGAGACCTGGGATGCTCTGGGAGCATCTGTCTAAACTGACCATTTGTAGGGGAATGTTTTTATGCTTTTTTTTGAGTTCCTTAAGACTCTTGATGGACATTTGAAGGCACAAATCCGGTTCCCGCGGGACGATGCCCTCAAGTACATCATTTAACACATCAGGGGGATAACAGAACACTGACGTACTTCGGATTCTCTCTAAGTACACACTGCCTTTTTTACTCCACAGACATGTGTCAAAAAAGGATTATCCTGTACAGTCTGCACACATACTGTATTTCATGTTGTCTTTGGTTCTGACTTGAAATGCCCCTGTTCTCACTTCTTCCAGACAGAATCTGAACACATAAGAACTGGAGAAGTTTTCAACAAACCCTGCCATCAAATGCGACCCGAGATTATGTGCCACAACACTAAATAGTGTTCCTTTTACTTTTCTGCCTAATTCTGGGACATACAAGCCCTCCTTTTCCAAGCTCACAAGATCCTTTAGCAGTGGCTCCAGTACGGTACTATAACCAAATCGTTTCACATCAACAGCCTTGCAAAGAATTGCTAAGAAGGTGGATGTCAGTGAAGATCTGATCAGCGCAGGAACACCAGCTAACACCAAGTATACAGCAGTGACGGAGTTTTTTTCCTGATGTACCCAGATGATTACATATCTCAAAGTCATCATCATCAACATATCTCAAAGTCATCTGGGTTCAGAATTACAGTATAGCAATGGTAGGATGTTCTGCAGAAAATGCCATCAGAAAATGCCCTGTACTGAGAGTCACTTTTACCTCGACCTTTACCATCATGGAAGATAAAATCCCGAATCTCTTGCCGGGGTAGAACACCAAACTGTTTCTTAAAAAATGCTCTTCTCTTGTAAGTAAAAGAAGGTGAAACACTAGGACTCGGAGATAAAGTAAAGGGGTTTGCATCAAAAAGCTCAGTCACCATGTCTGACACCATAGCCTCATCAATCTCACAGTTTTGCTTCCCCAAACAGGACTGTTTGGGGAAAATGTTCTTGATAATGGAATGTGAGATGAAGTGTAACTCTTCAATAACAACCTGGTCTGGTCGCCAGGAGAGATTCGAACCCAGGACCTCCTGACTGTGATGCCAACGCGCTACCCAGTCAGCCACCGTGCGGCCCGCAGGTTTAGATGTGAACAAAAATAGTCTCTTTAATGGCAGTTCCACCAAAACACCAAGGGGAAGGTACCAAACAACAAAAAACTATGGTGCACGCTATTAGGCAACTCAAAAAGGCACCACAGAAAACTGTGAAAATACTATAAAGACTAAACCGAAACTAACCGAGGAATGCTAACTGGAAGAAGCTACCAAACAGGCAGGAAGGAAGACAAATGACAATAGAAGATCTACTGTGACCAGGGAGAAGCAGGTAGGCTTGAATCTTGGCAGCAACTGAACGAGACGTCATGTGGCGTGCATCCAAGCCAAACAATAACCCAACACCTTCCTGCCACCACAGGTCCAATTAAAAAGGTGTAGTGTACTCTGGTGACTGAGATGGGTTGTCAGTGTGTTTTGCTGTGTAGCTTCCTTGCTGTGTTTTGTGTATATATATTGTATGTATCAAAAGTCCAGCCCACAGACTGTTGCCAGGTTAACCCAAAAACCCATCCATCCATTTTCCACCACTTATCCGGGTCCGGGTCGCGGGGGCAGCAGCTTCAGTAGGGAAGTCCAGACTTCCCGGTCCCCAGCGACCTCTTCCAGCTCCATCGGGAGGACACCAAGGCGTTCCCAGGCCAGCTGTGAGACATAGTCCCTCCAGCGTGTCCTAGGTCTTCCCGGGGGCCTTCTCCCGACCGGGCATGCCCGAAACACCTCACCAGGGAGGCGCCCGGGAGGCATCCGGACTAGATGCCCGAGCCACCTCAACTGGCTCCTCTCGATGTGAAGGAGCAGCGGCTCTACTCTGAGCTCCTCCCGGATGGCCGAGCTCCTCACCCTATCTCTTAGGGTGAGTCCAGCCACCCTACGAAGGAAACTCATTTCCGCCGCTTGTATCCGCGATCTCATTCTTTCGGTCATGACCCATAACTCATGACCATAGGTGAGGGTGGGAACGTAGATCGATCGGTAAACAGAGAGCTTTGCCTTCCGGCTCAGCTCTCTCTTCACCACGACGGTCCGGTACAGCGACCGCATTACTGCAGATGCTGCACCGATCCGTCTGTCGATCTCACGCTCCAACCTTCCCTCACTCGTGAACAAGAACCCGAGATACTTGAACTCCTCCACCTGAGGCAAGACCTCACTCCCAACCCGGAGGGTACAGTCCACCCGTTTCCGACTGAGAACCATGGCCTCGGATTTGGAGGTGCTGAGTCTCATCCCAGAAGCTTCACACTCAGCTGCAAACCGCTCCAGTAAACGCTGAAGGTCACAGCCTGATGAGGCCATAAGGACCACATCGTCTGCAAATAGCAGAGACGAGATCCTAAGGTCACCAAGCTGGACTCCCTCAACACCTTGACTGCGCCTAGAAATTCTGTCCATGAAGATTATGAACAGAATCGGTGACAAAGGGCAGCCTTGGCGGAGGCCAACGTTCACCGGAAACAAGCTCGACTTACTGCTGGCAATGCGAACCAGGCTCCTGCTTCGATTGTACAAGGACCGAATGGCACGTAGAAGCGGACCATCAATCCCGTACTCCCGGAGCACCCCCCACAGGACACCACGAGGGACACGGTCGAATGCCTTTTCCAGGTCTACAAAGCACATGTAGACTGGTTGGGCAAACTCCCACATACCCTCGAGTACCCTTGCAAGGGTGTAGAGCTGGTCCAGTGTTCCGCGACCGGGACGAAAACCACATTGCAGCTCCTCTAACCGAGGTTCGACTAACGGTCGTACCCTTCTCTCCAGCACCCTGGAGTAGACTTTCCCAGGAAGGCTGAGGAGTGTGATCCCCCTATAGTTGGAACACACCCTCCGGTCACCCTTTTTAAAAATGGGGACCACCACCCCGGTCTGCCAGTCCAGAGGTACTGTTCCTGACTTCCATGCAATGTTGTAGAGGCGTGTCAACCAACACAGTCCTCCAACATCCAGAGCCTTGAGAAATTCTGAGCGGAACTCGTCTACCCCCGGAGCCTTGCCACTGGGGAGTGATTTGACTACCCCAATTACCTCAGCCACGGTGATAGAACTGTCCACGTACGTATCCTCAGACTCTGCTTCCTCTATGGAAGGCATGTCAGTGGGATTGAGAA